>JBBBDQ010000335.1:4892500-5110000 GCA_037127315.1 Ascarosepion bandense
GGATTTTGATAAATTTACTCTTTCTGCCAATTTCTGGATTGTGTAATGCTGGTTATTCTCAATGAATGTTTGATTTGGTGGGCATCGTTTAGCGAGTTGTCTGCCTGAGCGTTTTTTATCTACAATCTCCAAATCTAAACTTATAAAACCACTTAGACATCATTACTGTAAACAACACGTATGTTTTAGTTGATTGCGATGCATTCTTGCCTTTATAGTAATAAAAAAAATACCATGTGCACCTTATAATCTAAAATTTTCATAGGGATGTAAAATTGAAAAAAAAATTAAGTAATTTTAAACTTTCTTTCTGAAGTGATAGCGTGAAGTATGGTCTAGGCAGAAATGGAAGCATGTTGTATTTGTCGTGATTTAACGTGTTGGAACTTTCCCGACAATCCAATAATTATATTTGCATACGCTCTATCCCAGATATTCTACACATAAAACTATATTTTTTCATATATATATATATATATATATATATATATATATATATATATATTGTCATCCGCAGACAGATCTGTTTCGCTGTATCACAGCTCATCAGTACGGTTAGACTCCGATATATATATATATATATATATATATATATATATATATATATTATGCATTATATTTTAGAACATGTACATAATGTTTTTTATATATATATATATATGTGTCCTCTACAATCATATGGTTGTTTCGACATTGAATCTCCAATGTCTCTTCAGGAGATTCACAGCTCTATATTCACAGCTCTCTATATATATATATCGAGCACTGTTTTAAGTTAATGTTTTAGACGTTGGAAAAAATTCTTTCTTCGTTCTGCACTCACTCGGATATATATATATATATATATATATATATATATATATATATAGGAAAAACTACTAAAAAGTCGTAATTTTAAAAATGTATTTTTTGACAGTATTTGTTTATTTCTATTAATAATAAAAAAAATACTGTCAAAAAATAAATAAATACTGTCAAAAATACTGTCAAAATGAACAAATACTGTCAAAAAATAAAGAAATACTGTCAAAAAATACATTTTAAACTTACTTTTTAGTAGTTTTTCCTATACATATTAAGACAGTGTACGTGGATCATCATGTATATATATATATATATATATATGTGTGTGTGTGTGTGTGTGTGTGTGTGTGTGTGTAAGTAGAGAGGCAAAGTGGAAAATATTTAATCAACGGCGCGTTTTACTGGCGGCATTTTCTCTTTGGTATCATTTGTTAAACTGAAAGAAGAAAGACAAAACTATATGTTAGGAGTGTGTTTTGCAGATCTTTCATGATGATTTGGTTGTTGTAAATCACATTAATTACTTTGGCTTTTCATGTGTCTGTTCTGGTTAGACATTTGAAAAGAGACTGCATGCCTCTATGCTTGTTTATTAAATCTATATCTGTTTACACACACACACATTATATATATATATATATATATATATATATATATATATATATTCTTATTTAGGTGGGGCCACATATGCATCAACACGAGTACATAATTTTAGAAACATTTTTCTTTTTCATATGCATGTATACATATATATGCCCAATGATACATACCTTTGTACACACAACACATATGCACATACATTACGTAACAGACATAAACATATATATATGCACATAATAGAGGCTTATTTAATAAGATATATTCAAACATGTATGCACATTTTCATACATATTATTATTTATATTTTGGCCTTATACAGCCATGCATATATAAATACACTCTCATTTACAATCGCACACACACGTATGCTAAAAATATCGGAACCATTATTGTTAAAAAGTAAAAAGAAAACACTGTTCTTATATCAACTAAGCGCGCGGTCACAATGTACTTTCTGTGTTTGGAAGTAAACACTTCCTAAAATACCAGATGCATACAAAAAATAATTTATCAATTCAGTTAAAATTAAAATAATATTAACCTTTGATAATGACAAAAAATTATATCTGAAACGTTTGGATAAATAAAAAATCGGACTACTTATATAGCTAGAAAATCATGTGATTACACGAAAAATTAAAAATTATATAAAAAATTTAACCACAACACCTTACCTGTCGTTTTTAGCGAAACTTGCATAAAATATGTACTGCTATATAAATGCACAATATATATATACAATGAAAATAAGTTGGATGTTTTTAAAAATGCATTGGTAATAGCTTATTGTGAGAAAATTTACAGACCGCTCATCAGACCAAATTCCTACAAAAATGAATGGGTTAGATTTATCGAGACAAAAAGGATCATGGGAGGAAATATCGGGGCGTGGAGGTTAGATTTAGAGTGTTAGTTATTATTAAAGTCCATATTTTTATCCCAATCGATAAGGGGAACTTGGCCTGGAATATTTAGTTGGCCATATTATTATTATTATTAAAAGTTATTATTATTATTATTATTATTATTATTATTATTATTATTAATAATAATAAGTTTTATGAAATAGTGTTATTGGTATCGTTAACAATAATAATTAGCATTTATCTCCGTTTTTTTTTCTTATCATACACGATAAAAATATTATTGTCATAACCGAAACAACAGAAAATTAGTACATTCAAAATAAAGATATTATTATTACTGTTAGAATTAAATGGAAATGATGGCAATTCAGTTTTTTTTTAATGAAAATACGACCCCTAAATTTACTGTCATGTATTTGAGAATGGCCATTCATTACATAAGAATATCGTAGATGGATTTTTTAAAATCTGTAAATATCTTATTTTCGAGGTTCGACATGTACAAATTGATAAATATTGGACCCAGTACTGAACCTATTGAAAAACCATAACGTTGTATATATATATATATATATATATATATATATATATATATATATATATATATATATATATATATATATATATATATATATATGGCCATTCATTACATAAGAATATCGTAGATGGATTTTTTAAAATCTGTAAATATCTTATTTTCGAGGTTCGACATGTACAAATTGATAAATATTGGACCCAGTACTGAACCTATTGAAAAACCATAACGTTGTATATATATATATATATATATATATATATATATATATATATATAATATATATATATATATATATATATATATATATATATATGGCCATTCATTACATAAGAATATCGTAGATGGATTTTTTAAAATCTGTAAATATCTTATTTTCGAGGTTCGACATGTACAAATTGATAAATATTGGACCCAGTACTGAACCTATTGAAAAACCATAACGTTGTATATATATATATATATATATATATATATATATATATATATATATATATTATTATTATTATTATTATTATTATTATTATGATCTAAGAAAGAGACTTCAGTGGTACAAGTTAATAGTAGTTTCCATATCAGTTAACAAAATACATTAATCAACTCATTACTCCCTATCTTCCTAGTAAATATAGTGTTAAGTTAACATTAGAAGTAATCCAAATTCTAAAAAGTACTGGGTCCGACATTTAGCAATTTCTACATGTCGAACCTCGAAAATAACACACCTACTGCATTTTCTCCAACTACTTAACTTTCGAATTCCAGTTGAATCCATTGCATTCACTTACGCACAAGTACACTTGGGAAAGGTATTAATCCGTCTCTTCCTTCCAGTTATGGGTTAAATAACAGGACAGATTGTGTTGTATTGCCTTGGTCGGCAACCAGTCTACCGCAGAAAGCAATGGCAAATTACTGCGGGATATTCTTCTGCCCAGTCAGTCATGTCTCTTTCGAGACATGATCGCCCAAGCGTGTATCACGTATGGCACTTAACTGACTGACTTAATTTTCTAAATAACCAGAAATTCATCTTATATTTTCAAAAACAAATCGTTTTCACCATTTATTTTAACATATTATCTTAAGAAGAACAGTTATTTTGTGTAGTGATATCATGCCTTTATAAATCATTGAAATAACAAAATCACAATATTAAGCTCTACTCTGTAACGAGCACTCTTATAAAAATAAATGCTTGAACAGTGGGTTTTTATACACACACACACACACACACACACACAAGAAGGAGTGTATATATGCAGGCAGATATGTATGTGCATGTGTGGATGTATGGGTAAATATGTAAATATATGCGAATTTTCTGAATATGAGGTTTGTTAGTATACTTGCGCAATAATGTGTTACTATTATTTGTCTGACCTATAGGTCCATTCTTCTGAAATATGTTAGTGTGCAAACACAATAGTTACATGTGGATATAATAATACGTGTATAAATCCGATCTTCGCAAAAATATATGTGAGTGTGTGAAAACAATATTTATGTATGTGCATCGATGCAGGTGTGTTTGTGAGTATATATAAGTGTAGGCACAGACTCATTCGTATGTACATATGCGGAAGTATAGACAAAGGTATGTGGATAAAAGTAAGGAAATGTGATTGTGTTAATCTGTAGGGTTATACTTACATTCGTATTCATGTGTGTGTGAGTGGGCGTGTAATGAGTTTATGGAAGATGAACTCTCTTCGATCAATCTAGTGGTCCCCAACTGAAGTCTATATTTTAAATCATATTAATTGGTTTACACTTCATTTCAAAGAAATGTTTATTCCGGGAAAATATTTATTACGGCAAAATATTTATAACTGACAGGAACGAATATAGTGTGATTTGATGAAATAAACCAGTTTATCAGAGAAATGAATGATAATTTATAACCAATCTAAATGATGTGCTGAGTTTTCGTTTATATATATATGTATGTATGTATGTCATGGAAATTATTATTATTATTTTGATTATTATTATTATTATTATTATTATTATTATGACATACTGAAACTCAATAGTTATCCAGTTGAAGTGTGACATTATTATTATTATTATTACGATATACATATATTCTATATTTGTATTGAGCACTTTTTAAAAGTAAATATCTAACTGTAGAATATTAGTAACCATTACTTGTATACTAGCAGTATAGCCCGGCGTTGCTCGGATGCAATGAAAGCTTTAAAACTAATCCATGATCCTGGAGCTCAAACTCTTTGGACGATGGCACGAAAGACTAAAAAGCAATAGTTGTTTCCAGTTAAAGCGAAACCGTACACTGAAAGAAAAAGTCAAATTCTGATTTCCTGTTATCGATATCAAACAAGTTTTTTCGTCGTAAACTGAATTTTGAAGGCTAAATAAGTCCTCTGAGTAAATGGTATCAAGATTGAGACTATATATTTATATAATCTATTTTCTGCACTATTATAAGAACTGCAACCTTGAAACTTCTGAATATCGTTTCTTATGTCTTTGTCTATGAGTGCATCAAATTTGATTACAATCGGCCCACTCCTTCTATAACCTGATTTTTTCTATTCTCGATTTTCGATATTTACCCGGGGTACCTCGACACAAAACCTAGCTAAGAACACTCGCAAACGCTTATAGTACAACTATGTAAATTTTCAAGAAAATCGGTTCAGCCGTTTCGGAGTCGATAGGTAACGGACACAGACACACACACAAAGTTCCATTCATAAATAAGTTTATATATATATATATGCAAGCATACAGAGATACATAGACATATATTTCTAGAGTTAAGAATATATATATATATATATATATATATATATATATATATATGAAAAAAAATAATATATAGACATATTTATCTGAAAGTTCAGATAAAACCGAGTGGGGAAATAGCCATTTTCAACAAGTCATTTTAAGACATGCATTTTTCAATCTCTTATAAACAGAGAATGAGGAAAACTTCCAGTCGATTGCGCAACCTTGGTTTAAAGATAACGAACGCTTGAGACCAATGATGCGTAATCGACTGATTAGAAATAAACATATTTAAAAGTTGTATACTATATATGTCGGGAGCATTTTTCAATACACCTGTATACTGATCTAATCTAATTTTGACAAATAGATGGTTAATAATATATATATATATATATATATATATATATATATATATATATATATTAAATATACGAAACCGATATTAGGTGTTGAACAATGTATGTCTGTAGTACATTTGTTAAAATAGCTATTCCACAATTGTAAAATTTGCATTTACATATTAAATAATTTTATATATATATATATATATATATATATATATATATATATATATGTGCAGATGTGGCTTGCTTTTTGTGGGTGCTTGTTGGGATGTCGTCGTCATATTTGAGCTTTGCTTTAGAATCAACGATAAGTAAACAAGAATATCAATTACAAATTAATTATTACAATTCCTCATCTAAGAAATTCGGGTAACTTAATATTATTGATTTCACTTTATTCTTTCGTTTTACTTCCCTATTTAAATGCTATTCTGAACAAATTATCGTGTTTGACTTTTTCATTCTTTTCTCTATTTCCTCTTTGGTGTTTTTTTCTTCCTTGATTCCTTCTTGAGCTGAAGACATCTATCGTTCTGTTCAAGATATATCTGCCTCAAATCAGCGGCAATAAATCACAGGTATTCCGTGAAGAAAATGAAGAAGCCGCCATAACATCACACCATTTGTTGAAATATTATAGGAACGATAGCGTAACACGAGTCAATGATTCATGAAATGCAGTGAATATTATTCATAATAGAGTTGTCACTTTCGTACAATCCGGTTGCATTTGCCGTTTGATGGACGAGCCCCCGTGAACAACTTTCTATCCCCACGTACCACCGTTTCTTTATCTCTTCATGTCAACAATCAGGAGATACCAGTGATAATTATGACATCAAACAAATACGATTTAAAAGAAAAGCAACTCTGCTGCTAATATATGTTCATAAATCGAGGTTGAAAGTTACGCAATAAAACATGTTTATAGGAGATGAAATCAGTAATGAAGCACGAATGCATTTATTTGAAACAATAGACATATTTTTTTAACCCATGATTCTTTTTCAGTACGCTTGTTCAAATACAAATCAAACATGACACAATAAAGATTTTACACAAAAAATGTAATAAATTAGGTTTTAGGCATTGACTTATTAAAGGTATTTTTTTTTAATCATATCACCCCAAGCAAGGCGGTAACGCCACTGATGTGCAGGGGGCTACATAAGAGTGAGAAGATTAGAAAAGAGAAAACCGGAAACCGCATCCTAAACAGGAAACAAACGATGAGCCTCTTCACCTGTTCAATAGAAGCGGGTGGAGTGTGAACCGGGCGATAGTTTAATCTATCTAATCCAATTGAAAAAAAAAAGTGAGAAGATTAGAAAAGAGACAACCGAAAACCGCATCCTAAACAGGAAACAAGGGATGAGCCTCTTCAACTGTTCAATAGACGTGGGTGGAGTGTGAACCGGGCGATAGTTTAGTCTATCTACTCCAATTGAAAGAAAAAAAAACAAAGTGAGAAGATTAGAAAAGAGAAAACCGGAAACCACATTCTCAACAAGAAACAAGGGATGAGCCTCTTCACCTGTTCAATAGATGTGGGTGGAGTGTGAACAGAGCGATAGTTTAGTATATTACTGGGAAAACATTTGGTCATTAAACCCTGTTTAAAGGATATAAATAATATAATTATTTCGTTTTTAGTTTTAAAAAAAGTAAAGAAAGTTAAAGAAAAGGTGCAAAATAAGATATTAGACAAAGAAAATATTTTCTGGGGTATAGAGCCACCCAGTGAAATAAATAATATATCTCACTCAGTTTCATAGTTAACTGTGTAGATGGGCGTTGTCATGAGCAAATCTTTGCAGGTTATTCTTCATATTTTGAAAATATCACAGGGGAAATCTAACTGAACGCTATGATGCATAGATTTTTTTTTCTGAAGTTCTTGAGGTAGCCCTTGCAAGCAACCATGTTTCAGCCGAACAATGAAACTATACATAACGCACGTGCTATGTGCAATGTTTTTAATAGAAACTTACCAAACTAAATTGCTTTAAATAGCGGATAGCCTGATTTAGACGGCAAGGTATCTTGATGTCACAAACTGAAGGAAAAAGATCTTTTGTTTTGGGTCATTTTTAAAATGTGGTTTATAACTTAAAATTCGAAAGACTTCAGGATTTAGATATTTTAGGGTAAATTCAGAAACACCAGAAATTCATTCAAAGTTTTGATAAATAACAATAATAATGCCTCATCTGTTGAAAAATATCCATTTTAATTATTATTTGATTTTTAAAATAAAAATAACCTGTACTTTGACTTTTATCGTCTATTTTTAGTTATCGTTGTGGTGCACTGGATATTGGCTCGGAACAAGATATCGGGGAGCCGAGTTCTAATTCAAGTTAGATTGTTTTCATTCACTTACACGCAAATACCCTTGGGAAAGGTATTAATCCGTCTCTTCCCTCCAGGTATGGGTTAAATAACAGGACAGATTGGGCTCTATAGCCTTGACTGGCAACCAGTCTACCGTAGAAAATAATGGCAACCTACTGCGGGATAATCTTCTGCCCATTCAGTCATGTCCCAAAAGAGACATTATCGCGCACGCGTATATCATGTATGACATCGAACTGGCCTGGGTCTTATTTTATTTACTTGCTACATATTTCCTAGTGTGTTTTTGTTAGTTTTATATTATTTCAAATATTATCCCGTTTTCATTACCGTATTTGTATGAATATATGAATCCATCTTTTTTCCAAGTGATGAAATATATTTTCCGGGAATTCTATGCAAATTTACTACAGTCGGCTCTATAAATACTTCAGGATTTAAATATTTAGTGTAAATTCAGGAACACCCGAAACGAATTCAAAGTTTTGGTGAATAATTGCTAATTTGAAAATGATGCCTCATCTATTGAAAAATATCCATTTTAGTTATTTGATTTTTAAAATAAACATCCCCTGTATTTTGAATTTGCTTTATTTTAATTTTCATACCTGGGTGTTATTTTATTTACTTGCTACATATTTCCTAGTGTGGTATTTGCGTGTTATATTATTTGAATTATGATACCGTTTTCATTGCCGTATTTCTATAAATATATGAATCCATCTTTCTTCCAAGTGACGAAGTATATTTTCTAAGATTTCTATGCAAATTTACTATAGCAGGCTCTTGCTTCACCCTCATAAGCAAACCATTTTCTCAAGAGCCGAACACCATTGTAGAGTTATAGTAAATATAAACAAGTAAAATAAAGATGAAAAAAAAGATAAGATTATAAATAATAGGTATGATCATGATATCGAATACAGTATTTATATATGTGATAAGGCGTGTACAGTATATGTAGAACGCTTATTAGGTGTCTGTTTGTTTTTTGTTTTTTCATTTAACCTGTTAATACCCACTATATATCCACCATTAATTATACAAATCAAAATCTGCATTAGGTATTAAGAAAATGTTTATAAAAATATCCACTATAATTATAGGCTTATAAAAATAATTCCGTTGTTTTCGGTTTCTATGTATAGCCATTTGAAACAGTTTTACAAAATGAGATCGTGGACATTTTCAAATTAATCAAGTTCACTCTAGATTCTTTGACGGATGTGCAGTGGACATCGACTCGGAACGACAAATCGGGGAGCCGAGTTCGAATTCCAGTTGAATGCACTGCGTTCACTTACGTGCAAATACCATTGGGAAAGGTATTCATTCGTCCCTTTACTCCAGTTATAGGTTAAATAGCAGGACAGATTGGTTTCTGTAGCCTTGGCTGGCAACCAGTCTACCGCAGTAGGTATTTAAAAACTGTTGCGGAATAATTAAAATGCCGGAGGTCTATACAGGGTAGGACTTGGGACCTTTCTTTTAAGGAAATCCCAACAAATCATTCTCCGTCGCTTGAGAGGAAACCAGCTCAACACGACCAGGGTGAATTACGAAACAGGTACAGGTAGTGTACTCTATATACAAACTGTAATTGATAAATTTATTGAGACTTCGTTAATAATCCGTAACTTCGTCCATAATCTTCAGATGTCAGTTGTTTTGTCTGATGTGTCTATTTTGCCATTTTGTTCTTGTGATTTCATTTCCTGTTCTTTTTTTATTAGTGATAGTGAATTCAATCCTTTTTTTTTTTAATCATTTCACCCCAAAGAAGGCATTTTACTGCCACTGTTGCGCAAGGGGTTACATAGGGGGAAAGTGATGAGAAAGAGGGGTTAGTTATAGGAAATTTCAGGAGGAGGGCAATAGACGGATTAGGCTACCGAGGATGTGGTTGTGTAGATGGAAAAAGAGCTTGTGAGAATGGATGCAAGTTAGTGTGATAAACGATGTCTATTGAACCTTACATTTAAATTCCTGGAGATTGTAGGTATCGGGGAAGCAAGTATATGGAAGGGAGTTCCACGGGTGGGAAGTGCGTGAAAAGAAGCTGTTACAGTAAAAATTGCGGTTACACTTTATTCGTTCCACTGTAAAAGGGTGGGACTTTATCGGTTTAACTGTAAAAGGGTGGAACCTAGTTGCTAATCTAGTAGTTCGTGTAAATTCATACTTAGGGGGCACCAGTGATCTAAGTTCATCGGAGCAGAAGCCGTGAAATTATTTATAGAAGTGTCACAGGTGAGGATCGATCACATTGCAGATTCTCCGTTGTGTCAATAACCCCTAGGTGAATAGCAGGGACACCCAACCAGATGTGGCAGCAGTATTCAATAGACGAGTTATTGAAATAATCAAAATAAGATTGAAATAAAACAAATAACGGTATTACAGATACAAAATAACACAATATTCATCATTTATAAGAAATTATATATTAGTCAAAATGATTGACACCTTAATAGGTATGTATGGATTATCTAACTATATCTATATCCGTTTTTCCTTGTTTTGTGCGTAGAGTATATTAGAATGCGGGTATGTATTATTTTATATGCGCCGGGTGGGTATCTTCAGCTCAGTGCTCATTCAAAAGCGCCTATATTTTTGGGTTGCAAGAAATATATGTGTTTTTAATGCAATACCCGTTTCAGGTGATCAAAATTCTTCACATATTTCTTTTAATTTAACTACCTGTGAATTAGCAATCATTCTTACGGAAAATAATGAAGTTCCATCCTGTTAATTCTTACATGGAATTCAGAACGTGTCATTTTGTTAGGCTAATTAAGCTACGTTACAGAGCCCAATTTGCGTTGCTATTTAACCCAAAATGAGGAGACTATATGAATTAGGACCTTTTCCAAAAGATGATTGTGTGAAAATGAGTGTAACAGATAAGGCAAGAATTCGAACTCACATTTATCATTTCACTTTCACGATTATATTCAAAATTGAATATTTATGCACTTCTATGTTTAGTTGTTTGAACAGATTTTCAGGCATCAGCCAGAATGAGAATTTTCCAGTACCAGTCGAATATTCGATGTTATACCCTAAAGTTCATGCAACTGACGAATCGAAATGGATTTCTCAAAGAATGTAAAAAAATCACAGAAAACGAAGTCTATTATTTCGAGAGTCGCATAAAATTTCGCCAACCTGACTGATCAAGAAATTGAACAATCAATCCAAATTCATCAAATGTTTGTTAGTTTCTCGTATAAATATAAGTCTAAATTATGTTCTTACATTACAGAATCGTTATTAAATAAAATATGTTGAGAATTTTTGACATATAGGATAAAACTCTACACAGATTTTACATGTAAAAACATGAACATATTTAAATTTTAATTCGCACTTTCTAATTCTTTTCTTAAAAATTCTAAATTAGCCAAAACGTTCTGCTCTATTTAGTTTGTAAATGTTATATATTCTACAGAACTAGCTTAAGCTTATTAAATATGTACATCTCATGTTACGGGAAGAGTCCATTTTTAAACTGGCATTTCAAAAGACGATTATATTTTTTTTTTCATCTTTTACGCATTCATATATTAATTTGGACTTTTTGTTTAATATGATTTTTACTTAAACAATAATATGAATAATCCATCTAGTGGCAAAAGATAATCTATAAAAAGTTTGTCACAAAACAAGAAAAAGAAAATGGGTTTTGTATATTCAGAGGTTTTAACAACTTACAATTCTAAAGTCTCCGGCTTTTACTTTAGAAATAAAGATACTGATAAAAATACATGTACGTGTTGTTTTCCAAATATTCATCTATCAATAGTACCGATGTAGGAAATACTTTATAATATAGGTACCTTACTGACCTTAACATAGGAAAAAGTCGATACTTAAGTTTTAAATGAATTATTAAAAGTGAAACATCTTTCTTGATGCTTTTATTTTAGTTTTAATTTCAAGTTAACAGATTGAATTTAATATTTCAAATAAGCAAAATACCTTTCTGTATTTCAAAATCTAATTTAAAACTAATTTAAACTGACTAAAAGAGGATTTTTTATGAAATAGCTGATTTGCACCCATTTATCATCTTTCATCGCAATGTAATCCACTTTAAAAAATTTCCAAATTTGGTCAGAGGAATGGTATCTGGTTTAAAGTGTAATTAATTTGATTTGAAACAATTATTATATTTTAATTTTAAAATACCACATAAATTATTTTTTACGCAAGCTGTAGCTGTGTTTTTAACCGACAGTAACAGCGTTGGTGTCCTTTTGCTTGTTGTTCTACCGAAACTTTATCTGTAAAAATAATATAAGAAAATGATGTGAGCGCCTTAATTATATAAATTTAAGTACTCATTAATCTTAGAAAACTTAGAAAATATTCTTTGTTAGCTAATATTAGTGAAGTTGGCGTTCAATTTACTATATTCATCACTCTTATAACTGATAAAGTCGTATATGTTTGCCATATTTTAAAAATAGATAATGTTATACACCTAAAATATTCAAAATTCTTAAAAAAGTCTTTAATGACTAATATTAAGCTTTATCATTTGCAATTAGTAAATATAGTTTTCACTTAATAATATTATCTAAAAGACGGGAATTAATAGAAAACTTTTTAAAGATTAAGACTTTATCAGTTTTTCTAAATAAATTTTTACAAATGAAAACAATTCTTAAAAATTAATTCATTGAAAACATCTTTTTCACAATCACACACACACACACACACACACACACACACACACACACACACAAAGAAGATTTTTAACCAAAATTCTGAACGTGCTCCAACGGATTAAAAATTTTTATTAAAAAATACCTTATTCTTTTTATCTTAAGGCACCTCTAATAAATCACTTAAAAAAAAACGCATAGAATGAAGAAAAAAGTCACAAATTTAATAAAAACAATTTCCCTCAAAATGTTTATGTTATTATTACGAGAAAATGTCAAAGTACATTTTAATTATTTAAAAGAAAAAGTTAATCCTTTCTAACACGTTCAAAATTTTGGTAAAAATTTTGTTTTTATTTTTGTTACCGGGGAGCCCATTTTAAACCGGGGAGTTTAAAATGGAAAACGTAATATTACATAACTTATTTTTATTCGGTGAAAAATACATTAATTTTGAAATTCTTGTAAAACTCCAGTAATCGGTGGATTTTAATGAATCTTTCAGTACTTTTTCACAAATAAATAATTTTTTTTTTAAATCATTATTTTAAAAAGATATCGGTGAAAATATTTTTTTACATCTGTTACCCCAGTTCACGCAAATTCATGAAATTTCAAGAAATTAAATTCTCAAGGTAAAATAGGTTTATTGGTCAAACGCATGACTCATTGAGGAATGTAAATCATGTACTATTTTAAAAACCAATTAACCTTTTTTACTGAAATTCTTTTCCGAATAGTAAAAACAAATGCAATAAAACTATGACATTCCTTAATTAGATAAACTTTTAAATGCTTTAATAAAGAATATAAATTTAAAACATTACATTCTGAAAAAAAATAACGATATTTTTCTCAATTATTAATAAAATTTTGAAATAATTGTTTTCATTTTTTTTAATTATAATAATTTATAAAGTTTCAAAATATTTTAAAAATATTTTCTATATTTCTAGACGTTCGTTTTGTAGGTTATGGAATGAAGACTAAATTCACTGATAAAGAATTGCAGTTTAGTACAAATCATCTAACCATCATTTTTTTAAAACATTTTTTTTTCATTGTATATTTGAAATTTTGTATAGCAATTTATATGTGTACAACAAAAGGTCATGTGTGACAGGGTTTCTCCCCCTTACCGGAAAATTATTTGTACAAATATGTCACTTGTGATCGACACACACTTAGCTTATCTCTCAACTGGCGAGCTGTTAACATATTTCAAATACGGAGGACAGGTAAAACTGTTCAATTCTGTGATTCAGAAATAATTTTATTCTAAATTTCATGCTATCAATAACCAATATTAGTGTAAATTTAACATTAAATTTATTAATTTTCTAAAAATAATATGTCACATATGTATATTTTACTTTTGCACGATTTTTAAAACATGAGAATTAATATTTGTTTACAAATGTATCGATAGCTTCAAAATGACCGAAAAAAGGAAAAATTTTAAAAATCTCAAAATTTTATATTCCAATCAACGTAATATCTATTTGAAATATACCAGTGTATTTTGATTATTAGAAATAGTAAAACTAATCATTTAACTTTCAATTAAAACTAAAATAATAGTTTAAAGAGAATATTTTCATTTTTAAAAATTCAGTTAAAAAGTTAGTTATAGAGAATGAGTGAAGGTACCTACACTTAATAATGGCATAAACTTTTTAAGATAAAAGTTTGCTTAGGGTCTTTTTTATCATGCTGAGCATTTTATCGAAATAGGGAAGGTACCTAACTCTATTTTCCTATGATATTTTAAAAATCATTTATTATCAATTTTTATTTAAATTTAATGTTGTATTATTCTTAACACGTTATATTATTGTAAATTTTTTATCAATTTTTATTTGAATTTAATGTTGTATTATTCTTAACACGTTATATTATTGTAAATTTTTCTTTTAATTTGATATATTCACTATTTTCTTGACATATACGCTATTTATTTTCTAGCTTATATCAAATATTGGTATTTTGTATTTTATTTTGACATCCTCCTATATAAAAACCTTATTGGTTTCTTCACAGATATTTATTTTCAATATTTTAACCATTAATTTTTCAATATATATATATATATGTGTGTGTGTGTGTGTGTGTGTGTGTGTACTCTGTAATTGTAAGTAAATAACTCGCTTTACATCTTCGTATATATTTGTGCAAATGTTGCACAAGTTTCACTTTCTATGATATACACGCAATTTTTTAAAACTGAGTTGGATTATAAAAACTTAAAATTAAGAAATGTTTAATCATTAATTAAAATATATTTTCTGAATGTATACTTAAATTTCGTGTTTTCCTATTTTTAGAATTTTATTCTATTAATAAAACAGTATATTTATTTAAAAATAAGCGCTCATGAAATAATATACACTCACTTATGATTAATACTATAATTTATGTTTAGTTCCTGAGAAGTAAGCATTCACGGAACTAACTGTTGACCAGAAATATATATATATATATATATATATATATATATATATATATATATAAAACATAAATATTTTATATCACTACAAAATTAGCTATTTTGTTTCGACACTACCTGTGTCTTAAAGACTTGTAAGACAAGTATTTTCGAAACAAAATAGCTACTTTTGAAGTGATATCATATATGTATATATGCTACAAATTCTTAATATATATTATTCATTCTACTTGAGCAATTTTTAAGAATAGTGTTTCTTTGGATAAGAAAGTTTATTTCATCCATACCTACAATATACTATATATATATATATATATATATATATATATATATATATATATATATATATATATATATACTCTATAAAAGAGACAAGGAAATGTTCGTTAAGTTATAAAAAGGACTGTTTAAAGTTAAAATCTGTAATGATTTCGTCAAAATCTAAAAGAGAAAAAAGGAAAATAGAAATTATGATTTCATTTTTAAGTATATACAATTTGGATTTACTATGCTTGCCAATCTAATTTACCTATTTTTTGGCGTTATTTAATTGTTCTTCCAAATATAACAGGAAATAATTCGAACTTTTCATGTCGCTTTTAACAACCAACCATTCGATTCTAGGCTCTGACATCTTCCATCAGGCTGCCCCCTTTTCCTTTACAAATAATTATTATCCTTTCATTTATATTTTATTAATAATTAAACAGATGCATAATTCTTCTAAACATTTTTCAAGATATCAATTATATTTTTATATAATTTCAATATCATATCATATAATTTCAATATCATAATTCATTTACATTTTATAGGAAGCATTAATAATTAAACAGATGCATAATTCTTCTAAACATTTTTCAAGATATCAATTATATTTTTATATAATTTTTATAATATATTAATTTATAATATTAATATTATATTGATATTATATGTTATTAATATATTAATATTATATAATATTAATAATATATAATAATATATATATTATTTTTATAATATTTATAGATATTTTATATCAATTATATTATTTCAAGATTTCAATTATTTTCCACATGCCATTTCTTTTCACTATTTAGTAGTCAAAAAATAAAATAATTTATTGGAAATTTGTTGATGAAACATTTTCATTTCAGTTCTAAAACTAATACGACTACTTTATTATTACTATTATTATTATTATTACTATTACTACAACTATTATTATTATTATGTCATTTTTCATCATATTTCGATTTCTGCTTTGGTCTCACTACCAACCAAGTCTGCGGGGAGACCTAAGGCAGGTAGTGGCGTGTTGTTATGACTCCATTTCATGTTTTTCTATCTTCCCTATCATCCCCAGCATTACATAGATAACGTTTTCCTTAGTGTGTGGGCTGTACTTAATAAAACTTTTTTTTGTATATCTCTTAAGCTGGGGTTTCCAGGGATTCTTTCAATGTGTTGTTTTGTTCCATTTTTTATCATTCCAAGTGCACCTACTATCACTGGCACCACTCTTGTTTTCAATTTCCACATTTTTTTTATTTCAAATTCCAGGTCTTTATATTTTGACAGTTTTTCAAATTCCTTGATTGCTATGTTACAATCCGCTGGACAAGCCATATCAATTAATAGACAAGTTTTCTCCTTCTGGTTTTTAACAATAATGTCTGGCCTGTTTGCTTCAATTTTTCTGTCTGTGTAGATGGTGTAATCCCATAGAATGGTTACATCTTCTATTTCTGTAACCGGTGCTGGGTGATGTTCATACCAGTGTTTGTTTACAGCTTTTCCATAATGTTTGCACATTGCCCAATGTAAATATTGCCCAACTCTATCGTGGCGATTTTTATATTCGTTTGGGGCAAGCACAGAACAGCCTGAGATTAGGTGGTCTATTGTTTCTTGGTGTTTATCACAAAACCTGCATTTTGGATCCATATTATTATGCATAATATTTGCCTGAAATTTTCTTGTGAAAAGACTTTGGTCTTGTACTGCAAGTATAAATCCTTCAGTTTCAGACTTTAATCCAGATGCACGTAACCATCGATGAGTATTAACTTTGTCAACATTGGATTTATTGGCACGTACTGGATATTGGCCATGCAGAGGTTTGTCTTGCCAGCGCTGTTTCATCTTTTCAAGAGCTTTATCTTTGGCTTTCATTTTCATATTATTTTTTTATTATTGTTATTATTATTATTATGTCATTTTTCATCATATTTCGATTTCTGCATTGGTCTCACTACCAACCAAGTCTGCGGGGAGACCTAAGGCAGGTAGTGGCGTGTTGTTATGACTCCATTTCATGTTTTTCTATCTTCCCTATCATCCCCAGCATTACATAGATAACGTTTTCCTTAGTGTGTGGGCTGTACTTAATAAGACAATTTTTTGTATATCTCTTAAGCTGGGGTTTCCAGGGATTCTTTCAATGTGTTGTTTTGTTCCATTTTTTATCATTCCAAGTGCACCTACTATCACTGGCACAACTCTTGTTTTCAATTTCAATTTTGTTTTCAATTTCAATTCTTGTTTTCAATTTCAATTTTCAATTTTCAATTTTCAATTATTATTATTATTATTATTATTATTATTATTATAATAAAAATGCAGCCTATCCACTTACGAAAATATGAGTGACATCTAAAACACAGATGATAATACAATTATCTGACGAAGGAACCTTAGAGACATAATAAAAATATTGAATATGCTTCATGAAAATATAATGATAAATATCAAGAGAATATTTCCCTTATATATTGTCATTAATTCATTAGATATTACGAGGTTTGGCTGAAAATCTTCGTTCTGACTCACTTTCCAAAATCTGACTAAATATTCAATGTCAGAATTCCTTTTAAAAGGTTTCTTGGTTGGACCGGAAGATTTTTATCAGTAGCTCCAATCATTTTCAATATCTAAATTTTAAGATTTTTGAGATGTTTTTTATGTTTTCAATTTTTCGACCATTATTAATCGACGATACATTTGTAAACAAATTTAATTCTCGGGTTTAAGAATCTTACAAAAATAAAATATGGATCTGCAACACATTTTTGGAAAATGAGCAAATTTAATGCTAAAAATTTATTTAGACAAGTATTATTTATTTATAGCATGAAATTTTGAATAAAACTATTTCTTAATTACAGAGTTGAATATTTTGACCTGTCGGTCGTATTTCAAATGTGTTGACAGTTTGACAGATGGAAGATAAGATAAATGTTTGGCGATCAAAAGTGACATAATTGTACTAATTTTTCCCTGTAAAGAGAAGAAACTCTGAAACACATGACCTTTTAATTTGCATATAGAAAATACCATACAAAAAAAAACTTCAATTACACAAATAAAATTAAAATTATTTAAAAAATAGGAAGGCAAAACGATTTGAATTAAACATTTTATTTTTCTATTAATAATTATAAATTAATTTCTATTAATAATTATATTTTTTAAATTAACACCAACAAACATTTGACGTATTTTAAAAATATATTTAAAACTTGATAAATTATTATAATAAAAAAATGAAAAAATATTATTTTAAAATATTATTTTAATCTAAAAAATGTTTTTTGGCTATAATACCTTAATATATATTATTTATTTTATTTTATTATGAAATTAAATAATAGCATAGTTTTAATTCATTTTTATTTTCTTATTTGTAATATATTTTCGGGAAAAAAAAGGCAATTTTTTTCAAAATATAAAAGATGATTTACATTACCCAACGAGTCCCGCGTTGGATCCATAAAATAAATTATCACATCGAAATTTTACTTTTTAAAATCTTATGAATTTACGGGGTGGGATAACAGATGTAAAGAAAATATTTTTACCAAATTTAAAAAAAAAAGTATAATTTCACAATTAATCACATTTATTTATGGATGTCCTGAAAGATTCATTTAAATCCGACAATTATTGGATTTTTAATAGAATTTCCAAATTAATGTTTTTCACCGAAAAAAGAAATGTGAGCCGTGTAATAATACGTTTTACATTGTAAACTCTCGTAAAGATTTAGATATCCGCTAAAATCAAAACAAGATATTTTACCAAAATTTCACACCTTCACATATAGGATTAAAAAATACTTTGATTGTATCTCTTAATAATAATATAGACATTTTAATGGAAAAATTCGTTTTTATTAAGTTTGCAGCCTTTTTTGTTTATACTCTGCCGTTTTTTCAGCCATTTATTGTAGGTGCTTAGTTTTTACGAAACTCTCGTATTAATAAAAAAATATGTTTAATTCTATTTGAGTATTAAACAAAAATTTTTTTTTTTTTGTAAAACTTTAGAGAATATTTTATATTCAATATATATATAGAAATCTCTTTGTGCATTTTTTAAAATATAATTTCAAACCACGCTCGGAATTTGAAATTTAATATTTTGAAGGTATTATTGTTATAAAATTTTATAAAAATACCAGATCATTAATACGTAATATTTTTAAATAAATTAATATTAGTTAAATGATAATGCTTTTTATTATGTAAACAATAAATATTAATAATTCATAATACTTACATATTAAGGTGAATTATAATGAGAACTAAAATACAAAAGAAGAAAATCAGGGCAAATTAGATGAACTTTGATAAAAACTTTTATTGAACACAATTTGTGGCTTTTGACTGCTTGTCAGTCTCACTTATTTTGTCCTGCTTCTCACCAAATTGGTAAACAAAGGAGAATCATTGTGCAACAAACCAACTCATACATGACTGCAAAATTGAAGCAGAAATCTCTAACTGGACAAAGCATTTTCAATGAGAAATACAAAGTTGTTTTTATGTACAAGAGAAAATAAAGAAAGCAAGAATGTGTGAAAGGGAGAGATAAGGATGAAAGAGAGAGATGAAAGAGACAGATGAAAGAGAGAGGGGATGTAAAATGAAAGTCTTAATATAATATAAAAATTATTGTTTAGGTTTGTTGACACCATTTTCCCCTCCATCCCAGAAATAAAAGAACGCATAGCCGAAATAAATAATAAAAACGCTGAATCTCACAAAATCACTTGATGCAATAAAAAAAGCGTACAGACCAAAAAATAAAAAAAGGAAACAAAATAAAAAACTCTATAAATAAAACTTAATAAACGGGACATTGAATATAAGACTGAAGACCAGTTATTATCATTGACAAAAAACAGCAAATAATAATAATAATAATAATAATAATAATAATAATAATAAAAGAAAAAAAAATAATAATAAAAGAAATAATAAAGTAGTAACATCAAACAAGCCACAGGTCATAATGTAGAAACCGTGATACACACAAATCACTGTGAAGATCATGCTGTAAGTTAAGAAGTGCTGGAAAGATGTGATCTGAGTCAGTTACAAGACGGCATTAAAACGAGTTCAAAACACATTGAACAGAATTATTTTACTGAAAACAAGAACAGTATACAAGAAGCCAAGGAAGAAATCAAGAACCTTATGAGTCAAATACAAAATATTGCAATGGAGGAACGAGAATTGCTCCCAAAATTACAACCAACAAAGTATAAACTCGAAATTGTTAAGCTCTACAATGAAGCACTCAAATTAATTTTGGATGAAAAAGACACTCATATGAATCTCAATGAAGCAATATATGCATCAGCAATAGCAGCAACAACAAAAATGAACATCAAATTAAAAACAAGATAGTCTCGCAGACATGAAGATCCACCTTGGAAAAGAAAAATAGAAAAAGAAATCAAACAACTTAGAAATGAACTATCAGTACTCGATGAACTGACAAGAGGAATAAATGTAAGAACTAGAAAATACAGACGAGTCGAAAGAAAATACAACATTAGAAATGAAAATGAATTCCTATCAACTAAGGAAAAATAATGCAAACAATACAAGTGAAGGCTCAAAAATAAGACGCTATGAGAAATAATCAATTCCATAGGGAAAAAAATTAAAGTGAAGCCCCCGCCAAAATGGAAGAAGTTATACAGTTCTGGGAAAAATATGGGCTTGCCCGAAAGAACATAACAAAGAAGTAGATTGGATTGCACAAGAGATAAAAATAAACCAGAACAGACATGGTCTGGAATCACAGAAGAAGATGTTAAATGTGCACTGAAAAAAGCACACAATTGGAAATTTCCAGGTATAGTTAAAATACCTAAATTTTGGCTATATTATTTAAATACACCACATAAAAACTAGCCAAAGACCTTCAAGAAATGGTCAACGATCCCACTAAAATTCCTGCATGGATGACCAAAGGAATTACATTTCTTCTACCCAAGAATAGTAACTCAGACAACCCAAAAACTACAGACCAATTACATGCCTTCTGTAACATACAAACTATTAACATCTATTTTAAAAAACAGACATATTTCCTCTTGGAAATAAATGACATATTACCGCTTGAACAAAAAGGGTGCAAACGTGACTGATACAGATGTAAAGACCAATTGCTAATTAACAGAAATATCCTGGAAAACTGCTACAATCCAAAGAAAAATCTTAGTACTGCTAGCATAGATTATCACAATGCATTCGATAGTGTATCACATTCATGGATCTTAAAGACTTTAAATATATACAAGATATCGCCCGTCATCATCAATTTCATCAAACAGTGCATGTCTATATGGAAAACAACCCTTTACCTCAATCATATAAATGGAACCTATAAGTCTGATGAAATAAACATCAAAAGAGGTATATTTCAAGGTGACTCTTTGTCTCCCTTACTATTCTGCATATCATTAATAGCACTAACCAGTCAACTTAACAAGACAGAATGCGGTTATAAAATAGCCCAGAAGAAAATAAAACATCTATTTTATATGAATGACTTAAATTTGTATGCTAAGAATGATAACGAGCTGGAAGGTCTTCTGAAAACTGTAAAATGCTTCAGCAAAGACATTGTAATGAAATCTAATTTGAATAAATGTGCTAAAGCTACAGTTTTACGTGGATCAGGACAACAAACATCATCAATTAGCATAGACCCTGCTGTAGCAATAAAAAAATTAAAGCCAGAAGAAGCTCATAAATACCTAGGTGTAAATGAAGGTGAAAAAATTCACCATAAAAAAATGAAAACAATAGTGCGTAAAGAGTACTATAGAAATACGACTGATATTAAAAACGGAATTGAATTCACAGAACACAATTATGGCCAGCAATAGCCTTGCAAATCCCAGTTGTCCAATATAGTTTCAACATCTTAAATGGACTCTAAACGACATCAGGCGAATGGATTCTAAAACAAGAAAGCTTCTTTCTAAGCATAAATGCTTCATCCAAAGGTTGATGTAGACCGTCTATACATATCGCGTATAGAAGGTAGAAGAGGTCATATTCAGCTAGAATTGTCATACAAGACAATAACTATTGGCTCACTAACATACATAGAAACAACAAAGGAATGGATGATACAATTAGTCAAGCAACATAAAGAAAGACAGAAAAAGTATTCAATAATAAAAGAAGGCAGTAAATACAAACGAGATTTACATTTAGTAGATTCTGTAGAAAAGCAAAAAAGAAGCCAAGAACGAACTATTCCGGCAAAAATATGAAAATGAAAGCCAAAGATAAAGCTCTTGAGCCGATGAAATAATTCTGACAACACAAACATCTGCATGGCCAATATCCACGTGGAATGATAAAAAATGGAACAAAAAACACATTGAAAGAATCCCAGGAAACCCCAGTTTAAGAGTGTTGTATATCGACAAACAACAAACAAGCATGTATATAAAAATATATCAAGTGATATTTTTATTAATGAACGATGGACCGTGTAGCCTAGTGAACAGAGAGTGAGAGCGCGCTTCCAAGGGTTGACGGGGGGGGTGTCGTATCTGTTGCTCCTCTGTCTCTCTGCTCGACTCGTCTGTCGTGAAATCCGTGCCCGAGGTCTTTTTATCTCCAAACCGGTACTTCCGATTTTTTGCCTCGCCTACGCACGCCCACGTAATTCTCAGAGACACCTGTTCTGTTTGCCTCTTGTATCCATTTCCGCTACTGCCGGAAATAAGGTCAAACAACCATCCGTTCCTTTCAACGGCCGGAAAACGCCCCCGCTTCCTCACTTCCTCGGGTGGGCCTAGATTGTTATATTACAAGAGATATACAAAGTTAAGTACAGCCCACACACTGGGGAGAACTTTGTCTATGTAACGCTAGGGAGGATAGGAGAGATAGAAAAAATTATGAAATGGAGCCATAACGTCACACCACGACATGCCTTAGGTCTTCCCGCAGACTTGGTAGGTAGTGCGACCATAGCATAAATAGAAACATGATGAAAAATGACAACATAATAATAATAATAATTATAATAATAATAATAATAATAATAATAATAATAATAATAATAAAAATTATTATTATTATTATTATTATTATTATTATTATTATTATTATTATTATTATTAATTATCACCTAGGCATATCGGGCAAAGACAAGAACAGAACTGGCGTTCTAACTGACATGGCTATTCTTGCAGTTTGGATAATAATAATAATAATAATAATAATAATAATAATAATAATAATAATAATGATAATAATAATAATAATAAAGCTCTTCAACAGATGAAACAACGCTAGCAAGACAAACCTCTGCATAGCCAATATCTAGAACGTGCTAATAAACTCAATTTTAATACTCATCGATGGTTACGTGTATCAGGATTAAAGTCTGAGAATGAAGGCTTTATTCTTGCCGCGCAAGACCAAAGTATTTTCATTAAGAACTTTCAGGAAAATGTTATATATAATAATATGGATCCAAAATGCAGGGTCTATGATAAATACCAAGAAACAATAGACCATTTACTCTCAGGATGTTCTGTACTTACCCCAAATGAATATAAAAATCGCCCCGATAGAGTGGGGAAATATTTACATTGGACAATGTGCAAACACTATGGAAAATCTGTATACAAACATTGGTATGAACAACACCCAGCACCGGTTACAGAAATAGAAGATGTCACCATTCTATGGGATTACACCATCTACACAGACAGAAAAATTGAAGCAAATAGGCCGGACATTATTGTTAAAAACCAGAAGGTTAAACTTGCTTATTAATTGATATGGCATGTCCAGTGGATTGTAATATAGCAACCAAGGAATTCGGAAAACTATCAAAATATAAAGATCTTGAAATTGAAATAGAAAAAGATGTGGAAACTGAAAACAAGTACCGTATTAGTGATAGTGGGGACACATGGAAAGAATCCCTAGAAATGCATACATTTTCTAAATTTGTCAGAGTGAGACTGAATGACGTAAGACAAGGATGTGTTTTTACACCGGATCTGTTTAACATGTACAGCGAGAATATTTTGAGGACCCTAGAAGTTATGCCTGGATTCATCATCGGAAGCCACAATTTTAACAATCTAAGGAACTCAGATGATACAGTGCTAATAGCAGACACAGAAAGAAAACTACAAGACCTCCTACAGAAGGTAGCTGAAGAGAGTGACAAGAAAGGACTGCAAATAAACTGCAAGAAAACCAAATGCATGATCATCAGTAAATAGTGCAGCCCATTATGCCAAATACAAGTCGGGGATACTAAAATCAAGCAGGTACAAATATTTAAATACCTTAGAAGTGTTATAACAGTAGACGGAAAGTGCGACACAGAGATTCGAAGGCGTATTGGCTTGGTGAAGGAAGCATTTCAGCGGTTGAGTAAAGTATTAAGAAACAGGACAATTTCGCTAGAAACAAAGAAGAGAGTGCTGGATGCTATCTGATGTCAGTTCTTCAATATGACAGTGAATGTTGGATAATGTCATCAAAGATAAAGGAAGAAAATGGAAGCAACTGAAATGGGGTTCTACAGAAGGATGCTGCGAATATCATGGATCGAGCATGGGAGCAATGATGAGGTCTTAGAAATGATGAAAAAGAAAAGGAAATTAATAGTGAGCATCAGAAAGAGACAGATGAAGTTCCTGGGACATGCAATAAGGAATGAGGGCTTGGAGAACCTGATACTAACAGGTCAGATAGAGGGGAAAAAAGACAAGGGAAAGCAGCGGATAATGGAACGAGGGTTGCATGGTGTAACAGGAGAAGGCGTGCTAAGAGCCACCTAAGCCATTATCGCCTATGTCCTGAACGGACAGGGCACATAGAAGAAGAGGAAACTGAAAGGGAATGAGAAGATGAAGATGAAGATAATTGTAACCAGAACAATCAAAAAAATAACTTGTAAAAGACTCAAAGAATATTCAAAAAGACTAGAAAGAGTATTAAAAACCTCAGTAAAAATAGTGAAGTGTGTGAAATAAAATGGAGGAAAGTTGCTGTCGTTTGAGTGAGAGTGAAAACTATCAGTTACAACAGCAACAAATTTATAAATGCCAGCATTAATTTTAACAATAATTGTATTAGTAAAAAGCGAATTGCAGTGGTAGTGAATTCAACAAGGTAAATTCAGTCGGAGTAGTAATTAAATAAATCTATCACTGAATCCTAAGTATAATTCTACTCTTTTAGCTTCTTTTCTCGCATTTCCCACCTGTGGAACTCGCTTCCATATGCTTGCTTTCCTGACGGCTACAACCTTAAATGCAATGTCAATAGTCATCTCTTAACTACTTGACTCTAGTTCATTCTTCACGAGAAAATTCTCCAACATTTGGATATTTTTTTATTAATGTTGTTCTAAGCTTTCGGCTCACATGAGCCATCTTCAGAGAGGTTACAGGGACGTTAACATAAAAACGTCCACCATCAAAGATGATTTTATCTTGTGTTGAAATAAAACTTTGCAACGGTAACAGTTACCAAATAGCAAACACAGTTCGTAAATTTGTAATGCGGTTCTCTGATGTCACACCACGTGAGAACTCGAAATGTTAACAGAACTATATATTTAGAGGCAATGTAATGTGTTATGACCAGACTTAAACGTGATTTCATTAAGTGTAGGTTGTCTTGATTTAATGTTCCTCTAACCTCTCTGAAGATGGCTCATGTGAGCCGAAAGCTTAGAACTAAATTAATAAAAAAAGTATTCAAATGTTGGAGAATTTTTGTCTTTATTTTGACCTGAAATTATAGCCAAAATATGATGTTTAGAACGGCTCATGATAAAACATAATAGACATTCATTGTCTCTTATATTTAACAGCATATGTTTAGAAACTTATCTGCTGCCTCGATACACTATATATATATATATATATATATATATATATATATATATATCATAACTATAGTAATTATAACAATATTAATAGTAACAGAAATAATTCTGCTAATACTAGTAATAGTGAGACTATAATTTAGATCGTCTTGAATAACCCACCGAGGACGACCGAGGACGACCGAGGAGGGAAAATGAGAGGAAGTAAAAAAAGAAACAAACAAAGTACATGAACAAAAAGTCAAATACTCGTAGGAAAGAAAAAAAACCAAGATGAAAACGCTAACACTAAAGCGCTCAATACGAAAGTGGAGCAACAAAGACAGAAAATCCATAAAAGAGCCAACAAACCTACCAAGGTTTCACACTTCGGTAAATTTACCCTGACGAGCCGAAGGGTGAAACCTAGGTAGGTTTGTTATGTATATATATATATATATATATATATATATATGTAAGAAGTGATGTGGTAAGTGGCTAGCTTACAGCCATGAGTGTGGTTTCATGCTTGTGAAGCAAGATGCAGAGTCCTATTGCAAGTCCTATAGGTTCTTTTATTCTTTACCAAGTGCAGGCACTTGAAGTAGGCCTCTGTGTTGAATCTGCGGCCCTGTGAGCAAATGAATGGAGGTACGACGTCGCCATCAACAGTGATCACACGAAACCCCTTTGGAATAATCGTTAAACTCTTCCAAGTCTTTGCAAAACTTCTACAATGTCCTCAGACTGACAGCCTAACACTCGAAAATATTCGTATTTGATCTTTCGATGTGAATGTTAGGCAGAACAGCATACCTTTTCCAAATTTCTGGCGGAATGAATGACGTCATCGAGCTCTTTTTCTCACAGATGGTGCCCAACTGAACTTAGTATACTGTGTTGTCTACAGTCGACAATACCAGAAAACAAACAACACACACGAGCAAAATAATTAACATAAATGATCATAATTTCCCCATCACACACACACACACACACACACACACACACACTATATATATATATATATATATATATATGTGTGTGTGTGTGTGTGTGTGTGTGTGTGTGTGTGTATGTCTGCGTATTTGTGTGTGTATGTTTGTTTATGCTTGTGTATGTTTGTGTGTGTTTTTGCATCTGCGTGTGTATATATATGTATGTATATTATCTGTATGTGTATATATTAAGTGACCTAGGTTTCAACCTTCCGGTGTATTCAGGCGATCAGCAATAACAGATTTTACCGTTTCTTTCAAACGCTCGAACAAGGATTCTTCACGCACGCGTTACTGAAATTTTCAAAGAACCGAAATATTTTAAAATTGGGGAGGATCTTAGAACAATTTTCTTCTTGTTTGCATGATCCTAGTAAGTTTGAATGACTATGACTACATTCGGACACAATTTCTGACCTTTCGTTTAGTATTTTCCTCTTCTACAATCTGCATACGTTACCAGTGTTGTATGGTTTGGCTATTTTCACTATGCTCCAAGTTATATCAGGGTCTTTTGTAGATTCCAAATATGTTTTGCTTTATGCAAAAACTTATTTAGACAGTTATAAATTCAGATGGAATAATCATAAATCTACATTTAAACTAGAAAACCTCAAATATTGTGCCAAAATGCAATTCGCGTGCGGAAATTAAAATTGAAATATAGAAAAGCCACTGATATAACTTGTAGCATTGTGAAAATAAACAAAGCATGAAACGTTTTTTTAGTGTTAAATCTTTGTAAGTTGTAAAGATTTTCTTTTGCCTTTTAGACGAGTCTAGATATGCAGCTTAGCCAATTTATTTCAGTTTCTCTAATTTTGTTTTTATATTTTTGTTTGTAAGAATCCCTTACTGTAACAAAAGAAGCTCTATAGACAATAATGTAATTCGTTATTGTAAGAAATTAGACGCAAATTTCCTGTGAAAGGTTTAAGAAATGGTGCACGTTTTATATACTCTCATAGAAAATATCTCTTTTTATTATACGCAGTTGTAACAACGGTTATGTTAGGCTTAGGTGAATTATTTTCAATTGTTATCGACTGATTAATTTTTTTTATTCTTTGTCTGACAAAATACTATACACTTGGCATATAAATTTATTAACAATTGACCAATGCGTATAAATTAAGCCATTTATTGTTTTAGAAGGCGTTGAAACAATTTGTACGTTGTTTAAACAAATTCTAGACTGACGAAAAATAAGCTTTGAGACACGACAAATAATTAAACTCAAGAAAACTGAATGAATAGATAACAGTGGCACCACTTCATTACTATAATTGGTATATAATTATAACTACGTACCCCCAACTAACTACGTACCCCCAAAGAATCGCTAAAAAAATGAACATACACGATGAAAAAATGCCCCCAAACAGAATAAGAACAAATTATTAAAAGGAAATAACAAAGGATTTTTTATATGATTATATTTTATAATTATATTTTTCAATCTTCTTTTACACGCTTCAATATTTTGGATATTTTTTCTTGGAGTCCGCTGGTTGCAATAAATTAGTATAGGTCATTTTAGAGTCATTTTGCAATGAAAAACACATCCATTGCTAAAACCGCTGCTAAGAAGGTCGGTTCACTGTGCAGGGCCAGGAAGTTTTTCCCGTCTGAGTCCATCCTGCACTTATATAAATCTACCATCTGCCCGTGTATTGAATACTGCTGCCACATCTGGTAGGGTGACCCTGCTATTCACCTCGGCGTCCTTGACAAAATCCAAAGATCCAACATCCAACATCCAGCGGAAAAACTGTAATGTGATCGATACCGACTTGGTAGCTCGGCTGCAGTCGCTCTCTTACCGGCGTGACGTGGCTTCCCTGTGCCTCTTCTATAAACACTTTCATGGATTCTGCTCCAATGAACTGAGATCACTGATGTCCGCTAGGTTTGAATTTACACGAGCTACTAGATTAGAAAATAGATCCCATCCTATTACAGTGAAACTGATAAAATGTAATTGCAATTTCTACTCTAACAGCTTTTTTTCACGCACTTTCCACACGTGGAATTCCCTTCCATATATTTGCTTCCTCGACAGCTACAATCTCCAGGAATTGAAATGTAAGCTCAATATACTCCACCCCCATCCTCGGTATTCTCATCAGCCGATTACCCTCCTCCTGATATTTCTTATAGCTAACCCCTCTTTCACATCACTTTCCTCTATGTAATCCCCTGCGCAACAGTGACAGTAGAATGAGTAAAATAAAAATATAGATTTTGAAAATCTTGCAAGAACCAAATAAGTTTAATGAAACTTTAAGGGCTTACTCACATATTCATTTTTTTTTTCAGAAATTATTCATTTTTAGATTCTTTTGGTAATTTTATTTATTTTTTTAACACTATTACCCCAATTATGTTTGTACAACTTACTGTTCATATTAGTTAAAAGCAAAAGGAATTGAAAAAATTAAGAAATTAATTATATCGGCTCGGAACGAGAAATCGAGGAGCCGAGTTCGAATTCAAGTTGAATTCCTTGCATTCACTTACGCGCAAATACCCTTGAGAAAGGTATTAATCCGTCTCTTCCCTCCAATTATGGGTTAAATAATAGGACAGATTAGGTTCTATAGCTTTGGCTGGCAACCAGTCTACCACAGAAAGCATTGGAAAATCTCATGCTCATCAGTCATGTCTCTTTCGAGTCATGATCCTTCAAGCGTGTACTACGTATGGCACTTTAACTGACTGACTATTGTCTTAATTACTCTGAATTGTAAAATAATTACAAATGGAATTCATGAATAAATTTCAACGACACCGAGCATTTCAAAAATAAATTTTAATTGTGTATGCACGTGCGTATAAACGTGTCGATTTTTGCAAATGCGACCGATCATACACACCATTTTCAGAACATAAGAGCGGTAACTACAGTAGATTTAAAGCCTAATTACCTAAAATTCAATAAAATACAAGATTACTAAGAGTATATTCCTAAATTTTAAAGATTACTGTGTAATTGACATGGGTAAAACGACGCTTACTTTAACAGGTATTTCCACGTTATAAAAAACTTCTAAACATAAGTCTATCGAAATAGTTGCAAATACCTCATAAAATACCCGCTCGGAATTATAAAATACTTTTCTGCGATATATTTTTTTTATCATTTCACCCCAAGCAAAGCATTCCACTGCTACTATAGCGCAGGGGGTTACATAGGGGAAGGTGCTGAGAGAGCGATTGGATATAGGAAATGTCAGAAGGAGGGTACATAGGAAGAGTGTTTGAAAGAATGGGTGCAAGTTAGTGTGTTAGGAGGTGTCTATTGACCTTATATTTAAACTCCTGGAGATTGTAGCTGTTGGGGAAGCAAGTATGTGGAAGGGAATTCCACAGGCGGGAAGTGCGAGAAAAGAAGCTGTAGAGTAAAAGTTAAGTAATAATGCTTGAAATCAGTTTTAGTAAACTTTAAATCAGCTAATCTTCCTCTCGAATAAATTTTATTTTTATTTTTGAAAAAAATATTTTGTACTGACAGATTTGTAAATAAAGCTAAACTAGATAAAATCAAACATTTTTAGCAATTAAAAAAACATTCTAATCAATGTAAATTCTTTTAAGATGCAACGACCAATTTTGTTTATTGTAAATATTAAATATGCTTGGAATAATAAAAAAAAAAAGCCCCGAGGAAAATATTCAATTTTTAAAATCCCTTTTAAACCATAGGTATCTGCTCATTTTGGAGTTAACTGTAAGTGACGCTCGCTTTCATATCTCGCCTGTGGTGTAAGCCATTTGGTTGATGCGCAATTAATACGGGGTTGATTAAGACATCGGATAGCAGTGTTCAAATACCAGTCAATTTCGTTACATTCACTTACATGCAAATATCATTGGGAAGATATAAATTAATTTATCCTCCTCCTCCTTCTCCTACCAACTATGGATAAATATCAGAACAGACTGGGTCCTATAAGCTTGACTTGCAACTTATCTAGGATAAGGGCAAGTTTGAACTTAAAATCCCGGGGAAATCCTTTGGAGATCACGTGGTAGACTATGTGCACCAAGTCTCTTTAATTAGATTTTTCTTGAAAATACGGTCGGATTTGCACAAGTCTTCACCATTATATTTTAATCATACGTGCGATTAGTCTGGGTGTTCGATTCTAAGAACGGAGCTGATTTACTGTCATATGTCGAAAATAGACGAGAGAGTCGAGTATATAGTTGGCATAATTATAAATTATACTCAGTAAAAATCATTCCGAATATTCTTCTGTGTCGTGAATAACTGTTATCGAAGAATTAGCTTTCTTATTTCTTTGGCAACATAAACAATGCTGCAGAATAAGCACATAACTAGCTCTAAATTTTGGGGACGTATAACTCATTTAAAAAGAAAAAAAATGTCGTAATAAACGTGTTTGTTTGCACGTTGCGTTTGTCTGCTTCTACGATTGAGGACCACAAATTCTACCAAGAGTCAAAAAAAGACAAAAACATTCAAGTGAAACTTGATAGATTCAATCGATCAAACATTAATCAAGAAGAGTAAATAACATCCAAACACGCTGACAAAACACGCTGATTTATGGCACGATAACACGATTGACTGATTGATGCGGTCTGAATTTTTATTATATTCTGATCTGAAAGGGATCGTTTCTTCTCAAGTTTATGCAGATCTTAAATAAATAAAAACAAGAAAATACTTTTTCATTAATTTATATTCAATGTTTCTGAAGGGTGTGAGAATTAAAAATTAATTTCAACACAAATTCATTTGTAATTATATTATCACACATCGTGAATTATTGTTTGTAACGAGAGTTAATTATAGGTACCAGTTGAATCCATAGTATTCACTTACACGCAAATACCCTTGGAAAAGTTATTAATCCATCTCTTCCTTCCAGTTATGGGTTAAATAGCAGGACAGATTGGGTTCTATAGCCTTGATTGGGTTCTATAGCCATGGTCGGCAACCAGTCGGCAACTTGGTCGCGGAAAGCAATGGCAACCTACTGCGGGATAATCTTCTACCCAGTCAGTCATGTCTCTTTCGAGACATGATCGCCCAAGCGTGTATCACGTATGACACTTAACTGACTGACTGTTTGGTTAACATCTTCCTTTAGATATAGTGATGATAGCGAACAAGGTGAGGGAAATACAGATCCCCCTTCACAAGGTGTCAAGGAGAAGCGAGAAGAAAGGACTAAACCTAAACTGCAAGAAAACTTAATGCATGGTCATCAGCAAAATGAGAAACCAAAACTGCCAACTAGTGATCGGTTGTTACTAAACTCAAACAGGTGCAGAAATTTAAATACTTGGTAAGTGTTTTGACAGAGGATGGGAATTACGACACTGATATCCGAATGTGCAATGGCAGGGCCAAGATCGCATTTCAAAAGCTAATCAGACTATTTAGAGACAAGAAGATAAAACTAGAAATAAAGAAAAGAGTACTGGACAGTTATGTGATACCTGTCCTTCTATATGACAGCAAATGTAAACAATCTCCTCAAAGATGAAGGAGAGACTCGAAGCAACAGAAATTTGATTCTAGAGAAGGATGCATGGGTCAAACATTTGAGCAACGAAAAAGTTTTAGAGAGGATGCAAACGAAATAAGTAATTTATACTTAACATCATAAAGGAGGAGATAAAGTTGCTGGGACAGGCAATGAGGAAAGAGGGCTTGGAAAAATACTTACGGGATGGCTGAAGGGGAAAAGTGATAGGGAAAGCAATGCGAGACATACAGGATGCGCTTGAGCATGTGGATGGCGGTGAAGGGTTTTGGAGTGTTGTAGAGAAACATCCTATCCTACCCCGTAATGGACATGGTCTAGTCTATAAAAGATTGTGACTAGAGTGAACTGGGGGTATACGTCAGCATACGTCACTAGACGGACGCATATGTCAGAGGCGGAGACATTTGCTACTTGATCGATATTCCTGTTACTATTCGTTGATTGTTCTTGTATGTCTATTGGTTTATTGTACTGTTGTATAATAAATCTCTTCTAATCTATCTTCAGTGTTAAGTATTATTCTTACACTATTCTTTTCCCTGATATTCCTTCCCGGGGTATATCATCGAGAGATACCAAGAGAAAAAATGTTAAGAGCGACAAGGCATAGGGTAAGTGGAGGTTCATGATTGCCTACGTCCTGAAAGGACACGGTACATAAAGAAGAAGAACAGACACATACACACACACATATATATGTGTGTGCGTGTGTGTGTGTCTGTTCTTCTTCACACACACACGCACACACACACACACACACACACACACACACACACACACACATATATATATATATATATATATATATATGTATGTATGTGTGTGTGTTCTTCTTTATGCACCGCGTCCTTTCAGGACGTAGGTGATCATATATATGTGTGCGCGTGTGTGTGTGCGCGTGTGTTTGTGGGTATATATATATATATTTCTAAGGAATAATGTTTTTTAATCAGACATTATTCTGTATTACTCTAAATGTTATTTGAATAGATGCTATTGTTTCAGTAGATGGCCTGTCTGCTTAAACAGAGTAGTTTAGGTCTACCTGCACATTGATGGGATTTAATAAAGAAGTTTCTTGCGTGCACAGGCCGGTAGACCATATTATTAAATTCTAATGATCTTCTACAAATATATTTCACATTTTATCTAGTCATTAATTTTCTCAAATCTCCAGCTCTTTCTGTTTAGATGGTAGTGAATAATGTCGATTTTTTAAACGCTTCTTAGATGTGAGACAAAGCTGAAAGTATGGGTCACCCAGTGAGGATCGAACTCACTACGCTCTTTTAACAGATTCTAATAAGACAAGATTGCTAACATTACATCACGTCGATGTGTCCCAGATAATAGTAAAGAGTCACGCAGGCAGACAGTTAAGTGCCATACGTGTTACACGCTTGGGCGATCATGTCATGAAAGAGACTAAATGGGCAGAAGATTATCCCGTAGTAGGTTGCCATTACTTTCTGCGGTAGACTGGTTGCCAGCCAAGGTTATATAACCCAATTTGCCTTGTTATTTAGAGAGAAGAGGCAGATTAATACCTTTCCCAAGGGTATTTGTGCGTTAGTGAATGCAAGGAATTCAACTGGAATTCAAACTCAACTCCCTGATTTCTTCTTTCGAGCAGATAACTACAAATGTTCTTATATTCATCTATAAACCTCTACCAATTTCAGAATCAGTGTAACGGAACTTATTACTCGAAAGATTAGTGGCGCAAAGATTTCTCTAATTCACAACATATTTCTTTTCTTTCCGTATACCATGTTCCTTCATTAGGTCGAGTGTCAACGCTTTCCACAATTTTCTTTCTCTTGTGGATCTTAATATTTTCTTTCTTTTCTTTCTCTCTGTTAAACATTGTTTGCCCATTCTTTTAATTAAGCTCAGTTACTTTACTCAGGGATGTGCGTTGTGGTGCAGTGGATATCGGCTCGGAACGAGAAATCGGGGAGACGAGTTCGAATTCCAGCTGAATTCATTGCATTCACTTACGCCCAAATACCCTTGGGAAAGGTATTAATCCGTCTCTTCCTTCGAGTTATGGGTTCTATAGCCTTGGCTGGCAACCAATCTACCGCAGAAAGCAATGGAAACCTACTGCGGGATAATCTTCTGCCCAGTCAGTCATGTCTCTCTCGAGACATGATCGCCCAAGCGTGTTTCACGTATGGCACATAACTGACTGACTTTACTCAAGTAGGTCATGCGTTGTTTTCCTCTGTCCCTCTTGCCTTCAATCTGTTCTGTGAGTATCAGATTTTCCAATCCCTCTTTCCTCATTATGTTCCCTAAAATATCATAAATGTTAACCTCCACAAGAACGACATGCCGCGCCTTCTCACTTTAAAATTTCCGGCTAATATGAAGAAGAAAGACTATATTGAATCCATTGATATGTCAACTGCTAGAATATTTAGTTTACTCTGACGCGCTAGACAATTTTTCTCTGTAGAACCCACCTTACATTTCAATAAGTCTACCCTTCGTACATACTTAGGATATTGCTGCTATATATTTAGAGATTATTGGTAAAATTCAAAGAAGAATCAGCAATGTTTTTGGTACTGACTCTGCATCATGTGTTCATTTATTTTCTCACCACCGTAATGTTTCCTTCATGTGCCTTTTCGATAAACATTTTCATCGGAATTTTTCGAAGGCGCTCTTTGCTAAGGCACCTAATAAATGTAAAAGCATTAATAGAGTGGCAACGAGGTTTAAGTTTATAGTTGAGCCGGCTAGATGTAACCATTAAAATTTATTTTCTCGCATCTCTGGTTTGTGGAACTCTCTTCTAGCTTAATTGTTCCGAGCCAACTTTAATCTTAAAAAATGTAAATGCAATGGCAATTGCTATCTACTGTCTTTTCTAATTACTCTTCTATTGTTGCTGTCCCTTAGTAATGTTTCTGTTTTTTATTTTCTATTTCTCCAACAGAGTAACTATTTGTGTCTTAGTGGATTTACTCCTTTTTGGCAGTGAATTCGATTAAAAAGAAAAAGAAAGCAGGTAATAGAATGTTAGTTTCTATCTTTCAATGCAAATGTTGATACAAGATTAGGGATTAGGAGACAGGATGATGCAGTCACACAGCCTAACTGATGTGACATTTTAAAGGTGAATTTTAGAATAAAAACTTTATCGGTTTCCAGGTTTATTTCAGGTTGACTACATAATCTTCACGGCCACTGATCATCTTCATCATTATAGGCAATATTTTCGTTATTATTGTATTATTATCATCAGTTATATTTCACTGTTGGAAGGGAATTGAAATTGTCTGTGCGTTGATGACATGGTTGAGGGGCTTAGATTTTAAGGCAGGTAAATCGAATTTTGCCAGAGATCATTTATATTCCTGTCTGTAACTTACAACAAGTCAACAGGAAAGGAAACATCAATACCATAAAAATATATCAAATAAATCGATCAAAAAGCAAAGAAGCCAGTCAACAAACATGACTTTTATTTCTTTTGTTAAGAGCAAGTCTCCAACTTGCTCTTAACAAAAGACCACAGAAATTCACTAAAAACTGTAACACTCCAAATGGAAAAATAAACTGTTTACACAAATTACATAAAATAGAAACTAAAAAAAATGTATCGGAGGATATCAAGATAATGGCAATTATTCCTCAGCCTGTCTGTCTTTTCAAGAGACACAAGTTATAGTTCAAGGTCTGTTCCTTTCAAATATTAGACCCGAAAAACCATGGTGCAAAGAGGCCATCGACTGTGCAAGAAACGAGGTTAAACAAGAGGTGATGTCTAAATTGTTCAATTCTCTGCAATACACCGAGTTGGCTTTATTTATTTTACGTCTCGTGAAAAAACTATAGAATGAGTTTGGGGCATCTAAGCGTAATAAAATTTTATATTCATTAACTGATTTACCCAATAACTCAGATATCTAAAATGCACCAATCTTTGTAAAATACCAAATTATGAATTATATAAGTAATCCTAGACGTCCGCGGGCAATAGTAATTCATTACTACAATATGAGTTCTATATTTTATAGTTATAACAAAACATGGATAAAATTTATAAAGTCTACTTATTTCTGTTTCAAGTGAAATAATCGATTATTTGCAAAAAAATCTAATTAGTTATTTTATCGCGCAGAGATATTGAACGGATCATCATCATCATCATCATCATCATCATCATCATCAGTCTTAGTCTCATGACCAAGAGTGACCACAAGTCTCTGCGTAGCGGAGCACATTACTCGAGTGAAATCACAATATCGCTGTGATCCCATTTTATCGTCAGTCTCTTCTTTTCCATAAAGTAGTCACTTTTACCAAACAAACAGCTTAATGGGTCATATTACATAACTGATCGTCCGAATCTTGATGGCTAGAGCGAGAAGTAGAATCAGGCCAGAGGTAAGACGAGAACAATGCGGTTTCGTCAAAGACACTGGAACAAGACACTAGAATTCCATATTTATGATTAGGAGGGTCTGCGAAAGGGCAATACAAATGAAGAAGGACTTGTACCTATGTTTTATCGATTATTCGAAGACGTTCGAAAAAATACGTCACAAAGAATTGATGGAGGTGCTCGGCAGCCTCGACATATTCGGGAAAGACATAAGATTAACCAAGAATTTCTACTGGCATTAAACTGCCTGCATACGGACAGGTAACCAATTCAGCAGATATACAAAGATTGAAAGGGGCCTAAGACAAGGATGTGTCTTTTCACAGGATCTATTCAACTTGTACAGCGAGACTGGACTGAGAACCGTACATGTTATGCCAGGATTTGTCATCGGAGGCCACAGTTTGTGCAACATAAGGTACGCAGATGATACAGTGCTGATTGCAGACACGGAAAGAAAACTACAAGAACTCCTACAGAAGATAGCTGAAGAGAGTGACAAAAAAAAAATACAAATAAACTGCAAGAAAACGGAATGCATGATCATCAGCAAAAAGAGGAGCCCAAATTTCAAACACAGGTGGGGGATACTAAAATCAAGCAGGTACAAAAACTTAAATAACTGAGAAGTGTTCTAGCAGAAGACGGAAAGTGTGACACAGAGATCCGAAGGTAAATTGGCATGGCGAAGGACGCGTTCCAGAAGCTGAGTAAAGTATTAAGAGACAAGAAACTTTCACTAGAAACAAAGAGAGTACTGGATTGCCATGTGATGACAGTTTCTTCAATATGGCAGTGAATGCTGGACAATATCATTAGAGATGAAGGAAAAACTTGAAGCAACTAAAATGTGGTTCTACAGAAGGATGTGGCGGATATCAAGGACCAATGATGAGGTTTTGGAGAGGAAGGAAACGAAAAGGAAATGATTATTGAGCATCAGGAAGAGACAACTAAAGTTTCTGGGACACGCAATGAGGAAGAAGGGCTTGGAGAACCTGATACTAACAGGCCAGATAGAGGGAAAAAGAAACAGAAGAAAGGACCTGAGCAGGTGGATGACAGAACGGGGGTTGTGCAGTGTTACAGGAGAAAGTGTACTAAAAGCCACCAGCGATAGGCAAATGTGGAAGGTCATAATCGCCTACGCCCCGAAAAGACAAGACACATAGAAGTAGAAGTCACTTTTAGGATGATTGTGGAAAGGATGGTCTTTCATGATGTGGCCATACAACTTCAACGTTTTATTTGTGGTTTTTTTTGACGGTGGTAATGACTTCTATCAAAAAACTAGTTTCTTGTCTGATTTTATTCTGCACATCATCATTTCTGATATGGACTAATGTAGGAAACGTCTTGGTCGATACTCTAGCAGCTTATTTCTAATGTCTGGATATTTTTACAATTCTCCTGTTAATAACCAATATTTAAGTATAGTGGAAAGACTAAAAAATCAAAGAAGCAAAAATCTGACTGTTGATTTCAGGTATATGTTCTTGATGGAATAGATATTGGCGAGAAATATGCAATTAAATATAGCGATAATTGATTAATGTTATGGGAATTTACCCATGCACAGATTAATTCTTCTAAACTATAAATAAGCAGCAGTTTCTGCTTTGTGGAGAAAGGCTATTCCAGAGGCTAGAATTTGTTGAATTCGAAGTTGAGTCACCGCTCAGTTGCGTCTCTGTCCTCGGGTAATGCGCGCTTGGTTGTATATCTTTCGAGGACGGACATGTAGCTGAGACAAAATTATACTGTTGGGTGACAAAGCCCAGGAGGGCATCACACATGCTTTACCTCTCTCTCTCAGTAAGGTGCTGAGTTTATTTCCCGGATCCTGAAGCGTCCCCAAAAGTGGAAGCACCGTGAAGGTTTGGGAATTTTTTACAGTACTGCCGATAAATCCATCCAAAAAACTGTTGAGGTCCCAAAAAATTGTTAATATTGGTTCAACATTGGACGCAAGCAATTTTATCTTTTCGTCACTCTTTGAACTTTCACACAGTAATTGGTAATCCAGAAAAGGAAACAGAATGAAAAAAACTAACTTACACTGAATTTGAACGCGAGCCGCTAAACTAAGAGAATTCATGGTTTTGAGAGAAAAAAAGCACTCGTGATTTCCTGAGTGAGGAAGAAATTAAAGTTATTTTTTTATTCACTTCAATTAATGTTAATATTAATTACAAAGGCGTTTATACCATGATTATTTTCGAAGTAAAGTTTTACTGGTACATTCACGGTAGACACTTTACTTTGAAGACGAGTCACAAACCATTACTGACCATCTTCGGTTCTAAAAAAACGTCTGCCTGTGCATATAGCAAATAATCTGCGGAGATGGGGAACAATTCATTTAAATTATGATTTTAACATCTCCCATCTAAAACCTCCAGCATACCGACGGACTGTCCAGATTAAGCCCGAAACAGAGAGAAACACTTGATGATACGTAATTGCTTCTCACTTAAAACCACATCATGCAACCCTGTAACTCTCCATTATATCAACCGAGAAGCTCTAAACGATCAGTTTATCAGGCAACTTAAAATCAAAATTTGAATTCGTGTTCTCTCTTCGTTTTTATGTTTTTCTTTTTTCTTTTTTACCTTTTATTTATTTTTATGCTTTATCTTTCTCTTCTTCCCGTTTAAAAATCTCTGGGTTTTTTTGACATCTCTTTTGCTACATAACAGTCTAATGAATCATACACACGCCGTTTATTTGAGGTCTTATTATACCAATCCATTTAATTCATGTCACTGGCTGAACTTGTTTTTATTTCTTCATTTTTATCAATTTATTAATTAATTTATTTATTTAATTAATCTCTGAATCTATATATTACAAAATAAATTAGCCATATTTTGCTACCTGATGATGGTGTTTCAGTACCGAAACTTTATAGCTATGAATTTGCAGTATGCCATTATAATAATAATAATAATATTTAGCATATATATATATATATATATATATATATATATATATATATATATATATATATATATAAGTAAGAATAAAGCTAACCTAGAGCCAACGAACATACCTATGTTTCACCTAACGGATCGTCAAGGCAAGTACAGCTCACTTGCCCTGACGATCCGTTCGGTGAAACATAGGTAGGTCCGTTGGCTCTAGGTTAGATTTATTCTTACTTGTTTACTCTACTGTTGCATTGAGCGCTTTAGTGTTAGGGTTCTCGTCTCGGGTTTTTTTCTTTCAAACGAGTACTTGACGTATGTTCAGGTGCTTAGTTTGTTTCTTATTTTATTTCCATTTTTCCCCTCCGAGTTTATACTCGGTAGGATTTTTCGAAACGGATATAAAGTAATTATTAATATAATCATTATTATATATATATATATATATATATATATATATATATATATATATAATAAAAATACCATAAAATCTTTAATAAAAATACCATAAAATTAAGCTATCGCTGTTCTAATAATCTAGAAAAAATAATCAAAATGCATAACACAAAAATATTGAAAATACACAGCAAAAATAAATCCAACACTAATAAAAATCCGTCTCATGACAGCAACCTCTGTAACTGTAGAAACCCCAACCAATGCCCCATGGCCAATAAATGTCTGACGAAATATCTGATATATATGTATTCGATTTCATCCTTAGAAAATCCTAAGGATGAAAAAATATATATTGGGAATAATATGAACGTATTTAAAAAGCGCTTTTACAATCACCTCTCATCCTTCAATAACAAAGGAAAACAAAACATCTCTCTCCAAACACATTTGCAAATTAAAAAACGAAAATAAAACACCTAAGGTCGAATGGAAAATTCTTAAAAAAGCAAGAACAGCAAAATCTATAAAAGAACCATGCTTTCTTTGCCTTCAAGAAAAAATAGAGCTCCTTAAATATATAAATAGTAACAAGCTCTTAAATCAGAGACACGAAGCCACAGCAAACTGCAAGCACATTAGGGACTTAATCCTACAATCATGCTAAGAAATACAAAGAGTTCGATTGATATCCTCATTATAAAAGATAAAAAAATGCTATAGAAAAAATCGATCCAATAAATCCTTAAAGAAACGTCTATCACTAAAGCCTACACCAATAACCTTACTTAACACAATAAACTTACTTAAATACAAAAATATTCCGTACTAGAAAAATCAAAATTATTAAATGGCTCTCAAACTTGAAAAAGAATCAAAATTCATACATTCAAAATCAAGATTAAATATACTACTTCAGAATAATTATATCATACAAAAAATAAAATGTAAGCACACGTAAAATCTAACCCTACAATAACCCCCTCAAAAATACTGGGAATTTGAATAAATATTTTTATTATTATAAAAGATAAAAAATGCTACAGAAAAATCGATGTAATAAATCCTCAAAATAAGATCTAATGCCCGCAAAAATATCTAAATAAATAAAATATATAAAAATTAAAAGAAATAAATAAGATTCCAAACGATAATTTATAGAAAAAAGAAGATAAAAAAATTAAAAATTAATTTTAAAAATTTTTTTAAACATTTAAAAAAAACGACCATCTAAACTTAAAATTAAGATTAAACATACAACTTTATACAAAAAACTGATAAAACGCTAATTCGCATTTACTTCCCAAAAAATACAAATTTAGATTTCTTGAAATAACTTCGCCAAAATACAATTATACTCCAAACTTGAATAAAAGGAAAAAGAAGAAAAGAAAAAAAAAGAGAAAGGGGAAAGGAAGGAGAAGAGAAAGAAAAAGAAGGAAGAAAGAGGAGAAGAGGTGTATATATATATATATATTTTTTCTTTACCGAAAAAAATTTAAATTGGAAAGAAAAACACCCCACCCCTATCACGTCTATGAAAACATAGACACAGGATCAAAGTAAATACATGAATTAGGTCCACTAACAGCAGACATCAACCAATTAAATGATAGCCGACCATAAAAATGACCACTCAACAGCACTCTCTTAGAAATCCAAATAAAAAAGATATACCCAACCGATAAAAAGGTAAAACATACATTCCAACAGATAATACCATTAATCAACAATTTCACACTTACACACCAAATTCCTCAAAAGTCTAACGATCAAAACGGGACATTCACTTAATTACCAATACCCCAACCAACCCCCACGACAACAACGAACGAAATATAAACAGAGAATGATTCTAAACCTTTATTTCCCCTGAGGAAGTGTTTAAATCCAAACACTGAAACAAATATATGATTGTAGGGAAGAGAACATATATAGAAGAAATTATGTACATGTTCTAAAACATAATTTATAATATATATATATAGTTTATTTGTTTGAACATCATTTTGATAGTGACTCGTATTTGAGAACATATCCTGTTTTTAATGAAACATTAATATATATATATATATATATATATATATATGCTGTTTCATAAACATTAATATATGAAACATGAAACATTAATATATATATATATATATATATATATGCTGTTTCATTAAAAACAGGATATGTTCTCAAATACGAGTAACTATCAAAATGATGTTCAAACAAATAAACTATATATATATTATAAATTATTCCATCCATATCTGCCCTATATATATATATATATATATATATATATATATATATATATATATAAAGGCAGATATGAATGGAATAATATTCCCTATCCAAAAACAAAACTGTTCTTAAAAAAGTGTTCAATCCAAAGTAGAGCTATTAATATTTATTGTGAAATTATGACCTAAATATATTATAATACCACTACAAAAGTAGGTATTTAGTTTCGACACTACCTGTCTTATCAAGTGATGAGGTTTATTTCAAGTTGAAGAGTTTAAAAGGTTAAAAACAAGCCAAAAGTTCTTAATCAGGGAGTCATTTTTGCATAGACACTGTGGACCAATCAGAATAAAGTCACTTCTAATTTGAAGAATATGTGAACTAAATCAAAAAACAATTTTTGGGGGGGCATTAATATTAATATTTGATTAAACTGAGATCAGCATTATTAATTGACTATTAGATTCTGATCTCAATGTAAGATTTTTGAATGATATTTCATGTTATAATTTCTGAATAAATAATATATATATATATATATATATATATATATATATATATATATATATTAGTCATCCACATACAAGCCCGTTTCGCTGTATCACAGCTCATCAGTGTGGCTAGACATATCCACTTGCTTCTGGCCCTGATCGAAGCTCCACCGATTTGGTGTCAGTCGGAGTCTCTACTCCCTAAGCCATCGGCATCAGAGAAGGGAAATTTTAACATTTTGTATATAAGCAGTGTATACAGACGCCATTCACCGAGAGAACTCAATTCATTTCTGAAGAGTCACGCATTATAGCCGAAGTGGATACAGTTTATAGCATAATGATGATCCACGTATACTGTCTTAATATGCATAGGAAAAACTACTAAAATTTGTAAGTTTAAAAATGTATTTTTTTGACAGTATTTATTTATTTCTATTATTATATATTATATATTTGATCTTTCAGACTGGCCTCGGCCTTTCATTAGAAACAAATGATTTCAAAAATTAAACTAGAAGCGTTCGCCGCGAGAGCGTTCGTCGTGAGATGTTTACATCAAGTGACGTAGAAAGCGATACAGTTTTTTAATATTTGTAAACGTAAACCTTTTTTAAAAAGTTTTAAGTTTATCTAAATAGATACGCTTAAAATTTTTTCTTTACAACAAAATTTAAAAGTATTATTAGAGATAGGTTTACGTTTACAAATATTAAAAAACTCTGTCCCTTTCTACATCACGTGATGTAAACATCTCTCGACGAACGCTCTCGCGGCGAACGCTTCTAGTTTAAATTTTAAAATGATTTGTTTCTGATGAAAGGCCGAGGCCGATCTGAAATATCAAATTTATTTATATATAATAATAGAAATAAATAAATACTGTCAAAAAAATACATTTTTAAACATACAACTTTATATATATATATTATAAAATATACTTTAGAACATGTACAAACAATCACTACCCGATGAGACATTGTCCTTTCAATGTCGAAATAAAACGTACACGTTGCAGTAGATGATAATTTGTACATGTTCTAAACTATAATTTAAAATAGATATTCATAGCTATATGTTATATCGAGCACTGTTTTAAATTAATGTTTTGAACGTTGTCAATTTTTCTTCGTTCCTTATATATATATATATATATATATATATATATATATATATATATATATATATATATATTTCTTGAGAAATTTTGCTATGAAAATGTGTCATTCGGCTGGATTCAAACTTGTAACTCCTAATAATATAGAAGAAATTATCAATTGAAATGATGGGTCTTAGATCACTCGACCACTAATGATTTCATACTTCAAACGAAGCCGCATTAAGGTATATAAACACAAATCTACGTTTTCTCTGAAATATATACCTCTACTCTGAAAGTGTAACCTAATGTACACAAATATAAACAGAAAATATGATGGAAAGTTGCGGAGATTTCCGAAATGGTAATGTCGGTTGTTAATCCATTTTGTATATCTCCGGATCTTTCCTTAATATATATATATATATATATATATATATATGTTAATTTATTTTCCATCTTTTTTGTTTGGCTCTGTTTATCACTGTCTAAAAATTTAATTTTATGTTCATCTCTTATACTTTTCCGCCATTATCCGTCTCAATTGAGTCAGTCATCCATTTTAACAATTGTTTTCAGTTTTTGGACACATTTTTCTCCTACCGGAAAACTTAACTAGACTACCTTGAAGTATTTTTTCAAAATAAAACCGCCCCAGCAAAATATATCAAGATTGGTACATAATATCTGACCCAACAAATGTAAATAAAATGAAAGAAAAAAAGAATGCAAAATATATTTAAATATTGATCGCTTAATGATGTAATCCTTTCTGTTTTTGATGTTTATTGATGTTCAATAAATTAGAAACCCGGACATAATAGTGATAACACCTGTCTGACATACTTAATTAAACATGAAAATATCTTCGAAAAGGGAGTGTTGATAGCTGGTCAATTGTTCAGATGGAGAAGACAGAACCATTCTAAGTACAATATTGTATGCGTAAATGTTGTTGCTTTTATCTTATATTTCGAGGCATGAATGACAAATTATGTAAATGATAAGATAAAATATAGTTCTGAGGTATGATATATTTATGGCTTACAGTATTCAGTATCAGGAATACAGCGTATGTATGTATAAAAGTAGACATTGAAGTCAATGCCTACTAAAGTTTGACTTAGCGTAGTTGCAAAATAAACTCCAGGTTAGCTACAAATAGGGATTGGCTTGTTGATAGGTGTGCTCGGAAAAGACATGTCGAGAGATATTGTTTGTTGGTTTACAAGCAGATTTATTTGTGTATTGAAAATAAAATGCAACCTTGTTTTGCATAATCTATCTTTTGAAAATCTACAATTCATATATATGAATTTTAGCATTTTAAAATTATGTTACAAATCAAAATCATTTTTGTTAATTTTGTCCAGTACATAAATAACACACCAATACATAACATGGAAATAAAGAATTAACAATATATATATATATAGATATATATATAGTTAATATATATTTCAATCTTTCATATAAATATGAAATTCATGAAATCTTCCTTGTCAATCGTTTTTGACCAACAAAGAAGATTTTATTGAATTTTATTTAATTTTTCCAGTATTTTTACATGTTTCCTTTTTTGCTGGAGATAACGAATGTAAAAATGTTCCATAATTTTTTACTTTCCAAGCACTTTCATCCTCTTCACATTTCATTTTCAAGGATGTTATTTTTCTGATGCTAGTATACTCTCATATTTAACTATAATGTAATTTTTCCTTTTAGTTTATTTGTTTTATGAAAAGGAGTGTTTTTAAAGCTGTTGTGTGATGTGCGCGGCGGGCATCATGTGTGCGTCTGTCTATATTTGAAAACTTCATTTCCACTGTTAAATAGTGTTAGGTTCATGGTAGGATATATATATATATATATATATATATATATATATATATATATATATATATAAATTATGTTTTAGAACATGTACATTATTTTTTAATAGTAAAAAAAATATATATAAAGATATATTAAAAAATAATGTACATGTTCTAAAACATAATTTATAATAAATATTCAGCGCTCTATACATCATATATCGAGCACTGTTTTAAAGTAATGTTTTGGACTGAAAAAATTCTTTCTTCGTTCTGTATCCACTCGGATATATATATATATATATATATATATATATATATATATAGATAGCTAGATAGATTTTCTTTTAATCGTGTCACCTCAAGCAAGGCATTCCACTGCCACTATAGCGCAGGGGGTTACAAAGAGGGATTGTTATGGGAAATGTCAGAAGGAGGGTGATACACGACTTAGGGTGTATATAGGGAGAGAGTTGGAGAGAGTGGGTGTGAGTTAGTGTGTTAGGAGGTGTCTATTGACCATACATTTAAACTCCTGGAGGTTGTAGGCGTCGGGGAAGCAATCATGCGGTAGGGAATTCTACAGGCGGGAAGTGCGAGGAAAGAAGCTGTTGGAGTAGAAATTGCGGTTACATTTCATCGGTTTCACTGTAAAAGGGTGGGACCCATTTGCTAACCTAGTATCTCGTGCAAATTCACATCTAGGGGGCACCAGTGATTTAAGTTCGTCAGAGCAGAAGCCATGAAAGTATTTATAGAAGAGGCACAGGGAAGCCACGTCACGCCGGTGAGAGAGATACTGCAGGCGATCAGCAAAGTCGGTATCAATCACATTACAGATTCTTCGCTGTATTTTGTCAAGAACCCCGAAGAGAATAGAAGGGGCACCCGGCCAGATGTAGTACTCAATACACGGGCGGATGGTGGATTTTTATAATTGCAGGATAGATTCAGGCGGAAAGAATTTCCGAGCCCTGCACAGAGAGCCGACTTTCATAGCTGCGGATTTAGCAATGGATTCGACGTAGTCATTCCACTTGAGGTCTGCTGAGAGTGTCAGGCCAAGTAGGCGTAGTATTTTACTCTCTGGGAGGCAAGACTGTTCCATGCTAATGGGAGGGAGGTGCGGTTGTCTGTGGTGGTTAATTGACAGCAGCTTCGTTTTGGAAGAATTGAATTTTTACGAGCCATTTCTTACCCCAATCCACCACGGATTGGAGGTCCTTTTCAAGCTCGGCAGCGAGGTTCGCCTTGTCATCAACACCAGATTTTTGATCGAGGCCCAGAGTAAACTGTGGTATCATCGGCGTACATGCCTACTTGTGATCTTATGGCATCCGAGAGATCATTGATATAGATTTGAAAGAGCGTAGATTTGAAAGAGCGTAGATAGAGCCTTGAGGTACACCCGCATTTGTAGGGTTGTTCTGGGATGCATGTCCGTTTAATACCACCTTCAGTGTGCGGTTAGAGAGGAATGACCGGATTAAGTCCAACAAAACTCCAGTTATGCCATAGCTTCGCAGTTTCCGTCGAAGGCCGGCATGCTATACTCTGTCGATAGATAGATAATGATGTCAAGTCTGTAAACAGGGTTTATAAAAAAAATCTTTTTAATATATTAAGCGATAGATATGCATAGAGAGCATATTTGATATTATCCAGAACAATACGATACGCATAAAGGAAAATTTAACACATCAGCTAAAGTCGTTGTAAATTATAATTATTTTCGACGAGCTGATCGCTTCAGACCACATCTTTGTTTGGTATATATATATATATATATATATATATATATATAGAAGGTAGTTGCTGAAGGAGCCATGAAAAGTTTCGCAAATATAAAGGCTAGAAAATATATTTTATGTCAGTCAGTCAGTTAAGTGCCATACGTGATACACGCTTCGGCGATCATGTATCGAAAGAGACATGACTGACTGGGCAGAAGATTATCCCGCAGTAGTTTGCCATTGCTTTCTGCGGTAGACTGGTTGCCGACCAAGACTATAGAACCCAATCTGTCCTGCTATTTAACCCATAACTGGAGGGAAGAGACGGATTAATACCTTTCCCAATGGTATTTGTGCGTAAGTGAATACAATGGATTCAACTGGAATTCGAAATCAGCTCCCCGGTTTCTCGTTCCGAGCCGATATCCACTACACCACAACGCACATCCGTACCATATTTTATGTAGGATTTGTAAAAGCGAAGAATTTAAAAAAACCAAAACATTTTATAAATTTCTTTTAAGAGACTAAAATCAGTAACTGGCACACAAGCAAAGCTAAACTAATACGTTTAATAGTTAGGTCTCTTTTCGCAAGAAATAATTACCTTTTGTCTTCATTTGATTCTTTCATGTTATGTTTTTAAATCCACCAGACTTTAATCTAATTTAATTTTTATCGAAGAAATAAAGAACCTTTCTGATCGACACTGACACGTTATTCACGCTAAACGTTATTTTAGTTTATTGTTTATAATATTTTACTGAATATGTAACTCTTATATATTTTGTATAAATACAGGAAACGTTTTAATAATAATGCCACAGATTGTATCATAATTTTACAGAAGACAATTGCTATCCGATTATATGCCGAATACAATGACGATTGAACTCACAAGTGTTCATTGCTTAAAGCGAAAATGACATGCTAAATGTTTCACGTTGCTTGTATGAGAGGCAGTTGGATTTATAATTATTATATGCACAAGGTAATTTAATGTAGTTTCTCAAATTGTTATAGTTGTGGAATTTAACAAATATGAATATGTGTAAATGGTGAGAATGTTTGTTCGGAAATCATTTATTTAGGAAAAATGTAATATAGTTTTGAAATCAGCTAATCATTATATAACTTTTTCAAAAAGTATATTTGACAATAAATGAATATAAATAAAAGTAATTTAATTTCACATAACCATAAAAATAATGAGTTCGTTATTGCAATGGAGGATTTTGTGTCTATTAAACATTGATTTACAACCAAATTAGGATTGTTTACTTTGGTAATATGGGAGAACATTGATTCTTTACAGGGAAATAATTGGTTACATACAGACCTTTGCATGAATCTATTTAAACTTAATGAGCATTCGGAAATTTGATTAAATAAGGCGGATACACGCACATGCACACAAACACACACACACACGCAAATACACACACATTCATATAAACATATATGTATTAAATCTGACAAAATTTAAATTTATTTGGATAAACCTTATTTTAATATCTAAAACGATAGATATAATGACGCTTCCCTGAGGACGTATAAATACACTATTTAGTAATTAAAAACAAATACTATCTAGTCAAATATAATTATCTATTTAAATAAGGTTTAAACATTAAATTATATATATGAATTTCATATATATACCTCAAAGTAACGCGATATCCAAGGTTTAAAATGATTTTTTTAAAATGAAATTTCCTTTTTAAATCTTTCACTTTACTTTTGGTTTCAAGCTAACAGATTAAATATTATAACCACAAAAAGCAAAATATTTGAGGGATTTCAAATCTAATTAAAATTGACTGGAATTATTATCATTTTTTATTTGTTAAATATGGTTTATTATGTTTTGAAACAGTATTTGAGAAATATTAGCTTATTTAAAGTTTAATTTATATGATTTCAACTCATTATTACTTGCGTTTAGTTTCAGCTAGCAGTATAACCCGACGTTGCTCGGGTGTAATGAAAGCTTTAAAACTAATCCATGGTCCTTGAGCTCAGACTATTTGGACGTTGGCACGAAAGACTAAAAAGCAATAGTTGTTTCCAGTTAAAGCGAAACCGTGGACTGAAAGAAAATTGAATGGATGTAAGTCAAATTTTGATTTCCTGGTATCGATATCAGATAAGTTTTTTTCGTTGTAAGCTGAATATTGAAGGCTAAATAAGTCCTCTGAGTAAATGGTATCATGGCTGAGACTAAGAACTGCAATTATACCGACTTAGAGCCAAACCCGAAGCAAAAACTAAAATAAAAGGGCTGAAAAAAATATAAACATACAGGCAGATAAACAGACACACACAAACATATTGCCTTTTATATATATATATATATATATATATATATATATATATATATTATCCATTTTCTGCACTATTGTAAGAAATTCAACCTTAAAACGTCTGAATATCGTTTCTTATGTCTTTGCTTATGAGTGTATCAAATTTGATTAATATCGTACCACTCCTTCTAAAACCCAATTTTTTCGATTATCGATTTTCGATATTTATTGGGGGTACCTCGACACAAACCTAGCCAAGACCACTCGCAGACGCTTATAGTACAACTATGTAAATTTTCAAGAAAATCGGTTCAGCCGTTTCGGAGTCTATAGGTAACGGGGACACACACAGACACACACACACATAGACAAAGTTCCATTTATAAATAAGTTTAGATTTTCACAGGAATAGATTGTTTTAAAATGGAGGTAAGTCTTTTTATTAGGAGTTGACATTCCATTGACAGTCAGAAATTTAAGTATTTTTTTTCTGTTAGAGGTTAAATGCAGAAATTACTTGACGAATATAACATAAGTACATTTTTATATCAATGTTTAATTACTACCCAATGTTCTTAAATATTTAGGAGAATATTCCAATTAATCGAATTTCTTACTGAAATTTATGTATTTTGATTTTAAAATTAATATAATCACAGTTTTTATTTTCTGATAATTTCGTTTATAGACGTCCTTATTTACAAAAATCGTATGTTTATACGCAAAAAAGTAAAAATTGTTTTTCAAATACTGGATATCTCTGGGTTGAGGTAAGCTTTTCTATTTATGATTAGTAAATATGGTTTTTACGTAATAACAATAACACCTAAATAGTTGAAATTAATACAGAATTTTAAAATATTTAAAATTTTGTAAATCATTCTATTTCTAATTTTTCCGAAACAAACATTGATTCTTGTAAAAATTTATTATTCATTAAAATATTTCTTTTCTTAAGAAAAAAACCAGTGAAATATTATTTATTTATACTTTCTCATTCACTAATCCTTTACTTTCTTACATTTTTACTCGATTACTAATTATTTTGTAGCTGCTGTTCCTGTCTTTTAAAAAGACCTTCATATCAGTTCTTCATTTCGTTAAGACAAATGTAACCATTATCGTCACAGAAAGGAATTTCATAAAATTTCCTAAAATTGCATAAATGACGGTGAAATGATACAAAAAAAAAATTGATCAATGTTTTCTAAATAACAAACATTTAAAAAATAAATTTATTCATTTATAATTCTGTCTAGAATGTCTTATTAAATCTGAAAATTTGATTTTTGTAAGAATTTCCAGTTCAATATGTTTTATCATCTAAAAAAATTGTAAATTTCGCAAACTAATTTATGGTCACTCGCTGATGCAGGAAAGTCAACATTTGAAGCAAAATTTTGAATATTCAAAAAGCATTAAAAATATAATTTAATACTCCAAATATTCTTTGTTCTTTTTTAATAAACGCATAAAATTTTTGACAGTAAAACTTTTTTCCATCACGTATATATTTCGATAACAAAACTTGTGAGAAGAAAATGTAATTATATTTTTATTATTGTTATTAATATTACTTGCTTTTTTTATAAGCGTTTATAATGTTATTTCTGTCGCTACACGTGTTTCGAATCTAAAGTTATATCTCTTCAGGCGAATAAACTTGTAACTTTATACATCGTGATCCGTTTGTTTTTCTGATGGCCAAAATATCGTGCATATATAGATGAGTAGTGGGCAGGTCAGAAAGATGATATGCGGGCGTATTTGTTGATTTTCTCTTTTTTTTTTCACACTCGCTCCTTAAATTTCTTCCGTTTTGGAAGTCAGTCGCATTTTGCTGGACAGAAAACTTTTTACAGTGACTTGTGAAATTCGATTTCGTCTTTATACTTCAAAATTGTTTTCAGCGATTTTGATATTGTGTGTGTGTGTGCATGCGTGTTTGTGTGTGCATGAAAGATTATATATAAATTTATTTATAAAGACTATATACACAGGTGCATCATGAAAAATAATTGTACGTTTAGCATTTAAGCGCGTCACTGTTTTCACTCTTAATGGTCTATGCATAATTATAATAAAAGTTTCGATATTTATATTGCCGCTCTCCTTCATACATATATATATATATATATATATATATATATATATATATATAATTATTTAGTTTTTGGTCATAATAAAATTAGACCAGTTCACATTTGTATTAGAAAATGTTCAATACAGTCATATTGTAGAACTTTTGAATATTTTCCACTTGTAAACGAGTTATTTACGCGACCAAGTTTCTATCGTGAGTGGTGTGTTAAGGCGATTTGTAATAACTGATTTTATCTTTTTTTAAGAACGTGGCTAACCAATTTGTACATTTTGTTAAAGTTTTCTATTTTGAGTGTAGAATTTTGATTGAACCACCATTAAATGTGTCCTTGGTTGATTCTAAACATATTTTATTTTGACCATTTAAGTCATGTACTATCAATATGTAAATGACTTCTTGTGTTTTGCAAAGTCCTTGAAATGTACATTTATTTTTGTATATATCTAGCTATTGGGCGCCTAAAATGATATGCGCTAAAAAGTCCGCCTACTTCCACCGAACGCCCATAGCCCAGGGGTAGAGTCACCGACTGACCCCATTTCGGTCTGGTTTCACTCCTGGGTAAAATAGCAATTTGTCTAACCGTACTGATGAGCTGTAGTACGGCGAAACAGATCTGTCTGCGGATGACAATATATATATATATATATAGGAAAGAGTATTAATAAAAAGTTTAGAATTTAAAACTGTACTTTTTTAAACAGTATTTGTTTATTTTTATTATATATATATATATATATATATATATATATATATATATATATTGTAATTAGGCAGCTATAGTCTTTTCAGACATGTCTTACTCAAGAATATGCACATACACACGCAAGCGTGTATGTGTGTGTGTATATGGATGTGTGCGTGCGTACGTGCATGCGCATCTGCAAATATGCATTTTGTGATAGGCAAATTTTCACAACATTATATTTTTAATTTAGCGTATAGTGCACTGGGAGTGAGTCTCCCCTGGGTCAAGAGGATGGCTAATGGAAAACCCTATTTCTGGCGACATGATTCTGCACCATGCCACAGAAATAAGAGACCCCAGTCATGTCTGTCAGACAATTATCTCCCCAGACTGTAATCTCTTTGATTAATATGTGAAGGTTGCAGTCGATCGAGAGCCCAACGTCGTATTTTGGCTTTAATTTCAGTTGAAAATAAAGACAAAAATTCTCCAACATTTGGATAATTATTTATTGATTTGCTTCTTAGCTTTCGGCTCAAATGAGCCATTTTCAGAGAGTTTATTTAGACTGAAATATAATAACATCCACCATCACCGCCGATTTTATTTTGTGTTGACAGAAAACTCCGCTTGGCAACGGCAATATTTACCAAAAATAATAAACGCAGTTCTCAAATTTGCAATGCGGTTTTATGACGTCACACCGCGTGATAGCGCGAAATGACAAAAAAAAAACATGTAGTCAAATGCAATGTAATATGTTATTTCCGGATTTAAAGGTGATTTTATTGAGTGTTGGTTGTTTAGATTTGATGCAACCAAATGCACAATAATTATAAACAAGATGAACAAACTATCAAAAACATAATACGTAGAAATTTTAAACCTGTGGATAGTAATAATCAAATTAAACTCATTATATATATTATATAAAATTCAAAACAATTGACCTCATAGTCTATAATAACCCTACAAGCACTAAACTAAATTCTCTACAAAAAAACCAATGTAGTGTACCAATTTACTTGCCCATTCAGAGATTGCATCTCTGATACTAATAAAAAACCTATTACATATATTGGTTTTACTACAACCACGCTCTTCCACTTACATGTCATCTTACTGATCAGAGTACTATTAAACAACATTTCTCTGAAAAACATAAACATGTAGGTAATATCAGACAGATTTTGGTCAACAATACGGTAAGAGGAACCTGCAGATATTGGAGGCCATGTACATTAAATCTAAACAACCAATAAAATCACCTTTAAATCCGGACATAACATATTACATTGCATTTGACTACATGGTTTTGTTGTCATTTCGCGCTGTCACGCGGTGTGACGTCATAAAACCGCATTGCAAATTTGAGAACTGCGTTTATTATTTTTGGTAACTATTGCCGTTGCCAAGCGGAGTTTTCTGTCAACACAAAATAAAATCGGCGGTGATGGTGGATGTTATTATATTTCAGTCTAAATAACCTCTCTGAAGATGGCTCAAGTGAGCCGAAAGCTTAGAAGCAAATCAATAAATAATTATCCAAATGTTGGCGAATTTTTGTCTTTATTTTCAACTGAAATTGAAGCCAAAATGCGATGTTTAAAACGGTTCATGATTAAAGATAATAGACATTCATTGTCTCCTATATTTAACAGCATATGTTCATATATAAATATATATATATATATATATATATATATATATATATATATGAAGTAAAGGGAAATTAAAGAAATTGTGTTTCGTTTAACATTTAGTTTTCACGGATGAAAAATACAAGAGAAATTGTCGTGCGTGATTATTTCATCATTGAATGCAATGGACGTCATTAAAGAACTCTTTTTGTGTCGATGATCAAATGAATGAAACGCTGCAAAAGCCATATTTTGAGTTTGTGAATGAATCTAGAAAAAGGAAGAAAATATTTGTAGCTATTTGCACACATCCACCACCACTCAAAGAATCAATAAGTAGTTATATGAAATTATAAAATATGCCATTTTACGTTGCACTGACGTGTAATTTGTTCGTGTAATGTGTTTAGGCCTTAATTTTATCGCATTTGAATTTTAATAATTCCATTGTCATGTCACTAGGAATATTTACAGAGATATGTTTACGAATGCACATACAACTACATAAATAAACTTAATGCTATAAAATATTAAAAAATGCATTTAAAGATTAAAGAATTATATTTTGTAAAACTATTTTTTAAATCCTTTTTAAAACTTTAAAGGAAAATACTTGTCTTCCGACATTAACGTGAGACCATAAATTTCTACTAGAAATTTGAGCTTCTTTTTTGGTGAAAAACACATTGATTTGAGATTGTTTGCAAAAATCAGGTATATGACGTATTGAAACTTTTAGGACTTATTCTGAAATGATTTAGATTATTTTTTCACGGCTTACTACTTTCTTTTTTTTAGAAAATCATGATAAAAATAATTTTTACATCTTTTACACCGAATTTAGTTAATTTTATTAGATTTCAGTAAATACTTTTTTTCATGAGTTATAAGGAATGTCATTGGAGAATTAAAATCTTCAAATTCATTGATCCAACAGGAACCCAAGTTAGAAACAAATCTGCTCTGAATTGTAAAATAAAAACTCTCATAAACCCAAATCAGTATTTAAGTAGAAATATTTTTTAATTTCTTTGATGAATAACATATATTATCGAATTATTTTTTAATGAAAATCTGCTCTGTATCGTTAAATAAGAACAGGCAATAAGACTACATCATTATGTATTTACAAAAATGTTTCTGAAAAATCATTTCTAATAAGTAATGAAATTTTACAATATTTTTTTAAAATTTTAATTAGAGTAATTTATAAACGTTTTATTTTTAAAATTCTCTTTTAATTACTAGGCGTTATATAATATTGTTAAACTGCATTTACTAATCAGAAATGGAGAAGATTACTATAACTCCCTATTTATAAAGACTTTTGATATTCGTGTGACGATGTAAGCTTACCGATTTTTTATAAATACAAACGTGAATACACGACATTATGAGAAAGTAAATGCTGTAACTATAGTAAAATTAAAATTTATTGGTAATTTTTTAACATTTCCTCACCAAACAACTTTGTAAGTAAGACATAATGCTAAATTATCTAAAATTCAATAAAAAAATGAGAATTCTTCAAATATTTATATTTATATATATATATATAAATATATATATATAAAAGTGATATTAAAACGCTTTTACGTTATATTCGTCATGTAATTTTATTACAATTATGTTGTCCTTACATACTTTAAACTAACATTTGTTTTTGTTAAATGTATCAAAACCTCAATGTTAGAAATATGTTTTTCTGCAATACTTTATACTAAATGGCAACAATACTTTTTAATTCAGATTCATTAAACGTTAAAGTTAAATTTTATTTTAAATGATTTTTTATTAAAGGGATGCATAATGCCTTGACAGATTTTTTTCAATATTTAGGATTTTATCGATTTTGCTGAGAATCAGTAAAAATAATCCAATCAATCTAAATTCAGTTTGAAATACAGACAACTTATTGGAACATTAAATTTAACTTATTAGATTAAAATTAAAACTAACAAAGATAGATAGATAGATAGATAGATAGATAGATAGATATAAACAAAGAGTGATAGATAGATATGAACAGACATAGATAGATAGATAGATAGATAGATAGATAGATAGATAGATAGATAGATAGATATAAACAAAGAGTGATAGATAGATAGATAGATAGATAGATAGATAGATAGATAGATAGATAGATAGATAGATAGAATAAGAAATGAGGGAGATAGATAGATAGATAGATAGATAGATAGATAGATAGATAGATAGATAGATAGATAGATAATGAAATAGAGGGAGATAGATAGATAGATAGATAGATAGATAGATAGATAGATAGATAGATAGATAGATAGATAGATAGATAATGAAATGATAGATAGATAGATAGATAGATAGATAGATAGATAGATAGATAGATAGATAGATAGATAGATAATGAAATGAGGGAGATAGATAGATAGATAGATAGATAGATAGATAGATAGATAGATAGATAATGAAATGAGGGAGATAGATAGATAGATAGATAGATAGATAGATAGATAGATAGATAGATAGATAGATAGGTTATGAACAGACTTTAGTAGTTATATATTGAGGCGAATGTTACATAAAATTTCCCATCCTTAAGAACAACGTTAGGCAAATGCATGACAAAGTAGAAATGTCATGTTTAACGCGTTTCAACTTTCATAAAAACTTTGATGAACTAAAGTAATATTTTTTTTATTTTGGTAGAATTATAAATTTCTAGAAGTCTTGGGGGTGGAGAGATAAAACGTAAGCATAAATTATAATTACACGCTGAAGGCAAACTCTGAAGACGTTAGATCCATGAAACATACATTTTTAAATTTAATTTTTCACACACTCGTCAAAGCATGTTGTCTAATCGATTTCATTTAAATTTCCTAAGAATTTTATTATTTTGTTTTATCAATTTTATTATTAAATATTTTACTCTGATAACACTGGATCTACCAAGAAAGGAGAAATATATTGTGAAACTGAACGCAAATAGATAGCTATAGATTGATAGATAGATAGATAGATAGATAGATAGCTATAGATAGATAGATAGATAGATAGATAGATAGATAGATATGAGGAGAGTGAAACAGAAAAAACTGGAAGAAAATCAAGGAATACATTTATACTTTCATATCTTTCATCAGGCTTGTCTTTTACTTTCTCTTTGAACCATCGTAAATCTATGTTCATTGCAACATCAGACTCAAACGATGTATGAAAGGAGATGACGGCTGAAAATAAGACAATCTCGCCTTTGATCATGACTCGTTGACCACAGCATTAGTTTTGCTTCATCTCACTCCAACTGACCAAGCAAGGTCTGTTGATCAGCAAAATATCTGAACAATTCATGGGAAAACAGAACTTGTATTTGTAAATGTATGTATATATCTGAGTATGTTTATATATGTTATGACGTGAGGTCTGGCTAGATACAACACTAAACACTACTGAGTCAATCGTGATACAGTTTAATACTCAGCTAAACAAGTCCCTGCAATAGTATTATCTTCTTCCAAGACACTTACCTAGGACTACTTATCATGAATGGATTAACAGGGTAACTGGCTCTTACTACAGCAATTCGCGATTAATATGTATGAAAGAATATAGGTTTACATGTATTTTTTGTGTCGGAGGGATATTTCGAAAGTGTATGAATTATGATATATTTTATTTACATCATTTACATTGTTCGGATAGTTGTTTGATTTATTCACGGAGTTTTGATCGTTGTACGCTTCGGACTTGTTTATTATTATTTCTGTTTAATTTCGAACTGAACGCTGAATTGATCTGATTCCACATGTCATGCCTCTGAATAACTCAGTTCGATTAAATTCTCCTTCACAACTCAACACTTCATATTTTTGTCTCCTCTACTGTGGCCAGTTATTGAGCTCAAAACTCTTTGGGTCAAGTCATTTTTGGATCAATCAACTAACGCTTGTTTCTATCGGCCCATATATCAACAATCTACCCCCGTGGACTAGTCAAAGTCCTGTGTTTGAAATTTGAAATATCACCTGAAGAAGGCCGGGTCGTACAACGGCCAAAACGTTGCGAATATAGCAATAAAGATGAGCAAAATAGCGCGGACATTGTCAGTCTGTTAAGGACTATACGTCATACAAGCATAGGCGATCATCTCTCAAAAGAGACATGACTGACTGGACAGAAGATTATCCCGCACTGGGTTGCCATTGCTTTCTGCGGTAGACTGGTTGCCAGCCAAGGCAAAGGACCCAATCTGTCCTGTTATTTGACTCATAACTGGAGGGAAGAGACGGATTAATACCTTTCTCAAGGGTATTTGCGCGTAAGTGAATGCAAGGGTTTCAACTGGAATTCGAACTTGGCTCCCCGATTTCTCATTCCGAGCAGATAGGGTTAATATTTACAATACCTCATCTCAGAAGTATAGACAGATTTATTTTACTGTACTGCTAAAGAATGTCGTAATAACTAAAGTATAATGTTACTGTAACTATAAAGTGTGGCAGTGGTATAATATGAAGCAGATAGTATTTAACAAGATTACTACACAGAATGAATAGGAAATCTATTTTTTTAGACAAGATTATGTATTAATTCCAGCCAAATAATTGTGATAACCCATAGGTAGCAAAAGAATTGAACCGGGTGTGATTAGTATAGAAACTACCATAGTACTGACACATACATCATATTCCATCCCGATTCCAACCTCGTAATACTCAAATTTAATATTTCTATCGCCGATATCTTTTTGGTATATTAACAATGATACCGTACTTCATTTTTGAGCAAATAAAAGTGACCACAAGATATAATCAGTAATTTTAATAATTATAAAAGCATGGAATCCCACGATATACGTAGATATCATAGAAATATTGTTATATTTTGCCATTATAAATTATTTAGGACCAGCATTATTGTGAAAATATCGGACTGCTTTATTAAGACTGTAGTTAATAAATGAGATAGAAGAAAGAAATTCGTGTTTTGCAAATTTATTTTGTACGCGAAAGTTTATTGTCAAAATCTAATCTTCCTAAGCGTATATTCCTGGGTTGCTGAAAAAAAACAAACACTGTTATACGGGATATTGCAGCAAAATCCGACACTTGACAAAAAGAAAAAGGAAATAGGCAATAAAAATAAAAGTTGTATATGCAGAGAACAGATGTAGTCCTTCGAGAAGACTTAGGGACGTCCAGCGGCGTTCTCATCCATCCAGGAGGTACTGAGGAGAGTGGTGAAACCCTGGATGGACGAAATCGCTGCTGGACTCCCCTGCACACAAGGCCAAGATGACCCAGGCGTGGCTGCTCAACAATGTTCCACGCTACTGGTCGCCGGACTAGTGGTTGCCCTCCTCACCCGACTGCAACCCCCTTGACTATTTCTACTGAGGGCGTGATCGAGGCCAAGCCCAACAAGCACTTCCACAACACGGTCGACTCTCTGAAAGCAACGCTTTTATCCACTGATCTAGTAAACTAAATAAAGGGTTCAGTTTGAAATTCCAGTGGATGTCACCTGAAGAAGGCCAGAGCATACAACAGCCGAGATATTGTGAATATGACAATAAAGATGAGAACAACAGTTTGAACAATGTCTCATCTTAAAAACATAGACAGAAAATCGTTTTGGAGGCGTTCTCCACTATGGACAAGGACATGGTCGCCAAAGCGTTTGACTCATTTCGCGCCCGCCAAGAGATGATCGTCGCCGCCGCCGGCGGTTACGTTGAACAATAATGTAGTATGTAATTGTGACTATTGCTAAATTAACTGTCGGTTCTTTGCATTAAAAAAAAAAACTTGTTTTTATTGCCGAGTTCCTTTTTTTTTTTTTGGTCAAATGTATGCAAAACCCTGTAGACATAGAAGAAAGGTGTGTTAAAAGAATTTTTTTAATATATTGTTATTAATGTAGTTAAGTTTGTTGTTTTAAGAAAATCTATTTTAGGAAACTAATTAAACCATATTATAGGAAAAAGAATTTACACATATTTCTGGATAAATAACAAGAAATATGTTAAACATTATGCAGTTGTTTAGTTGTTTATTTACAGGAGTAACAATTTATAAACTGTAATTAATCTTAACTATAAAAAATTATCTTGAGGAATTTGTTTTGATTGTTTGTGGTTTTATTTTGAAATTAAAATCATACCCACATTCATATGTTATGATTTATAAAAAAAAATCTAAACGTACATTTTTTAAAACAACAAATTATCGAGGATGTATTCGGTAAGCGTAATGTCAAGAAACGTTTCTTTTGACAGTTTGTTTTCTTTAGTTCTGAGATTAAATTATTCTATATTTTGAAAATACATGTTCAATATAGTTTAATACTTAATAAAATACATTACTACTGATAGGTCAGGGGTCATATTCACATATTTAATATGGCGAAATTCGAAAACAAAATCAGTATTTCCAGGAATGTCTTTATTTTTTATCATTTAGTCATTCAGTTAGTGAGTGCCATTCGTGATACACGATTGGACGATCATGTCTAGAAAGAGACATGACTGACTGGACAGAGGATTATCCCGCAGTAATTTTCCATTACCTTCTGCGGTAGACTGGTTGCCAGCCAAGACTATAGAACCCAATTTGTCCTGTTATTTGACTCATAACTGGAGGGATGAGCTGGATTAATACCTTTCCCAAGGGTATTTGTGCGTAAGTGAATGCAAGGAATTCAACTTTATTCGAACTCGGCTCTACTATTTCTAGTTCCAAACCTATATCCATTGCACCACCACGCACATCTGAAACAGGAAAAATTATGAGTTTTGGAAGACATGATAGAACTGGCAAGAAATATATATTTTATTGATACAATATACCATTAAATTACTGAGGTAATTTAGTTTTCACTTATTAACCCGGCAGATTGTATTACATTATACGCCATTTTTTGTGGGTACTCATATTTAAGTCAGTCCGTTTATTCATTAAATATTATATTTATTTATTTTCATTACCGGCCTGAATATTACAGAAATTTTATTAAAGATAAATATGATTTCACCGACAATATTCGTACTTGCAACCCTCTGGGTAGTGGGAACCTTGCTCGATTCAACGGCCTTTGACCGACTAAGCTATGAAGAACTTTTGCCGATCATGCAAAGCTGAACAAGTGCATTTAAACCAAATTATAGTCTCTCGAGATTTCTCTATCTCCTCAGTTTCTTATTCAAACGTAAAGCAGTTCCGAAATTAACGTATGTTTTTTTTTTATTAATACAACATATTTTATCACTTTAAACGTAATTTTAGTGCATTCTATTAATTTTTCTACTGTTCCAAACTTAACATTTATTTGGAAAAGATTTTATTTAAATTCTTCCCGGAGGATTTCTGTGTTTGAATTTTGTTTAACATTCGTTCATGTCCTTCAATAACGAGCTGCAATATTCATGTCTTTTATGAGATATTAGATGATAATTCCATTAATTTGATTAATTTTAATTTTAATTTGATTAATTTTAATTTTATTTTTTTAATTTTTTTACAAAACGGACAATAATTATCTTTGCAATATATAAATGATCATTATTTTGTATGCATTTACATTTTAGATTAATGTTGTTTGTTTGGGACCTGTAGAAATCAAATAAAATATTGTCCAAGAACTTAAATATTACTCTGCATTTATCTTGATACCATCAAGAATGTGAAAAATCTTTGATTGCGTATAATTATAAAGAAATATTACTTCACGCAACAATAATGTCATATTGTTGACCATTTCTATGAAGGATTTAGCCTTTAACCCAACCAACCGTTTCACATAATGTCGCTTCGCATCTGCCATTAAACTTATTATTGAGTATTCAGTTTTCATGCAATTATGATTATGCTACCAATGTACGTGTTTTGCATTCTAATGTTTGTTTAAATATTGTAGTTTTCTCGTTTTCATTCAATATTCAGTCAATATTCTTATTATTCGGAATCTTTTTTCTATGCATTCACGACATTAGATAGATAGATAGATAGATAGATAGATAGATAGATAGATAGATTTGAATGGAATGAGATAGATAGAAGGTAGATAGATAGATAGATAGATAGATAGATATGAACAAGCGTAGAAATAGATAGATAGATAGATAGATAGATAGATAGATAGATAGATATGAACAAGCTGAATTAGATAGATAGATAGATAGATAGATAGATAGATAGATAGATACGAATAGAATGAGATAGATAGATAGATAGATAGATAGATAGATAGATATGAACAAGCTGAAATAGATAGATAGATAGATAGATAGATAGATAGATAGATAGATAGATAGATACGAATAGAATGAGATAGATAGATAGATAGATAGATAGATAGATAGATAGATAGATAGATAGATAGATCATGAAAAGACTGATATAATAAACAGATTGGTATAGACACTAACGGAGTAAGATAGATAGATAGATAGATAGATAGATAGATAGATAGATAGATAGATAGATAGATAGTTTCCCTTTTCTTATAACACTTTTTATTTATCACAAATTACCAATAATCTAAAACCTTTCAATTATATATAGTCATTTACAATAGTACATGCAAATCACTACTTGTATAATAAAATTATAAATCGTCAAAATAGTTAGCGAAAATACGACGAATACAAGAAAAACTGGATTATCATCTCTTTCTACGAAGACAGAATTACTACCAGTTACAAGTTTGTATTGTTTTAGGTCATTTAAATTATAAAATGACATCAATTTAAATATTTAGCTGATGATGGAAATAAAAAAATGAAACATCTGTCAATATTCAGTCGTTTTAATTGCAAATATAAATGCATCCTGAAATTATTAACAACATCGATTGATCGCTATCCATTTTATTTCTAAACTACGAAAATTTTTTTCTAGTAATAAAATAAATCTATTTGGAGAAATATAAAACTTTTTGAATAATCTTCTGTTTGATTTTCAACTCGATTCTTATCACTGTCTACGTATTTCGTTTAGTAGGTATTACTACATGGAAGGTACTAATACCGCTAAAACGCAAGGGGTTACAGAGTTTAAAATAATTAAAAAGAGAAACGTTAACAATGAGCGGGAAGACGAAAGAATAATCAGGAGGACAGTAGATAGCGATTTACATTGCATTTAAAATGTTGCAGATTAAAGTTGGCGGTAAAACATGGCGACTGAAGGGAGTTTTACAAGCGAGAAGTTTACATAATTTTCTTTCTATATGTTTACTGAATAAAAAAGTCTTCTTTCTTGCTAAAAGAAGAACCAAATTAATATATGTCTTCTTTTTCAAGTTATTTCTCACACCATTAAATTCGATGCTATCACAAAATTGGTGTAATGTTGAGCGAGCTTGTATCAATTTCTAGTGAGTTCGATTCTCACGTGTACGGATAAGTGTGCCACATCTAAGCTACGGTCGGAAAATCAACATAAAAAAGTGATTTTTTTTCAGGAATTTCATTATCTAGACTATCCTTCATTAGACGATTTATAGGCGACGACTCTTCTGAATAGAAATAAAGATATTGCCTAGTGAGTGATTTAGAAGATTGGGGGTCCTGTCTATAACAACGCTACAGTGTAAAATCGATCTACTTAAGTAGGGACTATAATTGTTCCTCTGATTGTCTATTTAATTTTTAAAAACAGAAAATATTGTGTACAAATTTTCGAGTATTCGTCATTTGAATATATTTCGTGTAAGTTTTGGTGCAGTGGATATCGGGTCGGAATGAGAAATCGGTGAGCTAAGTTCGAATTACCGTTGAATTCGTAGAATTCAATTGCTCTCAAATACCGTAGAGAAAGGTATTAATCTATATGGCAGGGAATACCTAATATAAAATGACCATGTGTCACATCTGGCCTTGCGTGGGATGGCTTGTAAATACGGAGAAAGGTATTAATCTGTCTCTTACCCCCAGTCATGGGTTAAATAACAGGACTGATTTGGTTCTATAGTCTTGTTTGGTAACCAGTCTACTGAAAAAGTAATAGCAACCTACTGCGGAAAAGATCTCTTTTCGGTCAGTCATGTTTCTTTCGAGATATGATCGCCCAATCGTGTATCACGAATGGCATTTAACTGATACGTAAGATTGGCAGGATTCATTTTCCCGGTTAGCGAGAATGGTATGTTTGCACCTGGCTTCCAGGTTTGTGTTTGAGTGCAGAAAAAATCCAGAACATCAGACTTTTATTTTCAAGGCAAATAGAACACCTTCGTATTTTTATGTGCTTCGATTTAATTCTTATGTCGAAGCTAAATTTGCTGAATGTTAAAAAAGAAATGAAGATTATGCTATCGAATCAAATATTGAATTTCTATCCCGATAAACATTTGTTTACTACGAAATTTATTGCATTGTTTTTCTAACTTTCACGGGATAACATAATGAAATCTCTTACGTTGTTTTCCACTGAAAAGAAACACAAAAAAAACAAACATTCCCATCAGCTTATTTTTATAGGTGATGCAAAAATACGATTAGTAAAAGCTGCAAATTATCTCGAGTGATCACGAGTAAGTAATTTAAATGCAAAAACAATGTTTGGTGAATCAATCGGCGACAGATAAATCAACTCCCCACCCATATATATATATATATATATATATATATATATATATGTAAATAAATTATGCCGTTATTTTTAGTGGATACTTGTATTTGAATTGTGGTTCAGTTTATTTATTAAAAAATATATTTGATTTATTTTCGTCTACTGACTTGAAAGTCGAAGACATCTTATTAAAGAAAAATTTATACCTTCGAAAAGAAATTTCTTTAATAATATTTCCCGAACATTCATGCCGGTAAACGGAAACAAATAAATTATGCTGTTTAATGAATAAACGTAGCATTCTACTAAAATAACAAAACAAAAGAGAAAACATTAAAAATAACGTTTAACATTCTAAAAATCTGTCGGATCGATAAAAAAAAAATCCACTTTCCCGCTCTCTCTCTCATATATATATATTTTTTTAGTCAGCCGCAGATAGACCTGTTTCGCTGTATCACAGCTCATCAGTACGGTTAGACAGCCGATTGCTTATTACCTAGGATTGAAACCCAACCGAATTCGCGTCATATATATATATATATATATATATATATATATATATATATATATAGATAGATAGATAGATAGATAGATAGATAGATAGATAGATAATATGAATGGAAGAAACGATCAGCATGACAAATTTTGAGGGTATTAACTCATTGGTGGTAAGTGTCAACAATCACTGCAAATCCAAAAATCTTTGGCTTTTGTTGGATATGTCAAAATTCGAGTAACAAATTACCGATGAAATACGAATGATGTTGCTTTTATCGTTTTATTGGGGCGAAAAGATCGAAAGGCCATTCCTGAGATTGAGGCTTGGGGTATTGCCAATCTAATATATACATTGGACCATGGTAGAAATTATCTATTAGTTTTTATTTTTATTTTTTTATTATTATACATACTATTGATGTTGCTGTTAAAGACTGAAAGGAAAAAAGAATTATCGTTAGGAAAATGGATAATAAATAATATTATAATATATTTCACTCACTATTTGTATTAGGAGAATGCATATTTGTTAAACTTGAATAATCTGCCTAGTTAGGAAACGGTGGATATGAAAAGAATTCTGTTTTTCTTTTTTTACTATTGCATGCATTGCTAGAATCTGAATGTTTATTATTAGATTCCCTATATATAGATGTGAACACCTCGTTGTATTATAACACAGAAGAATTTAGTTCTAGATTATTACAACAAAGCAAAGATTTAATTCATCCATTTTTTACCAACTTATACATATATATATATATATATATATTTATATATATGTGTGTGCGTGTGTATATATATATATATATATATATATAAGTAGGTAAATAAACAGAGACTGAAGTATATATATATAAATAAATTAGTAGTATGTTCAATACTTTTCAAAAGTAATACAGCGTCTTCTTTTTAGTAAAAATTCTGTTAAATTTAATGTACGTTAAATTATAAGATTTTACTTTTATTATTATCTATCTATCTATCTATCTATCTATCTATATATATATATATATATATATATATATATATATATGTGTGTGTGTGTGTGTAAAAAGTGTGGATGATGCGACACAAGCCTTCACCACTCTAAACAGTTCTTTGTGTGGTAGTCTGAGTTGGACACTCATACGTCGAAGTCGACGGGAGAGTCCATAATATATATATATATATATATAGAGAGAGAGAGAGATAGATAGATAGATAGATAGATAGATAGATAGATAGATAGATAGATAGATAGATAAATGACGTGAGCTTAAAAATAAAAAAAAACATTGTAACTGGCAGTTTCATCGCAAAATGGTCTTTAGACAATGTTTCAGTACACCTTTTACAAATCCTTATATGTATGTCACTGGGTGATTTAGGAAAGTGGGAAAGGATGGGACTGCTACTACCGACTTCTTTTGTTTGAGGCTAATGCAACAGTTTACATACGGCCATAACTTTTTCCATGCTTGTTTATTTAATAATTTAAATTCGTTTATATATTAATTTATTTAATTGGGATTTATTTTTAATATTTTTGTCGATACTAATTTTGTTCTATTTGAAGAAATGTTTATTTGGACATCTTGATTCATGGTGTAGGTTATTTGGACATCTTGATTTATGGTGTTAGGTTTCTAAGTAGGATTGTTTTTTTCTCTACATACTGAAATGAGCTCTGGTATTTTATGCCAAAGTTTATCTTCTGGAAATGAAATTATCGATATATTTTTTAGCTTAGCAATAATTACATTTTGAGGTGTTATAAATACTACTACTATTACTATTACTATTTCTACTACTACTAAAAATAATAATATAATTTTTAATTGGGAAATGTTTCTAATGAACAGGGGTAAAAGAGAAACAGCAGGTGGAAAAGAAGTAGCCAGAAAGCAAACGATGGGGACGTTTAAAAAAAGGATGATGATAAGTATCTTCGTTTCATCTCTTTACCAAAATCTTTGGACCCAATCTCATTGTTGACAACTTAATATTTTATAATTTGTTTTTCTTCTTTCGCGTAAGCTCTTGATATTATAATATTGATTACAGAAAACAAAAAAATGATACAGGTTTCTAAAAATTAGAGAAAGAGAGAGAGAGAGTCTTCATTGACCTACCACCAAACTTACCACGTAATACTGATATCGCTGCTGTAATATTTTCCCTTTCGTTAATACAATTCCTTTACACTACACAATCTTGCAATCAATACAGTAATTTCACGATGTCATCATAACTAGTCCCGTATACATAATATTTATGATGATAATAACACCAACTTAAAAGATTCTTTGTGATTTTTAAATCAGTCAACTACCATACATGATACACGCTTTTGGGTGATCATGTCTCGAAAGTGACATGACTGACTGGGCAGAAGATTATCACACAGTAGGTTGCCATTGTTTTCTGCGGTAGACTGATTGCCAGCAAAGGCTATAGAACTCAATCTGTCCTGTTATTTAACCCATAACTGAAGGGAAGACACGGATTAATACTTTTCCCAAAGGTATTTGTGCGTAAATGAACGCAAAGATTTCAACTGGAATTCGAACTAGGCTCACCGATTTTTCGTTCCGAGTTGATCCCACTGCACCACAACGCACATCTAGATTTAAAAAAAATGAACAAAAATGTCTATTCGCAAGAAAAAAATTAAAAAATGAGTATTATTGTTAGTCCCACACCTCTTCTTCTTCTTTGTGCTGTGTCGACACATTGTTACATATTGTATGTCTTAATAAATGTTGTCTCTTTGTTCTCTCTTCTTTTTCTCCCCAAATACACCCAATGCATATCCTACAACAAAGATTAATAACGCTGTTGTATTTAAGTATCATTATACATGTGCAGTTTCTTTGCCTCATAAAATACATGTAAGCGCAAGCAATTCGCTATGAATCACAAAACTACAATATGACAACTTATTAGAAGGAGTATCACCAAAATAAACATATGAGGCGACCCAATAAGGTTCACCTCAGATATTAATGATTCGCCTTAATTTTCCCGCCAAAAATCTAGATCATATCCTTAAATTTCCATCTTTTTGTACCCTGATTAAAAAAATGTTGAAAATATCAATAAATCTGCTTTTCACTGCTTTAATTTCTCAGTCATCCATTTACTCAAGCTTTCCAAGAAAATTGTCTATTGTTTTCCTCTACCTCTCTTGCCTTCAATTTGTCTTGTGGGTATCAAATTTTCTAAACCCTCTTTCCTCATTATGTGCACTAGAATTTCAAAAGTATCTTCCTGATGTTAATTATAAATATAAAAGGTGTCCATAAAGTTCATGTGCACTTTCAAAAAATTATAACTTTATTTGTATTTTTGATAGAAATTATTTCTATCGCAAATACAAGATATAATTTTTTAAAGTGCACACGAACTTTATAGACACCCTGTATTATGTTCCCTTTTTCTCTAAAACTTTGTCGTTGATCAAAAATCTGTTCTATAGTGTTCTCAGTATCCTTCTATAGGAATATATTTCTGTTGCTTTAAGAGATTTCTTCATCTATAAGTCGACTGCCCAGTACTCACAAAAGTCCCACTCTTTTACAGTGAAACAGATAAGATGTAACCGCAATTTCTACTCTAACAGCTTTTTTTCTCGCACTTACCGCCTGTGGAATTCCCTTCCATATACTTGCTTCCCCAACAGCTACAATCTCCAGGAATTTAAATGTAAGTTCAACAGGCACCTCTTATCACACTAGCTGGCATCCATTCTCTCAAACAATCTTCCCATCTACTCAACCCTCATCCCCGGTATCCTCATCCGTCTTCTTCCGACATTTTCTATAGCTAACCACTCTTTCTCATCACTTTCCCCTATGTAACCCCCTGCGCAATAGTGGCAGCGGAATTCCTTGCTTGGGGTGAAATGATTATATACGTGTTGAACGTATATAATAACAGTGCTGATATATATATATATATATATATATATATATATATATATATATCAGCGCTGTTATTATTTACGTTCGACACTCTTTTCTTTGTTTCTTGGTACTTTACTTCGACTTATAATGCATGTTTCGCTACCTCAACGCCTCTTCGGATTTTAGTGTCGCTCTTTATATCCCTTGTTAAAAACATTTTTTTTGGCATTTTCAATTTGTAATTTGCATTGAGTGATCTTTATTTTGCTAACGACAATTTATTCTGACTTCCTGCTGTTGATGCTTATTTCTGTTGTGTTGTGGTTCGTACCATGTGACATCCGTTCGCCCGGATGTATAAACGACAATGCACGGAGAGTTTTCATTATCACGGACTTTGTGAATTAACACCTACTATTGCGAGAGACTCTAAATATTGTATATACCTCTTGGTTGTCCCACTCTGGTAATAAAGAAGTTTATCTACATTTCACTGTGTCTCTTTTCATTCCATGGTACAACAATTTCTTTCTTAGCTAGCCGAAAACAAAACATAATAGCAAATACGAAAACAAAAATCGAACGTTATCTCAAATAACTGAATTAGAAAGAAAAAGAGACAGAAATAAATGAGACTAATGATATTGCATACAGTCTTCTTCAGTTAAGTGCCATACGTGATATACGCTTGGGCGATCATGTCTCGAAAGAGACATGACTGAATGGGCAGAAGATTATCCTGCAGTAGGTTGCCATTTCTTTCTGCAGTAGACTGGTTGCCGACCAAAGCTATAGAACCCAATCTGTCCTGTTATTTAAACCATAACTGGAAGAAATAGACGGATTAATACCTTTCCCAAGGGTATTCGCGCGTAAGTTAATGCAAGGAATTCAACTAGAATTCGAACTCGGCTCTCCGATTTCTCGTTCCAAGCCGATATCCATTGCACTACAACGCACATTCAGTCTTCTCATGTTATCATTACTTCTACAGATTTACAACCTTTTCTAATGGATATCTGCTCCGAATGAGAAATCAGAGAGCCGAGTTCGAATTCTAGTTGAATACGTTTCATTCACTTACGCACAAATACCCTATGGCAAGGTAGTAATCCATCTCTTCTTCCGCCAGCTATGGGTTGAATAGCAGGCACCTAGTCTACTGCAGAAAGTAATGGCAACCTATCACAGGAAAATTTTCTGACACGTAAGTCATGTAACGAAAGAGACATGATCACCCAAGCGTGTATCACATACAACAATTAACTGACCGATATATATAGTATAACAAATAGCATTATTATTAAGGTATGATGTATTTGTTAATATAACAGTTCAGTTAATTTTTGCATTTGATACCACAGTAATTATAGTATGAAGTAGTCTCCTAAGTTTTGGATAATTATTAGTTAACACATTCCATTTTGCATATAATATCACGGAGATATAACTAAACTATTTCAGGTTACATGTTGGGCTCACATAAAATATCAAATATAGTACTTTTTGATACTCATTTAAATCCTTGTTATTTTAAAATTAATTACATATTTTTTCTAGCAGCAATCAAAAAAATATACGTAAAACAACAGGGATTCACCTCAAATCTTTAAAGGACTTCAAAACTATCTCACAGGTTGCATATATTTATACACTTCATTGTTTTTGTCTATATTTCTTTAGTGTTTCCTTCATTAGATGTCAGTATTTAATATTTATATATTATTAGAGGTACTCGTTTAATTTTTTAACATTTAATTCAACCTTTAGTGAAGTTCCGTTTTTTTTTTCTTATTCTGGTCTGTATTGCCCATGATAATATAGAGTGTGAATATTCAAAATCAGGACCCCTTTTAATAGGGATTTAAACAAAGGGGGCATTCTGCATCTCGTTTCATGTATATAAATGGGATCATGAAGGGTTCGAGGTCGTCTTTCGTCTCGGGCTATTTTTACTCTATTTTCAATGATTAATTTATTCAGCTAGAAAAATGTTTGATAGTCAATTGTTCAAATTACGTTCACATTTGGATGGACAATCAAGAAATTGTCAGAAATAATAACTAATTTTGGAGTCATGTGTAGTTCCCCGTGTAATTATCGATTCCAAATGATTAAGTGAATGAATATTTCCTCTTTTTTCTCGAGAAAAAAAAAGCGAAAACAAAATCTGAATAAATGTAAACTGAGAAAGTAAACCAAAGGGAAAAAAGAAATCATACAAAAACCATTTTTTCTTTTAATCACCGCAAGAATTAGATCTTTATTTTTATTTTATCATTTTACTATTGGTACTTGATTTCACAAAGATTAAAACCGTTGGTGATATTTAAAAACGAAAATAAGTTGGGTCATAGAAATATCGCCTTCTTTATTATTGTTAGTTTTAGAATTCTTAAACTAAACTACAGCGAATATAAAATAATACGTATTTGTGAATATGTGTGCTTGAGTAAACAAGAGACATAAAAATTTCTTAGTTCGACTTATTGCTTTTTAAAAGTTCTTCGCTGCCACAGTGTAGAATAAGTTACTAGTGAGGTAAAACCAAATTTTTATTATATCAATTGTAATACAATAGGTGAAAATATATCAGCGAGTTATAAATACTCAATTTATGCTCATCCATCCTGCATAGAGATATTCCAGGATTTTAATAAAACTCTGCCGATCCATATTGCAATTTCCAAGTTTATTTTACATTTGAAAAGTAGCGAAATATTTAAAAGTTTCTATATCCATCAAATCACCTGAAAACATCAAAATTCAGAACGTGGCATTGAAACAACCGAGAAACGTATGAACAAAGTTTGAGAAGCCGTGAGCGTTTTGTTTGAAGTGTAGATTTATTGTTATTATTATTATTAATATTGCTATTAATTAAGAAAGTCTTTTTCTTCTTTATATCCTCAATGTCACTTTTACAATCAACCATTCTGGTTTCTCATTTTTCTTACCCCTTTTACCTAGCACACAGAATTTACCAATATAGGGGAGCGAATCTTCCATTTCCCTTTTAAAAATTGCGTTTAATTACCTGATGAGACATTGTCCTTTCAATGTCAAAACAAAAGGTACATTTTGTAGTAGATTGGAGTTTGTACATATTCTAAATTGTAATTTATAATAAATATTCATAGCTCTATATCTACATTGAGCAGTTTTCAGTTAGTGTTTTGAACGTTGTTAATATTTTCTTCGTCCCTTATTCACATGGATATATATATATATATATATATATATATATATATATATATATATATATATATATAATGTGAATTCTAATCATCTTAAATCTATCATTAAACAAATACTTAAAATAGTTAAGATTAGAATTATTAAATTATCATCAAATGATGAAATATTCGATGAGAATAAACAATATACAATGAAGCCCTCAAGAAGAGTAATTTTAAAGATGAAATATTATAAGAAGAAAAACTGAAAGATAAAACTAAAAATGGGAACAAAAGCAAAATTAGAAAAATAAAAATAATATGGTTCAACCCTCCTTTCTGCAAGTTGTCTAATGTAAACATAAGTAAATATTTTTTAAATTTAGTTAGCAAAAACTTCCACCAACACCACCCCATAAGTAAACTATTCAACAGAAAAATTCTTAACATTAGTTATTCAACTACCAATATCATGCAATATATAATTAATTCTCATAATAATAAATTACTCAAAGACTTCTATAAGAAACTTCTGGAAAATAAACTTTCCTGCAATTGCAACAATAAATCCAACTGTCCCGTTGATGGCAGGTGTAATTCTGAAAAAGCTGTTTATGAAGCCACTATTTTCCAGAGGAGAACCCTAGCAGAAAAAGAGTTTATATAGGGATATCTGCAGGTAGTTCGAAACAGACTTTATAACCACAAACACTCGTTTTCCAGCGCCTCATTGAAACATCAAAGTGCTCTGTCTAAAAAACACTGGGTTATTAAGGATGGAGGATTTACATCACTGGTCAAATGGAGGATCATAAAATACGCTAACACTCCCAACAACTTCAGGGATAGGGTGTAATTTATGCCTCGAGGAGAAATTGATTATTATCAAATAGAATAATCCCAAGAAACGCCTTAATCCACGTAACGAATTGATATTTAAATGCAGGCATAAAAATAAAGATAAAATAATCTAGCTAGATCTAAATTGTAATTTAAAGTAATTTAAATTAAATTAATTTGACTTAAAAAGGTGGTTTCTTTTGGAGAAAAATAGGGAATTTACCGTTGGAAACAAAAATAAGCCTTTATATTTAATTTTTATTCCGACGTTTTAAAAATTCATTTGGTCAACAAAAAAATCTGAATATTTTTTCCTGTAATTTTGAAACAAAATAAATATTTTTTTAAGAAACGTGTTTTTTCAAACAAAAACAAAATATGTAAAATAAAAGTGGCATCTTCTACTACTACTAAAATGTTCTGAGTTGCCCGGGCAACGCTGGGCTATGATGCTAGTATATATCTATAACGGTATTATAATAGGTAGAATAAATCTATCTATCTATCTATCTATCTATCTATCTATCTATCTATCTATCTATCTATCTATGTGTGTGTGTGTGTGTGTGCGCGTGTGTATGTGAGCTCGCGCGTGTAAAACTGCAAGAGACGTGAGAGTAAGAAAGATAACATATTTTGCTGAATTAAAAGACAAAAAATAATAAAAATATATAATTTATAAATATCCTTATTTATATGTAAGTTAAAAAAGCAATTAAGAAGATAGATATATTAATAGACCCGTGCATTCATTTCTACATAAATTGGTTGTTTCTTGATCATTGATGCGGTTAGATTTCATACCCGAATAAACAATCAATTGAATCAAAACACTGATTTAGGAAATCTGAAAAGCAATATTTCACTTGCATATACACCCAGACGTATATATATATAGATATATGTATGCATATATATATTTGTAAGTGTGTATATAATTTGCTTATATACTTGCATACATATATGTGCAGGTGCGTGCGTGTTTATATATGAGAGAAAATTCAGATATTTTACTAACATTCGATTAGAAAATCCAATATTGCTCGTCTCATTGCGCATAATTTTGGCTTAATAAATGAATACTTTGTTTCAATTTTGGTTTATTTTACGAATTCATATTCTGATCTATCTCCCAAATGAGAATACTTTACTATCATCGATGAAATGAATGAAATCTGGTTTAATAACTTTTAAGAAAATAAATTTTAGTAAATAGAAAAAAACTTGCATTTTACATAAACAACTACAAAATGCGATATGTAACTTGTCACCATTTTATATTTTCAATATCGCGCATGGGCGCTGTTTGTTTTTGATTTTGTTAAGAGCACATTTTATTTGGGTCGTTTGCGCACGGTCTGTGGGGAAAATAGCACCATGACGCAATTCAGTCAATCAGTTGTGCCATACGTGATACTCGCTGGGACGATCATGTCTCGAAAGAGACATGACTGACTGGGCAGAAGATTATCCCGTTGTAGGTTGCCATTGCTTTCTGCGGTAGATTGGTTGCCGACCAAGGCTTTAGAACCCAATCTGTCCTGTTATTTAACCCATAACTGAAGGTAAGTTACGGATTAACATACAAGGGTATTTGTGCGTAAATGAATGCAGGGAAATCAACTGGAATTCAAACTCGGCTTCCTGATTTGTCCTTCTGAGCCGATATCCACTGAACCACAACGCACGTACTGACGCAAATCACTCAGCCAGAAATCAGCGTATTGTGTTGCTTCGCATACGCGCCCGAAGCTCTAATACATACATTTTAGAATGTTTGGGTTTCAATCTGAGGGCATTGCATAGGTTTTGCAAAGATTTGAATGAGTCTAAGCGTGATTTCGAAGCTACAGCAGCTCCGAAAACTCACTCTGATTGTTTTGATAAAAAAAGGATCCCCGAATTTGTTGCTTAAGGCATCAGACTCAACACGGAAGCATACATCATTTACATTGAAGAGATAGGGCTGTCCTGAATCAAGAAGGTGGATGCTGGAAGAGCCTATGTCTGACAACAGGATTCTGCACCATGCCGCACAATCAGAAGTAAATCAGGAATGACTCCAGGTTATTTCTGCGACCACATCACTCCTTACATCTGGCCACCTAACCTTCAAGTCTGCAAACCTCTTGATTATTTTGTGCGGGGTCCAGTTGAGTGAGAGGGTAACAAAACGCTTGTAACACCATCTTAAACAAGGAGACCGTCCAGAAGATTCGAAAAATATCCCAGAATCGTAGGGAGGCTGTACTTGAAGACAATGGCGTTTTATTGAATAATTTTACACCTTTGTTCTTTCTGTTTAATTTTGGGAAATATATCTGTTAAAATGTGATGTCATTTTTTGCGTCATTTAGACAATTCATTCATCGCATCCTGTACAAAAAATATATGTGTCGTGCGTCAGAACATTTCACACGAAACAGCAACAATAAGAGTCGTTTGATCTATGTTTATTTTCATCATATTAACGCGATATCTTCAACAAAAACACATTTTACTGAGAGAATTTGAAATATATTTACATACCTTATAAATTATTATAAATATATGTTAACTTATCACTACATACTTAGGATGGATTTCACGTTAGGAAGGCAACGAGTTTAATGTTTTATTTCAGTTTGTGGCGAAATTTTAATCTCTATGACGTCATTTTTTCGCGCGTAATTAACTGTAATCTGGTGCATAATTATTAGCCTGATTTTGATCGGAAATTTTCACTGTATAATGTTAAATCTCTAGTTTTCGCATCGAAACGAAAGTGCTTTTCCAAAAATGGTAATTACGTTTAAAATAAATAAATATTTGGTACGTAAAGAATTTTGTTTTCTTTATTCACAACTGATTTACCTTCGAATTTAGATTCCATCCTTAGCTTTACAGCAAAACAGGCCTGCATATATATATATATATATATATATATATATATATATATATGCAGTTTAGATCTAGAAGAATCCAAAGAAGTATCCTGTCTATAAAGTGGTAGGATAACTTTCTAGGAGAGCTCTAAATATATAAGTATATAAATACATATAAAGCAAATATACGTAAAAAATAAAGACAGACACGTTATTCCATAATTAGGTGGAAGTAAAGACCTATTTCAGGCGAACCATTTTCAGCTTCCGTCTTTATTGTACAGAAAATTTTACACGAAGATCTGTGAAAAATCTTCTGTACAATAAAGACGGAAGCTGAAGATGGTTCGAATGAAATAGGTCCATACTTCCACTTAACCATGGAATAACGTGTCTGTCTTAATTTTCACACACACACACACACACACACACACACACACACACACACACACACACACACATATATATATATATATATGTATATATAATGAATTTTGATTAATCATATTTGTATCTCTTTTAAACGTTATTTTTATTGAATATTCATATTTGAGTGGAAACTTCGAATTATTTATTACGCAGTACATTTTAATAAAGAAAAATATGCGTCCTTCGGCATGTATCCAGATTAAACAACTTTGCTACTTCCATAAACTCGCCTTTTCCAACCCCATTCTAAAATTCCATAATTCCTTTTTCAGCAGCTAGATGAGAAGGAGTCAACTGTTGGTGCAATAATAAGAAAATAAAAGAAACACTAATTGGTTATAAGCCTCCCTCTGTCCTGACCCCCACGCAAGATCTCCTAACGTGGAGTGAATCTGCTGATAAAAAAGGTGAGGGAAAAACGCAGAACTATGCATGCTGATGATCACAAGGCAACTGGGACCACAATCACCAAGATGATCATTACGTCGTAGTAGATTGAAATCATGTAGTACCCACACTTCTACTCAAGAAGGTACATGTACAGGTCCCTTCTAAAATTTGCAATTGAACACTTGCATAGAGGAGGGTTGAAATGGGCATATGATATTAGAAAAATTTGATGTTTTATATGCAGTAAATAAATATTAACTATGTAAATGTAAAATTTTAGTAACTGTGAACCCTCTGGTTAGATCAGTATTAATGTTAAATTATTAATAATTAATATTATTAGGATCTCTTTACAATTTTATATTCAAGTCCTTTCTTATATATGTATATATATCAGGTAATAATGACCTAATCTACGATATATTGCAAAAATAGGTTTATAAATATAGGTTTATAAAACCGTTATTAATTTTATGGTTCCCTGTATGAATCAGTGTCATAATAATGGAACGCTCACCGTTAATGACATAATCTACAGGAATTAAGGAAAATAGATTTATAAAAAGAGTTTTGAACCAATCCGTTATTAATATTCTCTTTCTGTACATAATTCTTTCCTGGTCGCAGTTAAATAAAGGGATACTTGGATTTGGTCACATAATCTACAGGGATTTCGGAAAAACATGTTTTTAAAAATAGGTATATATAAATCTTTCTTTATTTCTCTGCATAATCATGTCATCGCTACTGTCATATTAATGGAATACACGTCGGTAACAATATAATTTACCGGAATAGCCATAAAATCTAAACTTATTTATAAATGGAACTTTGTGTGTTTTTTTTTTTTGTTTTTTTTAATCATCTCACCCCAAGCAAGGCATTCCACTGCCACTATTGCGCATGGGGCTACATAGGGGAAGGTAAAGAGAAGGAGTGGATAGACATAGGGAATGTCAGGAGAAAGGTGATAGATGAGTAAGGATAGCGAGGATGAGTGTCGGGCAGATGGGAAGAGTGCTTGATAGAATGGGAGCAGGTTAGTGTGTTAGGAGGTGTCTATTGACCTTACATTTAAACTCCTGGAGATTGTAGCCGTCGGGGAAGCAATCGTTTGGAAGAGAATTCCACAGTCGGGAAGTGCGAGGAAAGAAACTGTTGGAGTAGAAGTTACGGCTGCATTTTATCAATTTCACTGTAAAAGGGTGGGATCTAGTTGCTAATCTAGTATCTCGTGCAAATTCGTATTTAGGGGTCACCAGTGATCTAAGTTCATCGGAGCAGAAGCCGTGAAAGTATTTATAGAAGAGACACAGCGAAGCCACGTCTCGCCGGTGGGAGAGAGACTGCAGGCGATCTGCCAAGTCGGTATCTATCACATTACAGACCCTCCTCTGAACCTTATCGAGAAGCCCGAGGAGAACAGCAGGGGCACCCGACCAGATATGGCAGCAGTATTCAATGCACGGGCGGATGGTAGATTTGTAAATGTGCAGGATAGATTTAGACGGAAAAAACTTCCGGGCCCTACACAGAGAACCGACTTTCATAGCAGCGGATTTAGCAATGGATTCGATATAGTCATTCCATTTGAGGTCCGCTGAAAGTGTGAGACCAAGGAAGCGTAGTGTTTTACTCTCTGGGAGGAAAGCCTGGTCCATGCTAATGGGAGGTAGGTGAGATTGTCGATGATGGTTAATTGACAGTAGCTTCGTTTTAGAAGCATTAAAATTTACTAGCCATTTCTTATCCCAGTCCAATATGGATTCGAGGTCTTTTTCAATCTCGGCTGCGAGTTTAGCTTTGACGCCTACACCAGATTTTTGTTGGAGGCGAGAGTAAACTGTGGTGTCATCGGCGTACAAACCTATTTGGGTTCTTATGGAATCAGGGAGATCATTAATATATATCAGGAAGAGTGTAGGACCTAAGATGGAGCCTTGGGGGACACCTGCGTTTGTATGGTAGTTCTGAGAGGCATGTCCGTTTAATACCACTTTCATTGTGCGGTTAGAGAGGAAGGACTGGATTAGTTCAAACAAATGTCCAGTTATACCATAGCTCCGCAATTTACATAGAAGGCCAGCATGCCAAACTCTGTCGAACGCCTTAGATATATCCAATGCAACGGTTCGAGCTTCGCCATTCCTGTCGAGTGCCTGGTATATGTACTCGGTGATGGTCGTTAGCATATCAGCAGTAGACCTGGTGAAGCGGAAACCATATTGCTTGTCCGAGAGGAGCCTGTGCGCTGTGAGATGCTGAACCACCTCGGCGTTGATAATGGCTTCAAACACTTTGCCAAAGATCGGAAGAAGGCTGATAGGGCGGTAATTTGCAGGGTCAGAGGGTTCTCCAGTATTTTTAAATATAGGAACTATAGAGGAAGATTTCCAACAGGCAGGAAAGCAGGAAGCAGATAGGCAGAGGTTGTAGAGCTTAGAAAGGATAGAGGATAGTTCAGGGGCACATTTCTTTAAGACTATGTTTGGGATTCCGTCACCACCGCTCGCTTTGTGAGGGTCAAGTTTTAAGATTATCTTAGAGACAAGCGAAGGTGTAATGTGGACAACATTCAGTTGTGCCTCGGTTCTAGGTGAGAAGTCGGGTGTAAAAACTCCAGACGAGTCCAGACTCGAATTGTTCGAGAATCTGCGGGCAAAACATTCAGCCTTATCTGCTGGGGAGGTGAGGACCTCAAATTTGTTGATTAGCGGGGGTATTGTGGACTTGCTCTTGTTAAGTACTCTTTTACAGAGTCGCCAGTAGTCTTTAGAGCCGAATTTAGAGCATGCTATGCGTTGCTTCATTCTGGCAGCAAACAACATCTTAGCTTCGTTAAGTATCCTTTTACACTTATTACGAGCTGAAGTGAAAAGGCGCCTGTTTTGTTCCGACGCATAGTTACGATAAAGTCGGAAGAAATGATTCCGGTGGGCAATGGCAGCCGAACAAGCGGGTGAGAACCATGGAGACGAATGAGATTTAAGCTGGAATTTCCTAGCAGGGATGAAGGCATCGATGCCAGCCTTAACCCAGGAGGAGACCTCGGATGCACATTCTTCGATGGGAAGACTAAAGACGTTGTTCCAAGGGATGTCACAGAGGAAGTCTCGGAACGAATCCCAGTCTGCTCTTTGATAGCAGTATGATATTCTACTTGTCTGTGTTTCATGGGTCGGGCGGGAGTGGAGTGAAATATTGACGGACACTACAGTGTGGTCAGAGTTTCCAAGTGGGCAGAGTTGTCTGGTAGTGCAAGAGTCTGGGATGGAAGTGAAGCAGAGGTCTAGAAGTGAGTTCCTTCCGTTAGGGTTGTCGGAGAAACGCGTGGGGAAGTCCACTACTTGCGTAAGGGATTGGGTGATTGAAAAGTTCATGGTGTGGACACCAGCAGGGTCAGTGACAGCGTTCTTCAGCCACTTGGTGTGGTGGGCGTTAAAGTCACCAAACACGAATACATGGGCAGAGGGATGGGTAGAAATGGCTTTGTCAATATTGTCAGAAATGATGTCAAGTAACGAACAGTCAGGGGAGGAAGGAGAGCGGTACAGAAAGAAGAGATAGCTAATCGAGCTGAGAAGTGAGAGGCGGAAGCACATGAAAGAATGATCTGGGGATTCAAAAGATGACACCCTAGCTAAGGGAAGGTGTTCGCTGACATAGACACCAAGCCCATGCATATGAACATTGGAGTCCTTCCTGAAGAGGGGAAGGTAGCCAGGAACGCAGAACTCAGATGAGGGGATAAAAGGGTTAAGATTAGTTTCACATAGGGCTAATATATCAGGTGAGTTATTATGGAGGAAAGAATCTACGCTGGGGAAGTTGGTGCGGATGCCGCGTATGTTAGTGAAAGAGATGCAGACAGGTTTGGGCGTTTTCAAATGAGCTGGTTTAGTTTTTTTATTATGTTTGCTTTTTTCCATAGTAATTCAGTTAAGGAGTGGTCTTAGAATAGAATCAGTCGGTCAATCATTTGCAACTTGTGAAGGATGGAGACTGGCGCGGCCTACAACATAATGTGGCCTCGGGGTTGCCCACCGAACGTTCATGCAGGGACGCCCGTCCATGCGCGATATGGCACTACAAGAACCCCGGTATTATTCAACTGTTGATCAGAGCAGCCTCTCAAGACGCTACGCAAGAGTTCGGGCTCCTAACTACCAGTCGGAAGCAGCAACCAGGAAACTGCCAACCCGGTACCCTCAGAATGTAAAGACGTTGCCACCATACTCCGTAACTGCAAAGAGCTTCCAGCTGAACTAACACCAAGACCAGAGAAAGAGGATGAACCGGGAACCCCTTCCTAAACAAGAAACAAGGTGATCACCTCTAAACTCATTCAAAAGAAGGGGGTGGAGTGTGAGACCGGGCGATAGTAGAAACTATCTACTCCAATTAAAAAAAAAAAAAGAAAAAAAAAAGAAAAAAAAAAAGAAACAAAGAAAAAGTGACAGAGGTTTACAAAGTTTTAACTTAGTAAAAGTCAAAAATACCCTTGAATAGCAAAATTATTTACACAAATTAAGTGACGAAAAAAAAAAAATCAAAGACGACCAAAAGACGAAAAAAATAAATAAATAAATAAAAATAATTTCCAAGAAATTTCACAAAAACAGACTGAAAAATGGACTGAATCCCGGTTGACTTACCACAAGCAGCTAACACTGTAAAGTTGATTTAATTCAATTTCTGAAGACAAAAATAGAAATTAAACCGTTTTTTACAGAATATAGTCGAGTTATGTTGCTTGCGTTCGCTTGCCAAACCGTTAAGAATTCAATGTGTGTGTGTGTGTGTGTGTGTGTGTGTGTGTGTGTGTCCGTTACTTATAGACACCGAAACGGCTAAACGGATTTTCTTGAAAATTTACACAGTTGTACTATAAGCGTCTGCGAGTGTTCTTAGCTCGGTTTTGTGTCGAGGTACCCCCGATAAATATCGAAAATCGATAATAAAAAAAATGAGTTATAGAAGGAGTGGTCCGATATTAATCAAATTTGATACACTCATAGACAAAGATATGAGAAACGATATTCAGAAGTTTCAAGGTTGCAGTTCTTACAATAGTGCAGAAAATCGATAATATATATATATATATATATATATATATATATATATAAGGCAAGGTGTTTGTGTGTGTGTCTGTTTATCTGCCTGTATGTCGTATTTTTTTCAGCCCTTTTATTTTAGTTTTTCTTCGGGTTTGGCTCTAAGTGGGTATAATTGTAGTTTTTAGTCTCAGCCATGATACCATTTACTCCGAGGACTTATTTAGCCTTCAATTTTCAGCTTACGGCGAAAAACTTATTTGATATCGATACCAGGAAATCAAAATTTGACTTACATCCATTCATTTTTCTTTCAGTCTACGGTTTCTCTTTAACTGGAAGCAACTATTCTTTTTTAGTCTTTCGTGCCAACGTCCAAATAGTCTGAGCTTGAGAACCATGGATTAATTTTAAAGCTTTCATTACACCCGAGCAACGCCGGGCTATATTGCTAGTAGATTAATAAAATCAGTTATTAACTTTATGTTTCTCTTTATAATACATTCATGACCACTTTTATAATAATGGGACACTCGGCATTAATAATAAATCGACAAAAATTGGGAAAATACTTTTTTTTATATATGTTTCTAAAATCTGTTATTAATCATATTTTTCTCTGTATAATTCTTCATTGGCCACTGTTATATTGATGGGACACTATGCGGGAGTAACATAAGCAACACGATTTGGGGAAATGGGTATACAAATATAGGTTCTTAAAAACCATAGATTAATTGTTTCCTTCTCTGTATAATACTTTCATGGTCATTATTATAATTATCTGGCAATAAGAGTTAGTGGCGTAATCTATAGGAATTGGGAAAAAGTACGTTTATAAAATTGTTTTTTTTTATGTATAATCATTTCATGCTTACTCTTATAATAATGGGTTAGTCTGAGTTAATGACATAATCTACAAGAATCGGTTGAAAATATATCTATAAAATATGTTCATAAAAACTCGTTATAATCTACAGGAATAATGAAAATATGATAATCTTACGCCTTGTTAATTACATGAGTTTTGAAAATATCAATATTAACGGGATTCTTAACGTTAAAAACAAAAGCAATGAATTTATTGAAATGTTAAAATCTGAAAAAGCTGATAATAAAGACCATTGATACGAGTGGGGAATTAAATTTAAACAGATTCAGTGAAGTTTCGATCACATTGACAAATCCATCAAAATATTTGAATGAAATTTCTAAAACAAGAAAAAAAGGCCAAAGTTTTTTTCAGATTTAATGAAAGGACATGTTTATTAACGTGAAAAGGAACAAATCTACAATACAATCAGCATTGTAAGCCTTCATTAAAAATACAAAAGACGAAAATAAATGGAGGGGAAATGTATACGTCATCATCGTTGAATGATCATGTGATTACCACAATGTTGATTTTATAATTTGTTTTGATTTGGTTCTTCTTTGTAATTTTTAGTGGAATTTATATCCATTTCTCACAAAGATAATTGCATGAACATTTTAATTCATTTATATAACAAAAAATAAAAAAATATTTATACAAAAGATCATAACACTATTGAAGTAATATTTCTCCAAATAATTATAGTCCATTTTTACAAATTCATACTTTTCGACTTCTCATGAGGAATGAATGAGTTCGTAAAGCGAAGCCCTAGCTATTTACAGATGTGGATAAAATTAGTAGAAAAACCTGATTCTTTTTTAATGCTTCCTGTTACTCTTTTGTATTTTCTTTTAGAAATATTTGTCGTTTTAATTAACACAAATAAAACATTCTTTATCCGAATATCAATCACTCTTAATGCTTTCCCCTCACCAAAAATAACCCATTGACACAACCTTAGAAATAAATACTTACATGCCAATTGCGTTATAAACTGACATCAGAGATTATTCATGGACACCAGAAGTCATTATCGCTGACATTGCTACAAGTTAGACTAAAAGTAGCGGCAACAATATTTCGCATAACTAAATGACAATTGTGAAAAATGAATGAATTTCAACAAGTCGACATTTTATATTTTTGCTATTATACGACTGTGAAAAAAAAGTGAGAGAACATAGACGAGTACAGAAGGCAATTTTTTCTTCTTTGTGTGCCTTGTCCTTTTTAGGACGTCGGCGATCATTGACTTGCTCCTGTTCCTTGTTGCGCTCAACATTTTTCTTCTTGGCATCTCTTCCAAACCCCCGTTTCACTATTTATTTGATCAAGCCCATCACGCTGCTTTCCCCTGTCTTCCTTTAGCCTCTATCCGTCCTGTGAGTATTATTTTTACCAAACCCTCTTTCCTCATTACGTATTCCAGAAAAACCTAAGATGTCTCTTCCTCATGTTAAGTATACGTTTTCTTTTTACTTGCATTCTTTCCGAAACTTGAGCGTTCCTTACATAGATTCATGTCATCCTCAGCATCATTCTGTAGAACAATAATTCTATTACTTCGAGTCTCTATTTCTTTTTTGAATTGATTGTTGACCATGTCCACCATAGTTTATGAATATAGTATACAGCGCAGTACGCAATCTCTTCAATGAAACAACGTCAAATTATTAACACTCACGAGTCAGACACTTTACCGAATCGGAATATATCGCCACAACTAGAGAAAATATGGTCGCCGGTCATAGACGTCGCATTGAATATTTTGAGTCTTCTGATTGGTTAAGCATTCTATTGGTGAACTATCAAACGATTCAATTCATGGCTGGCTCATTAGTACAACAAGGGTACCCAAATCTCCAACATTGATCATCTAGCATTTGCTGCCATATATGAGGACAGATATCATATAGCATTCTCGTACTCTTTCATTTGTTTTCAACGAAATCTTCCTGTCTCTCAGTACACGGCTTAGCTTTTGAAACGCGTCCTTGGCCATGCCAATGCGTCTGAGGATTTCATGGAAAATATTAAAAATCAAGAATATGGATGACACGTACATGTTTGTGCATGTATAAGTGAGTCAGAAAGTCCACTTACTAAGGAGAATGATATCCCCATACCGAAGAATGTCCCAGTCGGCGTTGTCACTTCTACCTCATGCTAAAACCAGGATATAAAAAAAGAACGAAGACAGGAAGTGTCCGACTTTAATAAGCGCTTAGGAACACCTTCTAATGACTTCTTGAAAATGACGAAGCTATGTGGGGATAACAGACACTATAAACTATGCCGTTTCTATCCAAACAGTACATTTTCTAAAGAAATTCAGTGAGATACTGAGGTTGATATAGGAATTAAACCTTATTTATAACACGATTATATACTCACATGTACTATATCATAACCAAATTTTATATTTGTATATTACAAACATGCCAAAAAGATTCCAGATTACAATATACACCGTTTAAATGAAATTGTCTATTGATCTGAAATTAACATCAGGTAGAGAAATACATATCACATTTATCCACCTCAAAGCAAAGCATGAGGAACAAAAGGAAATATCTTACGTATAGCTGAAGTTACTTCTGATCTGGGAAAGGCATTGTTATGACTCTAGATTTGAAGGGCCGATTCATCTTTTGTTTCAACTGGACGTAACCGGCTTCATCTATGTTATAACCCAGTGTATGTCATCTACGTGCTTCTAAGCTGTTTGTCTTAGCGGGAAGTGGCAGGATTTATCTATGTTCCAGCAGAACATGACCGTGAGCTTTATAGCAGGTTTCTCCCAGCGGGACGTGGCAGTATTCATCTATGTTCCTGCGGAACTTGGTCGGATTCATCTTATATTCCTGCAAGCTGCTGGTTTAGGCAGATCCAAACTTCTTGTTTGGTTGCTGTTCGCTGATTAATGACAAGCACTTAATCACTCTATGGAGTGACGTCACAAAGTGGCTGTTATGTGGCCTGAGTATCTTACATCGAACAATGGAAGATAAGCGCTTTTTGTATATCGGGAAAAAAATCTTATAAAAATTCAGAGGTTTCGACTTTCAAAGAATAAATCGTTCGGACACATGATAAGACGAAGCTATATAGATTTTACTCACACCTCCACCAGTATTTACTGAAAAAAGAAAAAAAAGCAAACAAAAAAAAATCACGTGTCAGCGACTTCAAACAAAATCAACTTCAACACTTGCATCTTGGAGGATTAATGAATCTTCCCTAACAATAAAAGTATTTTCTCAACCACAGTTTTTATTCTTTGAACTAAATATTTAAACGTATGTTCGAAACCACGTTTTTGTTCTGTGAAGCGACTTCTCTAAGATATGGAATTGGAATTATTTTTAACCCTTTTCGAGATTTCTGTTTTCCTGTACATATGTGCAAATACAAATGATTTATTTAACAGACAGACCCATGTTTTCTTTATCTTTACTTGATTATATACATAGATCATTTCAAGCAGTATTCTTTTGTAGTAGTCATGGTTTGATGGTCTGGATTAGAGTGAAGTAATTGCGTCCGTGTAGATAAAATGTCATGTAAAGGAAATTTCATGTAGAAAATGATAAAATGATTGAGGCGATTTAACAATTTGTTGCAAGAACTCAAAATCAATTGCTGACAAAAATAGCTTTTTGTCAAACAAGCAAAAAATTGAAAGGAAAAATAGTTTTACTGCTGTTTACCTTGTAAAATTCCTTCAAAGATAAAAATTCTAAAAGTTCAGAATTAAAGTTTAACAGTTTAATTCCATTTTCATATTTATACATAAAATAAAAATAAAACTTTTTGCCCCACTACAGAAAATACCAGTGTGTTTTTAACCGAAGAATTCCAATTAATTTTCTTTTAATTCTAAATGATGCCACTGTGTCGATCAGTTTTGCTATGTGCATCAACAAAATACAAGGATTACTTCACAAAATTTCTGATTACATCCATATTTTACCAGAGCGAGATCTATATCAGTTGTTCTAGGGTTGGGTGCACAACATAACATTTTTTTAAAATATATTGGCGCTTAATGAGAAAATCATTAATGTTGTGTCCCAGACATGAGTTCAAAGTAATGGACTACATCTCTTTATTTGCTTTGAAAATCAGGATATTTTATCATTAACAGCAAAGGTTTAATGCGTAAATATTGTAAAAGAATGTTTTCAATTTCTGTGTAAGAAAACATATTAAAATTAATTTTTCTGGGTAGATATATTGTAGAGTTTTTCCTTTGATCAAAAATGTATACATACATATACGCATACACACACACATATACATACACACATACATATATATATGTGTGCGTGTGTGTGTGATTGTTTGTATGTGTGTAGGATTAATACAAATATAAATTTTATCACTTATCTATTTGATGTTATGATAAAATAGTTATAAGTTGTGCTATATTTATAGTTTAAACTTCTCAATATCAAGGACAGAGCGTATGTAAATGAAAATGTGGTCATTGAGACAAAGACGGCAGTTTGTTTCATATTTAAAAGTAATCAGCGGGAAATTGCCTGAAGCGATAATTTCGAGAGAGTTTAGTTTAAAGGCACTGTTCAGATGGATGGAAAATAGCACTATTCAGACGTTGCTTGATGGAGAGTATTTGCCCGTCGGATCTAACGACCATTTTTATTGGGCCAAGTTCGAAACTTACAACAGAGCCTGTATTTTCCTTAATATGATTTCTCGAATATTCTGGCCGGTAGAGAAAAATAAGTAAATATGCTGTTTAATCAATATATATATATATATATATATATATATATATATATATATATATATATATATATATATACACATATATATATATGCAATAAATATATATATTTCCTGCATATATATATATATATATATATAGAGAGAGAGAGAGAGAGATACAGTAAATATATATATACTGCATATATATATATTTATCTTTGCACACACATATATATATATATATATATATATATATATATATATATATATATATATCAGTCAGTTAAGTGCCATACGTGATACACTGACTGGGCTGAAGATTATCCCGCAGTAGGTTTCCATTGCTTTCTGCGGTAGACTGGTTACCGACAAAGGCTATAGAACCTAATTTGTCCTGTTATTTAACCCATAACTGGAAGGAATAGACAGATTAATACCTTTCGCAAGGGTATTTGCGCGTAAGTGAATGCAATGAATCCAGCTGGGATTCGAACTCGGCTCCCCGATTTCTCGATCCGAGCCGATATCCAATGGGCCACAACCCATATATATATATATATATATATATATATATATATATATGCATTAAGTTACTGCATAGTTTACTGAAACACAAGAGCTCTTGTGTTTCGGTACTTGTGTACTTGTGTTAGTACTTCATTAAGTCGTGAAATATTTTTCTGTTATAAATTGTTATATACAGAAATTCAAAATATTTAGAAAGAAAACAGTGTTGTTTCCATATAAAGGGAGTTGTGGAATACAAAGGGTTGGACTACGTTAACAAATAGAAAGTAAGTCAAGAAGACTAGAAGAATAAGTAAGGAGTGGACGAGAGAACTGAGTTCTGAAAAGCTAGATTTTTATGTCAGTTCTGAAGCATTTGATTGCATACAATTGTATTATGACATGTCAGCATTTTTATCGAATGTACTTGTGGAACGGTTACAAATTTATTCCTTTATATTTATATATGTTTATGATAAAATAAAGGGTGCAGTTTTTATAAAAGCGGAAATGGATTGAAATATAATGCACGTCAAATATATGTAGATGACATAGTATTTAATATATCAGTTAATCAAAGAAATTAATTATCAGAAGATGGATAATAAATATATTAATGCAAAGGGAAGTATTTTGATTGTGGGATAAAGATATAGTAGAAAAAGAATTAACTATAATTTCATCTATATATTTGACGATAATGGCAGATGGAATTTACTTCGTTGCTTTTCTTTAACAGAGTTAATTTAAAGAATTTAATAATTTGAACTTTTCCTGTAAAAAACATGGCTCATGTAAAATTTTACAAGTTCTAGATTTCTTCAAAATATTTTCTGTTTTAAAGTAAGCGTTTCATTGACTTCTTTTAATTGCCAAATGTGCTGATACCAACTAGTTTTAAAAGGGTTCTTGGTACTACCGATGTAAAAGATATTACTGTTAGATTTTATGACAGAAATTATGCATTGGTAAAATATGGAGTCAATTATACATGTTTTTTGTAATGGGCACTCAATCTGTTTTCGACAATTGCAAATATTGGTTTTATGCATTATATAACTTTTTCTTTTTTTAACAACATCCTAAAAAATTAATGTAATGTAATTTTATTTATGTGTGAATATATATATGTGTGTGCGTTTTGTGTGTGTGTGTGTGTGTGTCTGTGTCTGTGTGTGTGTGCGTGCGTGTGTGTGTGTGTGTATAATAGAGAAAATGCAGACATTTGAATAAATATTTAATTTGGTATTTAAATATTAACAAACCGGATAGACATAACATAAAACATTCAATAAAAGCGTAATCTCAAAATTATTACATATAAATATAGATATAAAAACAGTCGATAACAACAACAAAAAAGAAAAAACAGAAGAAAACGAATAAAATGAACAGCCAGATAATACTGCAATGAAATAATAAAAAAATTACACAACACGCTAAAAAAATCACAAAATAAAAATACTCGTATGCAAACAGGGAATCAAATCCCTATTCATTATCTATTTTTTTAAGCTGGCATAAATAAAAAAGGGTAAAAATGGTCAGCTCAACACATTTAAAGACTCAACCAAAAATCATAAAAACATGTCAACACAATATAATGTAATTAAACTTAAACATGCTGAAAATACATCAACGTAAAAAGCAATAAAAAAGCAATTAAAAATTTATAAATCCTCCACCATTTAAGAAACAAACACTACATCTAAAATTAGGCCAAAATAATAATAAGAAATTAACCTCTTCCAAATCCTACAAAACTAATCAAGCAAATGGGATCACTTATATTCGGTAACAAATTGCTATAAACTTCATAAACATACTGAAATGATTGGGAAGTAAAAGCAAAAAAAAAAACATGAAGAGTAAAGACAGCACAATAATGGTTTCACGAAACTTCGAAATTTTCATGACTGAAATATCATTGCTCATCTTCGTGACAAACTTCTCCACATTAATTCTATTAACAATTTATCTCAACATTGATAACGAGTGCTTTATGACAAATATATGTCTGCCTAAAACGCTTTTCTACCAGTAAACGATTGAAAACAAACAAAGAATTGTTGGCACTAAGTTTCATTACAATTTAACACACACACTGTATAACCAACAACAGTCAGTACAGTTTCGCTGTGTCACAGCTCATCAGTACGGTTAGACATCTGATGGCTTTTAACCAGGAGTGAAATCCGACCGAATTAGCGTCAGTCGGCGATTCTACCTCTGAGCTATGGGATTTTAGCGCGTGATATACCATGTGTTCATAGGTCACTGTTCTAATTCATGACTAAATGAACGATGCGTAGATGCTAGAGTAGCTACTGTTTTTTTTTTTAAGTCTACCATACTTCCAGAATGCTCAATCATGGTGTGGGAGCATAATTAGGGTGTCATCCGCATATATATATATATATATATATATATATATATATATATATATATATAAATATTAGTCATTCACATACAAGCGTGTTTTGCTGTATCACAGCTCATCAGTTTGGCTAGACACATCCAGCCTGGAAGCAGAGCATAGGCGCCTGGAATCAAAGAAGAGAAATTTTAACGTGTTGTATATAAGCTGTGTATAAATGTAATTTTTAGTGAGTACTTTTGTTTGAGTTGCTACATCCATTGTTTTTATTTTATTAGACAGAGTAATTGTTAAAAAAAAGGTCGGCCTAAATTTCTACTAAGAAAAAAAAATCTCTGACAGGAACCGAACGGGCATTACTGTTTTCTACCAGGGAAAACATTTTGGTTAGAGTGACCATTATTGACGTCGCAGTTGAGTATATATGTTGAGCTACTCAAAGATTTTAAAAATTATTTAAAAAATTACAAATATATATATGCATATATACATCTCTCTCTCTCTCCACACACACACACACACACATATATATATATATATATAGAGAGAGAGAGATGTATATATGCATATATATATTTGTAATTTTATATATATATATATATATAGCATAGTGATGATCCACGTATACTGTCTTAATATGTATAGGAAAGAATATTAAAACGTTTTGAGTTTGAAAATGTATTTTTTTACAGTTATGGCAAATGTTTTGTTTGAATACTTGAATAATTGCAATCCTTTCTCTGTCAGCCATCGTAGGATCCCATCAATACTAAGATACTAGATTATTTTCAGGGAGTCGGTTAATTGAACAAAAATAATGCATTCAAGCTTAGTAACAATTTTCGAAAATCTCGAAAAAATTCGGATTCGCTTTACTAGGTTACTTTCTTGACATATGTCCGTGAAGCTACTTCTAATTTCCGCGTATGTAGATACATCATAATTCCATGGATATTCCGTACACAAGCACGCCCACACAGGCGTGCACAAACGCTAGCACTCGCACGCACACATACACAGACACAGATAGATAGATACCCACCCTCTTACATAAAGGGCATATCAAAAATACTTTTACAACCTTTGGAACGGGTTCTCAAACCAAACATATGTCCATAAACATATGTCCGGAAAACATATGTTTAAAAGAACATCGCTGTATCTCAACACAGCAACTAATAAGGAATTTTCAAAATATCCTACGCTTGATTCTACAACGCAATACACGTATCAGTGAGTCAAGGACACTTTCATATATGCCTATACGGTATCCAATAGTTTCGTAGGTTCCTATGACACGTTAGAAACATCTCTACATTATTGTCTACTGCATAAGCTAATTGCTATAAGTAGCCCTACAGATAAAAAATCTAAAAAAGTGAGGTCATGGGAACATACAGGCCACAGAACCGGTCCTCTACTGCCTATCCAACTTTTATAGTAGATGTCAGCCAGCGCAATTAAAAATGTGACTAAAATATGTTGGAGTTCAATCATGCTTGAATTGCATCTTTGTATTAGCAAATGTACATTCTCTAGCTAGTTTGGAAGTGTGTTCATATAAATTCCCCGCTGAAAGCTTGTGTAAAACCTACTGGGAGAATATATGAACCGACCATACATTAACCATAAAGTGATGCCGGTGTTTTGACTGTATTTTACAATGAGGCTTCCAATCCACACACAAATGTTGGTTGCATAAATTTGTTATTCCATTTCTTCCAAATGTTGCCTCTTTCGTAAAAAAACCCCGAAGAGACAAAACAGGTGTCGGCAGTTTGTACAATAAAGGTGGACCTGAAGGAGATTACCACCACCTTTAAATTTGCTTCTTTTCATATTTTGGGGGTGGGGATTTTTCAGTGCAGTCTTATCAATTATTACATAAAGTTTCCGATTATTAAAAAATTTGGACAAATTTCAATATTCAAATGATTTGGGGGGTGCTCAGTTTCTCATACAACGTTATAGTAAATCGAATCGATTCTCCATTTTGGAACCACTCGCTTTAAGGTCGTTTTGTTCTTTTTTTTTTGTTGTTTTTTTGTGAGGAGACGAGTTGTTGCTCTTGTTTTTGTCTTTTCAAGTTTTCTTCAGTTCTTACGATGGCATCTTCCTCAGAATCTCCAAGAATAGCTTTATTCAAAATGTCGCAAAGGATTCAGTTGTTGAATATTCGAAAGCAAAATAGTTAATGGCAGAGGATCGATTTACTCTAAGCTGGTATGAAAAACTGTTCCCTCCATCAAAAATTGTTTAAATGTTAAAATTTTTACAAATTGTTTTTGTCAGTCGGAAAGTTTAGGGTTTAATCGATAAGTTTGCACTGAAAAAAGTAAAAAAGAAATTGATAATCAACAAATTTACAGGTGGTGGTAATGTCGTACCGACGAGTGGGTCCAAAACGAAGGATCGGTTCCCTATAACGTTGCATGAAAATCAGACACCGTCTTCTAAAATTGTTGAAATATTGAAATTTTTCCAAATTTATTTATATATTATTATTATTATTATTATTTATTTATTTATTTATTTATTTGTCAATCGAAAAGTTTAGGTTGTAATTGATAAAATTGCAATGAAAAAAGTCCAAACAAATGAAAAACAACAAATTTAAAGGTGGTGGTAGCCTCCTTCAGGTCCGCCAGCAAAAGTTCTCCCGTGGTGAGTGATCAGAGGACGAAAGACCCCGGAGATGTTGCAAATGATACGGATACAGGAGATACTCTTAAAGTACCCTCTATGCAGTATGATGAGATATACGACATGCTAGGGCCACTTGACGGGGCTGATAACTGGATCGTCTCTAATAATCTTTAGAATGTGTTCTTTATGGATTTCGGTATTTCGATCAATACATTTTGGTGCCACAGATCCTGTCTCAGGAACTTGATGATAAACAGCAACAAAGGTTGAATAATTCCGTTGCCCTCGGTCTGGAAACGCAAATTAATACCGCCGTGCAGCGTAGCTACGATTACTATTCGCGAGGCCGTACGAAAGAAATATGTGCCTGAACACGATACGAATGCCTTGTCATGATTAAACAAAACGCTTCTCCGTTATCACACTATCACAAACATTCAAAGTTAAAGGCATACTAGCTATAAACGTACACAAATATAAAATGTAATCTATTTTACATAGTAACACAGCGCTTTCTTTTTTAAAATTTAATAACTAAAAGAACGAAAGATTTGCGGATATATGTTTATATCAACTTTTGTTCTTGTGTTATTTTGACGAAAGTTTGTAAAAGTGTTTTTGATATACCATGTATATATATTTAGTCATCCACATACAGTCCTATTTCGCTGTATCATAGCTCGTCAGTGTGGCTGGACTTCGACTTCCTTCTAGTCGGGATCGAAACACAACCGATTCGGTGTCACTCGGAATCTCTACTCCCTATGCGTATGGAGTGACAGAAGGGAAATTTTTGCTTGCTATATATATTCGGTGTATACACACACCATATATATTGTTGTGGGACCTCCCTTTTTATAGGTTTCTATGATTATAGACTCGATTTGAGTATACATATCCTTCTGCCACAGACAGAGCCTTGAGACATCGGGGCAAATCCGTAAGTTACCGAACGATACCGAAATTACACATATTTACGTTCAATATAATCTATTTTTCTCTCTCAAATATCTGTTTTGTTGTTCATTATTATTTTGTGTGGTTCCTCACGCGGATCCACACACACACACACACACACACACACACACACACACACACACACACATATATATATATATATATATATATATATATATATATTAAAAAAGGATTAATTCAAAGATGTTGAATGGCCATTTTGATATGAATATCCCCACGGGGGATAACACATCACCTCAGCAACAGAAAAATCCTTTCAGAAGCTGGAGAAAAATTAGTCTACTTTTCCTTTTTAAATAGATTGCAAAGAAATTAAAAAAGAAAATAAAATAAAAATAAAAATAAAAATAAAAAGGAAAAAAAGGAAAAGAAAAAGAAAACGAAAAAGAAAAAGATAAAATAAAATCAAATAAATAAGAAAAGAAAAGAAAAGAAAAGATATCGCTGTGGTGTTTAGTCTTTTCTATTTCCACAATTTATTTGAGGATTACCTATGCATGACTTGACACAGAAATATAGAGAGGGAGTAGACTGAGGGAGGTAGTAGAGAGAAGCAGATATGAACAGATATGGAGAAAGCGGTATAAGTTTTAAAGATATTTTAATTTTAATTTTTTGTTTTATGTATTTTATTTATTTTTAATCTGTGTTCAACACGAACGTGCGTAAGTAAAATGTTATTTTCATTCTGTTAGAAATGCTTGTGAATTAAATTCAGGAAGATTTTTCCAATATTTCTTTGGATGTTTCAGTTGAATTTAGGTTATAACATAAAATATTTTTCTACTTTGTTTCAACAGAGTATTCTAAACCAGTGTTGAGCTTTTAATGCATTTATGTATTTAATTTTAGAGTTGTCAGAATCCTTCTTACCAGCTTTAGTAAGTAAACGAAATTGGATTGATTTATGCAAGTTATTAATGATACTATGGTTGTGATTTGTTTCTTTGTTGAAGTATTTGTGATACAGCATATCCACATAATATTTTGCCGTGTTTTTTGGTCCACTAGTATATATATAAATTTTGATCTTTTTCCTGAACTTGTCACTCAGTTCAGGCAGGGATGATATCAGCAGATTTTGATCTAAGGCAGCCAAATACAAGTTCATGTGTGTGAATCTCCTTGCCCCGCAATATGAAAACGTATTTGATTCCAGTTTGCTTGAGTTCTGTTGCCCCCGCTACATTTGCCCAGGACATGCACAAACCTTAGCAACGGGCATCGGCGAAATTAGGTTCGCCCGATGGAGTCAGCAATCGCTGAATACGATGGACGAGTCGTCTGTCTGAATAAAAACTGAAATGATTTGTGCGAATATTCCGACGAAGACTAACACATACAAATCTTTTCATGCGCGAAAATCTAGATATGATTAAATCATTAAAACAATAACAATAGTAAGACAGGAAGAAAAGTAATACATATGATAAATGAGATTTATTGGATTATTATAACAGGGGGGTACTGAAAAGATTCCGACACAAACAAGAAAGAATTTCTCAAAATTTCTCCTGTTTTAATAAAACATTTCCAACACTACGCTTTATATATATATATATACACACAGAAAATCTGAGCAAGAGCCAACAACCTAGCACGGTTTGGCCTAACGGCTCGTCAGGGAAATTGGCCTGATTTTTTGTCTTTGTTTGCTCTACTTTCGTATTGAGCGCTTTAGTGTTAGGGTTTTCGTCTTGGGTTTTGTTTTCTTACGAGTGCTTGACTTTTTGTTCATGGACTTCGTTTGTTTCTTTTTTTAATTTGCCTTCTTTTCCCTCCGAGTTCGTTCTCGATGGGTTGAAACAAGACGATTTAAATTATAGCTCAATTAATACTAGTTTCGCCAGTTCGGTTACTATTGGTATTGTTGTTGCTATAGTTAATATTATATATATATATATATATATATATATATATATATATATATATATATATATATCAGCATGCAGTGTGGGTATAGAAAAATCCAAAGGAGTATCCTGTACATACAGTGGTAGGATAACTCTGTAAGAAAGTTCTAAATATATATGCATATAAATACATATAGAGCAAATATAAGAAAAAATAAGACAGAGACGGTATTTCATGGTGAATCGGAAATATAGGTCTATTTCAGGCGAACCATTGTCAGCTTCCGTCTTTATTTTACAAAGGATTTTACACGAATGAGATTCAAAAAGACCTAAAAAAACGAATAAAAATAACGGTCGCCCCCTTAAAAGAGAAAATTTAAGAAATAATACATCAGTTTTCTTAAATTCTCTCTTTTAAGGGAGCGACCGTTATTTTATTCCTTTTTTTTAGTTTTTTTTTTAAATTAACAATGTCCAAAAGATATCATATCTAGAGTGAGAACAACTGATTGTATCCATATCCACTTTTATTCCACTTGCTTCTAGTTCTCCCCGAAGTTCTTTAAGAATAACTCGGGGATTTTTGCCAACATTTTCACCAATAATCTTGACGTATGTTTCGTTACCTTTCTAGGATGTTCATAGCATTCTTTAGGAAGAATAGAATGCGAGGTCTTCCAGTGACGAACTATCGTACCAGCTAGACTCAATGGCACATTGTATGAAGGTTAACAATACTTTTACGGAGATCTTGACCTATTATTTTGCTTTTTCTCATTTTGTCAATGTTTAAAGAGCGGTTGACAGAAAAAAAATGAGGTAATCCTTTTAATCATTCTTAATAGTAATCACAAACTTAAACTGAAACGTTCTAAAAAAACAACCCCATCCGAAGTTAGAACATTCGAATAAAATTTCAACACTTTTATAAAAAAAATGCTGATGTAAATTTAATATGTTTTGTCAAATTATGAATTACTAAATATAGGTTTTTCATTGTGGGATATATTTGAAATTAAAAAAAACTGATTGATTGAATACGTAAATATATGTTTTTTGAGCAGTAAAAGTTTACTTAATGTAACAGTGTTAGAAACACTTAAAATCCTTTTTGCAATGTTTTGTAAACTTTTGCACAATATATCTACACTGATGTCGAGGTACACTGATGAGCGGTAATACAGCGAAACAGGCTTGAACACGTATGACAAATATGTATATATATTTGAATAGAATGAGTAAAGAACACGTAAGAAAAACGTGTCTTGATTTAATGATTAAGTCATTCGTTTTTAAAAAGAATCTTTTTAAAAAGAAACATGTTAGATTAAAAAAACTTTTCGAACCTGATCGTTCCTTATTTTGTTGTTCTTTTCGGATTTCAATCATTATATTCAACTCTCTCTGTCTCTCTCTGTATATATATATATATATATATGTGTGTGTGTGTGTGTGTGTGTGTGTGGTTTATATATATATGTGTGTGTGTGTGTATCATTAATATATATATATATATATATATATATATATATATTGTGTATTTACTGCAATCCATCTTTAAACAAATTTTATTCAAGATCCATTAAAGCCGACTAGTAAATTACTACTATTAATTTGATAATTTAACAGATTTTCAGCACATATTTTTAGTTGACGGTATTGAAAGCAAATATAAAAGCTAGACTTTCTCATTTGAATCCACTTTGCACATATACAAGCCTACCATCCGTCTGTGCAATGAATACTGTTGATGTATCTGGTCGAACGCCCCTGCTACTCACCGCAGGGTTCTCGACAGGCTGCAAAGAAGAATCTGTAATGTGATCGGTCCTGATCTGGCAACTCGAGTCCAGCCACTTTCTCACAGACGGGATGTGGCTTTCCTCTGTCTTTTTTGCCAATATTTTTACGTCTTCGGCTCGACAACCTTAGCTCACTGTGCTTCCTCTAAAGAATTTCCTCAAACAACCAGACTGGCAACGATACCCCACCTTTTTACAGTTAAATAAACCAAATGCAGCTGCAATTTCTGCTGCATCAGCTTTTTTCTCACACTTCTCGTTTGTTGAAATCCCTTCCGTATAATTGCTCTCCTGATGGCTAAAATATCCAAGAATTTAAATGCAATGTCAATTCCCATATCTTATCCATTTGACTCCAGTCCTTCTCTCGACCTTTTCTCATCACTCCGCGTTACTTGTTCCTTTCCTTTCTCACTCTAGCCTCGTAACTGTTTTCACACCTGTATTCCCATCCTTCACTTGCCGTTTCTCTGACATCCTCTGTAACCGTTTCGTTTCGTCTTTCTCTTCGCTCTCCTTCTTCTTGAATTTTCACTCTCCAATCAAGTAACTCCCTGCGCACCAGGGATGTACTGCCTTGCTTTGGTTGAAACGATTTAAATTTAAAACTTGAAGAATGGGCTCATTGATGAGCATCCTATCTATGGCTTTTTAGCCTATCTAAGGCTTGCATTGAAGGACCTAATCAGTTATATGACTGAATTAGGGTTGCGTGGTATAACAGAAGAATGCGTGCTAAGAGCTACCAGGTATAGGGAGACGTGGAACTCCATGATCGCCTACGTCCTGAAAGGACAGGGCACACAGAAGAAGAAGAAGAAGAAGAAGAAGAAGAAGAAGGCTTGCATTCTCCAGCATAGGTTTTACAGATGTGAAAATTGATGGAATCAGTTACTGCATAAGTGTTTTACATTTTAACATGTTTAAACACTGATTCGCTTTTACAAACCTTGCTACATGCACTGCATGTTATAATATCATCTGGATCGTAATTGACTACCAGTTGTCCTCTATATGCTCTCTCATGACCTCTCAGACCAGCCAGACGTTTGCATACAGGGCAGTTAAAGCCAGCGTGATTTTCCGTTCCATCAGTTGCTTCAAGTATATGCCCCTTTCGTGCTTATCTTTTTAAATTCTTTCTGATTAATGCGGTCTGTCTCAAACCTTTTCATTTCTTCATAAACATCGCTCCTTCATTTTTTCCCATCAAGTGCTTCATTCTCCCAGGTTATTTATATCCAGATATCCAGATTATCAATACCGCACTTCTTCAGAGTTGTTTTTACACATTCCTTACACCTCATTTTTGGTTGATGAGCTGAGTGTATTCCTCTTACGAGTTCACTATAGAGAATTTGGTTAGGTAGCATCTCAACATGCCTACACCATCTTAATCGATGATGATAGATAATTGATTCTTTGCTTTGACTCCGAGTTTTCTGCAACACTTCAACATCACTGATGTACATTTGGCAGTCAACACCAATAATTCTTTTTAGGCATTACTGATGGAAGTGCTCAAATCAATTTATGTGCCTCCTTTCGTATGTAGTCCACGTTTGAGAAGCGTAGAGAAAGACAGACAGACAACACACATGCTTTATAAACTTTTATTTTTATCAACAAAGAGACACCACAGCGACTCCAAAGCCGTGTCTCCAGTTTTTCAGAAGCTACACTGACTTTACTTTTTTTGTAAGCAAACCGTTCCATTCAAGATTTCCATTCACGATGAGAGTCTGTCTAGAAACACAAACTGATCAACAACTTTCAGTTTCTATCCATATACATAAATCTGAGGTTTTTGATAGAGGTCGCCTGGTGCAGGCTGATGCATGGCAATTGTCTTCTTCAAACTAATTGTCAATCCCAACCTTTCAAAGGAATTCATTAAGAGCTGCATATCCGTCACAATATGGTCAACAAATCGCGGTTGTCAGCATATAGCAAATCGCGAACAATGTTAGTAAAACGTTTGTGTTTGCACTTAAACGCTTGATGTTAAATAACTTTCCAGAATTTCTATAGCGAATGAATAATCTCACAACAGCATCGTTGTTTAAGGTCACACTAAACACCATATCAAAGTACAAGGAAAACAATGTCGGCGCAAGTAATATTATTTAACACTACTTTTTGCTGTAATTCGTTCATACAGTTTTGTTTTAAGACTCACAATTGTCTTCATAGCTTCATGAAAGAGCCGTAGCATAGCTACATGTTTTAAAGAACAGCCAAGTTTTTTTCAGAATCTGTTAAAGAGTCACGCTGTTAACAGTATCGCACGCCTTTGTTAAATCAGCAAATACATGATATAAGCCTAATGTCTGTTCTGCACATTTCTTCTGCAACTGCCTTTCTGTGACAACCATGTCTGCCGTTCCATGCCCGCTTTTAAAACCACATTGAGACTCTGAAAGAACGTCATCAGCAATGTGGTTTAACAACCTGTCCAGCACCATATTATACAACGCTTTCCCGACAACAGATAGTGCAATGCCACGATAATTACTTCAATCATCTTTTGAACCCTTTCCTTTTTACAGTATATCCATTAATGTATCCCGACACTCTTGTGGAACGCACTCACTCCAAATCATCTAAAGTAGATCAGCAAGCCGTTTCATCATTTTTGGTCCAGCACACCTAAATATTTCTCAATGTAGTCAATCGATACTGAGAGCCTTACCAGTATTTAGTTTCATAACAGCTGTTACCGTCTCTTCTATAGAGGGAGCATCTGACAGCGCTTCTTTCACCGGACTACAGGACATCGACCATAAGCGCTTGATCCACGCTAGAATGTTGATTCAAAAGCTTATCAACGTGCTCTTCCATCTACCCAGAATATTTAAAGGATCTCTTAAAAGACCCTCTCCACCCTTTGAACGCAAAGGTGTTACAGCAGAACCTGGTAGCCCATACACTTTATTCAGAAAATTGTACACCATTTCATGTCATTGCTGTCAGAAGCACGTTGTATTTTACCGTCCTTATTTTCCACTAACAACCCTGCATGTTTCGCGGCTTTCACTGCAACTTCATTTTAATGGCTTTGAACCCGGCCATTAATTTTTCATATTCAGTGTAGGTTTGTCCACATTTGAGTATCGCATCTAAAGCTTTTGATTTAGCATCCACTAAAAGTTGGATTTATGTGTTGCCCTCATAAAACCAGTTCTGATGTTTACACTCGAAATACAAAAACACCTTTTCAGAGACACCACAAACAGACGCTCTGAAAGCATCCCATGTATTTTCACAGTGAATTTCTTCTTTTCTTTCACCACCTTATCTTTGAGACGATCTACATTCAATCGTTTAGGGATATTGACACCACCTCTAGGAAGTGTTCTAAAAGAAGACGGATAGTCCGACATTGAGATCCGAAGCCTAATTGGCATAGCAAAAAAGCATTCCAGAAGTTGAGTAAAGTATTAAGAAACAGGATAATTTCACTAAAAACAAAGAGTAGGGTACTGGATTGCTATGTGATGTCGGTTCTTCAATATGGCAGTGAATAATAGACAATATCTTCGAAGATTAAGGAAAAAACTTGAGGCAACTGAAATGTGGTTCTACAGAAGGATACTGCGGGGATAACATGGACCGAGCAGGTGAGCAATGACGAGGTTTTGGAAAGAATGGAGACAAAAAGGAAAGCAATATTGAGCACCAGAAAGAGACAAATGAAGTTCCTGGGACATGCAATGAGGAAGGAGGGCTTGGAGAACCTGGTACTAACAGGCCAGATGGAGGAAAAAAGAGACAGAAGAAAGCAGCGGATAACATATCTGAAGGACCTTATCAGATGGATGACGGAACGAGGGTTACATGGTGCAACAGGAGAAAGCGTGCTAAGAGCCACCAGGGACAGGGAGATGTGGAAAGCCATTATCGCCTACGTCCTGAAAAGACATGGCACATAAAAGAAGAGAAAGAAGACACCACCTATTCTCATTTTAGGTTTAACCAAAAATCGAACTTTTAATTGAATCAAATGGGGTCAGACCATCTCTCAGTATCACACATAGCGCGATCACCACATGTATCCGACATGTCCCATTTTCTTACTAAAATGTGATCTATCGTATGCCATCGCTCTGAACCAGGATGCATCCAGATATTTTTGAACTTGTTCTTCTGCCAAAACATAGTATTACTAATTTGGAGGCCAATTTCAAAACAAAATGACAGCATTTGCAAAAAATTGCCATTGCATTTTTCTACTCCATGCCTACTTATCACGGACCAGGTTTCAAAGTCTTTACCTAACCTAGCATTAAATATACCAAGAATGATAACTTTGTCTGCTGAGGGTATATTTATAGCCACATTATATAATCTTAAATAGAAGGCAACTTTTTTTCCTTCAATAGAATCCGTAGTCGCCTCAATGGACGCTCAAAAAATTTAAGAAAATAGTTCTTTGAAGAAAGGAAGTCTCATCATCATGATCCGATCACTAATTTAACATGGAAGTTCTTTCAGACTTGCAACAAGGAGGGGAGTATAACAGCAAATGCTACACGAGATTCTCCTCTGAAACCATCTCTTTTACCACTCTAGAAGAAGGTATAGCCACCGGTTAAGTGAGTAAACTGCTCCTCACTGACAAGTTTTTTTTCTCAGATAATGCCAACATAACCATATCTTACCTTTGTAGGTCCTTCGCAACGAGAGCAGACCTATAATCAGGCTTTGCGAGAGTGGAATTTAAGTCAACAATGTCCGAATATTCCAACAGCCAATATTCATTGGCTTGCATCCTTTACATATTTTTTTAAGTTGAAGAATAATAACTGGACCCAGGTTACAGACATTTCCATTACTACAAGCTCAAGAGCCTTTATTGCTGTTAACGCTAATATAATTAGAAACCCTTATTTTTCAAGCAAAAACTGCGCGTAAAATCTTTTAAAGTGATCAAATTCTTTGCACGAAACCACTCCCACTCTCTGAGGGGCTGCTATCCCGACCCAAAAAGAAGAACAAGTCAACATCTTTGGAGGCAAGAGGCACTGCATATGCTAGAGCAGAGTTTTCCTCCCAAAATCCCCAAAATCGTACACGTCTGACAAAACATCATCAGAACTATTCTCAAATCAATGGATAAAAATGGCTTCGAACGAATGAAAACTGTTGCTCTTAGAAAGAACAAATTTCTTCGAATCTTGTGGATTGACGTTGCACAATTACAAACAAAGAATTGCACTAAATAATAGAAATCCCACAATGAAGATATAGACGTTCCACACGACTTCAAATGACTCTTTAGAAAGGAAGTACACATCAGTACTGTAACGAGCAAAAATAATGAAATTAAGAAACCTGTTTTTTTGAAACATTGTTTCAAAAGTGACATTTTTGTAAATTTCTACCGAAAATAGCACTCACTATTAAGTCAATGAATGCTGAATAGTCAGTCATAATGAAACAATTACCGTATAGTCTTGTGCATTACAAGCCGTTGTGTCTTTGAAGTTAAAAACAAGGAATAAATTACAGTCTTGTTTATAATACAACCCCGTAGTACAGTCATCCTTGAGTAGAAAAATAAAAAAAATATTAATAGATGATATGGATTTATTAAAATAGATCCATATCATCCATCAAAACCCCAATTTCATATATATACATATTTCACTAAAATATTGAATTTTCACTGTATTAAAGAATAGAAATGAACTGGATATTTAGCTACTGTATATTAAGGTTTCAAAACTTATTTTCGAGGAAAGATGCTAAATAAACATGGCCAATAATTCATTTTAATATGTTATTTAATCTCTCATACTTATTGATATGACATAATTATTGATCCGTATATTAAAAAACTTATGTCTTTCATTAAGAATAAAGAGAGAACATTTTATAAAATGTCACGAAAATCAAAATAAAAACTTTATCTTGTGAGCAAAAGTGTTCTACGTTGAAACATTACACATATTCCAAGAGAACAAATATGTCCGACATATCAAATACTGTTTGTAAACAATTGATGTCTACTTTGTGTTTTGTCTATTCAGTGTATTTGCAATCTTCTGTTTCAAATAAGAGGATTGTTGAGTAAAAGTTCCTGAAAACAAGCACAATACGACCCCCATATTTTACCTTCCATTTTTGATCAAATGTTTTCGTATTATGCACAGGAAAATACGGTAATATTACCATTATCATTACAAAAACGCGTGATAATTGCTCGTCTTATATAAAGTGCTTTTTACAGGAAAGCTAAGCACAAAGTTATATTAAAGTTTGCGATCATAGAGTTTCTGCAAGACCTGGTTTCTAACCATCGCTCTACAACACACACACACACACACACACACACACACACACACACACACACACACACACACACAAACGAACGCACATACGTGTTGATACCGAATTGTTCTCGGCCCGACTAGTAAACGCTTATAAAATATTTGGATAAATTTTAGGAAGTGGGTCGACCCCAAAACTCTTCGGCACCCCCATCGTTAATATGCAGAAATATTTTTACGATTGTTGAAATCTTTCACTGGTATTGTATCGCAGCGGCACGGCGTAAAGATAAAAGCCCTTCTTAAGGCGACACCCTTCTCCTATCTCAACCGAATTCCGAGCTAAGTACTTCGCATTTCTGTGTTTGGACTGTAAAAAAAGTTGCTGTTTTACAAGATTCTTAATTGTTTTGTTATTATCATGACTCAGTTGTTTCTTTTTACTTTTATTTTAGTTTTATTATGCGTTTGATCATATCTCTTTGTGGTTTAATGTTCTCAATCTCCATCACTAATTCCTTCGACAGCTGATAAATAATGACGCCCTGACATCTTCTATCACAGTTTTCCCATTTGACTCGCTTATCGGTATTATACGGTTTATAGAAACGTACAAAGCAGCCAAACGAAATCGAGTATACCACTCTAATTATTGTAAGAGAAAGTATCATGAACTTAATATATTTTTAAGTGATTATTTAAAATGCTTTCAAAGAGAATTGTTGTTGTTAATGAACTTTAAATAAAACATCGTCATTTAATTGAAGGTATATGTAAATTTGGTTCCGGTTCAAAACAGTAAATATCACTTTTTTGAAAACCGATTTCACCGAAAGCGTTAGATCGAATTTTTGCTTCTTCTAGTCGCTCATTCCACGGCAAGCGTAAAAAAAATAATGGGGAGATTCTTTTACAATAATGTTCAGCTGTATAAGGCTCAAAAGCCACTAGGTCTAGAGGGTTACAGATTAAGAGATAAAGAACCGAGTTTATGAGGATATGAGCAGAAGGTAACGGTTAAGTTTGCAATGATCAGTGATGAATCCTCTTGGAACTCGGTTTGGCAAAATAGGGGTATATGGAAAGAAACTTATAGTGTAACTTATATGTTCCCAATAGAATATGAAAAGTATGAGGGTGGTTCGCTACAATGTGTACAACATGGCAAATATTAGCTATGAAATTTAAAACTGGTGGAACTAAGGAAAGTAGTTCGACTGAACACTTGCCATGGAAATAGCGATTGAGTGGGGCATACAACATCTATGGGAAAAGGACTGAGAGAGAAATAATTAATTACCCACAAGGCGGCGTAGACACATTTGGATTCTAATGGCACTGGAAAATGAAGTCTTGGCAGCCCATATATGGCAGCAATATTTCATTTTCGACCTGCTATGGCTCTTTTATTGAGAGACAATAGCAAGAGTAGTCGGTTAATTACTGGAACGCTACGAATTCTTCTGCAATTGATCATGTGTACAAGATTTAGTTGTTGTTGTAGTTGAGTATAAGGCCCAATTGGCACTCAAGACACGGCGTGTTGCTAAGAGAACACTCGACATTTCATGATTCATTCGGTTATAAGGAAACATCCATTTAGTCTTCGAGGTATTGAGTGTGACCAGCCAGTTTCTTCATAATTAGCTGTTAGAGATGATAGTACATAGGGAAGATAAAAGTTGCATCCGATTGGTGTTTTTGTTAAATTATGCATCTTTTGGAAATTATACCCGATAATTTGATTGCTGCTCATTTACGATAATGAATGACTGACAACACGTCAGTTGACTTGTTGAAGAGTAGTATTTAATGCTGAAACCCGTTAACACCATAAAATTAATGAATCTTATTCGGGTATCGAAAATAAAACAGAAGTAAAAAGCAGTTAAAATACAAATATTAAAATAGATAAGGAAAACTTATAAATAAATAAGAAAGTTTTTTTTAAATATATTTGATTTATTTACCCAAATATTTTAATTAAGACACATATTTATATGTATTTGCTTTCGTTAATTTTAATCATTTTTTAATATTCTTATAATACAGCCAAAATATTAAGCAACATTATTACGTGAAGGAAGACAACAGTGACTGAACTATAGATAAAAAATATTCATTATCGTAAATAAGCTAAAAACTTCTTAATTGATATGAAATTTAGAAAATGTGCCATTTGAATATAAAAAGTTTTCTCCCTTTAATTTTTTAAATTTTATTTTTTATATAAAATATTCGATGACGTAAACATTTGATTTAACGCTTTTGGTAAAGTTACTTTTGGGGCAAATAAAATTGTTGTTATGAATACCTCCTGTCTCAATATATATATATATATATATATATATATATATATATATATATATATATATATATATATATATTCTTCATTTGTAAACGAGTTATTACGCGACCTATGTTTCTACCATGTGGTGTCTTCAGGTGATTTGCAATAACTGATTTTACCGGTTACCGTTTTGTTTTTTTGTTTTTTGTTTAAACGTAAGGCTGATTTTTTTTTGAACGCTCACGTAACGGGGAAATTTTGAGCGCGCAATTTTTAAAATTACGAGAAATCATAACGTATTCATACATGGTTGTGTGAACCTAGGTATTTTTTTGTATGGCTACACTTAGTCATAATTTCTGTTCTTTCATTCAATATTGAAAACTTTTTAATACAAATGTATACTGATCTAATTCTATTAAGACCAAAATCTAAGTAATCAATCAATCAATCAATCAATCAATCAATCAATCAATCAATATATAATAAGATTTATAAATGGAAATTTGTCTCTCTGTGTGTATGTGTGTGTGTGTCTGTGTGTGTCCGTCCGTTATTTATCGACTCCGAAACGGCTGAACCGATTTTCATGAAAATTTACACAGTTGTACTATAAGCGTCTGCGAGTGTTCTTAGCTAGATTTTGTGTCGAGGTAACCCCGATAAATATCGAAAATCGATAATCGAAAAATCGGGTTATAGAAGGAATGGTCCGATTTTAATCAAATTTGAGACACTCAGAAAAAAACATAAGAAACGATATTCAGAAATTTCAATAGTGCAAAAAATCGATAATATATATATATATATATATATATATATATATATATATATATATATATAAAAGGCAAGATGTTTGTGTGTGTGTCTGTTTATCTGCCTGTATGTCTGTATTTTTGTTAGTCCTTTCATTTTAGTTTTTGCTTCGGGTTTGGCTCTAAGTAAGCATAATTGTAGTTCTTAGTCTCAGCCATGATACCATTTACTCAGAGGACTTATTTAACCTTCAAAATTCAGTTTACGACGAAAAATACTTATTTGATATCGATACCAGGAAATCAAAATTTGACTTACATCCATTGATTTTTCTTTCAGTCTACGGTTTCGCTTTAACTGGAAACAACTATTACTTTTTAGTCTTTCATGCCAACGTCCAAAGAGTCTGAGCTCCAGGACAATGGATTAGTTTTAAAGTTTTCATTACACCCGAGCAACGCCGGGCTATACTGCTAGTATATACATCTACTGAGATGGCAGTTATATATATATATATATATATATATATATATATATATATATATATATATGTATATATATAATTTTTTAAATATTACTTTTAATGGATACTCGTATTTGAGTAGAAACTTTGTTTTTATAATTAAACAGTATATTTATTTATATTTACTAACCTGAATAATCGCGAAACCGTATTAGAGAATTATATAATGATATAATGTGTCTTGGAGCGCTTCACCACGAAGGTTTTGCATTTAAGCAAAGCCCGAATTATGAATATTCATTAAAAATAATGTGTAAAAATAAATTAAAATATGTCATAGTTAATCCATTTCCTAAGATTTTGCAAAATTTCGTGAATAAATTATTTTTGTTTACATTTGTTTACATTAAGATACGAAAACAACATATATGAATTTTTCGAAAAATCAAAAATTTGTATATTATATATTTTTTGGAACATTATTTGAAACAGAAAAATAATAATAGAATCAAGATGTTGATATTCCACGCTAACAGTGTATATTCCAGAAGTCATTAATACACACAGTTTAAATTAAAAATAACGTCTATTTCAGATACGGTTATCCATTAAATAACGTTTGAAGTGATAAAAATGTCGGATTAAAAATAGTGTTACGAGGATGCATTTATATATAAAAATAATATTAATAATGTCTAAAAAGTAAAGGACTCTGTTGAGTCCCACTTGTTGTGACAAAAATCTTTTAATTCAGAAAATAGTCATAAAAATAAGGACATTAGAAATAGAACGTTTTGGAAGATTGTAGAAAGTTCCAGTAGAATCAAGAGAGTTCGGAAGGTTCTAGAAGTATACAAATTAGGTGTTAGCCCCTATAAAAATAGGTTTTGGGAACGGAGCAGTCAGTTGATAGCAGGATGGCCTGACCTCTACAGCCCCGTTTAAGATTCAGGATGTATATCATCCGAAAGAATCCCTAAGTCGACGACAAAAAAACTAAAACTTCAGACAGTTGATAAAAGAATGTGCTGACCGTATCAGCACCGGTTTTATTTCATGGAATTATATCCAGCCGAAAGAATCTCTCTAGTCGACAACAATCAAAAACATGAAAGAGTTGTTAAAAGAATTTGCTGTCATATCAACTCCGATAAAGATTCTAGGATCCATATCCGGCCGAAAGAATCTCACAAAAATGTCCGAACAACTAAAACCTGAAAGGGAACCTCATGGAACTATCTGGGTAAAGATATATTTTTGCCTTATTCATTGATCAAGCCAATAATTAGTCTTTTTAAGGATTTCCAAAATGTATAGCACTTAACTTCCACGCCAGCTTAACTGGATAAAGATATCTGACTCCTACCTTCCCCTTCTCTCCTCGTAACACTTCGACTGCCAGTAGTAAACTCTATGTTACTATTTGAATGTAAAACCTGTATATTTGCAAAATTTTTATCTAATGTCTTGTGAATAAAATATTTATCTGTATTAATTCTGAGTTTTGGTCCATCTTTTTTTATTTTTCTGTTATTTTATAATTAAAACGTAACAATAGAGTCCATGAATTCTTCAGAAAATCTTTTGTTTGCATGTCAGAAACGAAATTGAACAGATATAAAGAAATGTGTTTTCCTTAAAAATGGTGATTAGCTGTTTATTTTCTGTGGCCGAGCCGGCTAACCCACATGAAATGAAACGGCGGTTTCTTCTATAAAGTTGGGTGAAACTTTAAATCCTGTCGAGGAGCACATTGTATTTCATAAGTTTTCACAAGTGTGCTGGTCAATAGTTGTAATACACACAGTTCCAATTAAAAACAAGGCGTCTATTTAAATACGGGTATCCATTAAATGTAACATTTGATTTCATAAAAATGTTGGATTAAAAAACAAGTCATTATTTCGTTTTTATTTGTATACTTATATGTGCGTGGGAAACTCTATGTGGTGTAATGTTTAGCAAGATTGTCTCATTATATCACTTAAAACTGATTTGTGAGTTATTTTCTCACTGAGTGCTCAATACTTTCGGTTTTGTGAAACATCTAAGTTCCGCTTAGTAAATTTATACATGTGCGTGTCTGTGTGTGTGCGTTTGCACCTCTCTCATTCTTGCCCCACTTTCTCTTTCTCTCTCACTCCCTCTCTTTCTCTCTCTCTCTCTATATATATATATATGTGTGTGTGTGTGTGTGTGTGTGTGTGTGTGTGTGTTATTCGCGAATATAGCCATTATATTGTGGCTATGTTTATAACTGATTATTTTCATAATACTGACGTACATTATTTTTAGTCGATTTTTGCAGTTGAATGTGTTTATCACATTTGTGCGTTCAACAATTATTTTGTGCATTTCCAACATGGGTTAAATAGGCCCGTATGGAGCCCTGATCTGAGAGATATAATGTCATGCATCTTGATAAAAAGTTATGGTTCGTTCGGCATAATAATATATTACATTTGTTTTTACTGATTTGTTGTGACTGACCATAAGCTCGACAGTTTTGTTTTCAATGTTCTTGTAATAAATAATAAATGTTCAACTGGAGTAATCCCTATTTTTATAATATTAAAAGAACTCCATCAAAGGTTTTCTGATAATATCTTCATTTATTAGACACTATAGGGCCCTCTTGAACAGAAAGGGAATGGTAATATTTTTAGTGCTGAGATACCTAGACGCAACCGTCATTTCTAGATTTTTTTTCACAATTCCTTCCTGTGTAACTCCATTCTAATTTCTTGCTTCCCTGCTAATTACAATCATCAAAAATCTAAATGAAACATCCATCGCCATCATCTGATTTCTTGAAGCCTGTTTCTTTTTTGCTCTTTCTTCACCCTTCCACATTTTTAATTTTTTCATTTATTTTCACTCCATATAACTTCCTGTGTTTTAGTAACGTTGTCGCCTTGCTTGGTGTGTGTGAAGCTATTTAAAAAAAAACTTTTTGTTAAACATACGGTATAAAATTTGATTTTTTAATAAAAGAGAAGTCATTATTGAAGAAAGATTATAACTGTCAAAGTTTTTCCCTAATGTTCCCTCAAACAAGTCCTAATAGCCACACAAGGTAAAGGGTTACTGTGTAGAGTCGTATTAGCCCCAGAAAGCAAAGATAATAGAAATGTTAGATAATTACAGACTTGATGAAGTCAAGAATATATTAGTGATTAAAATTTCAGAGTTTAGTTAGAGACGTTAGGAGTACAGAGATGAAGATGAAGAAGAAATATGAAGAGGAAGCAGGAACCTAATACCAAACAGAAAATAAAAAAAATAAACCTCTACTAGTGTTTAAAAATTTGGGAGTAGTATGAACCGGACGTTAGGAAAACCTATCTACTATTTCACTATTTGGATTTGATATCTTCAAGTCTAGTTGAGACGCTCGCATTGAGTATAGAAAAATATACAAATGTATATAATACATGTTTCAATAACAAAAATAAGTAAAGAAATATTTAATAGATTCGACAAATAAAAACCGAAAAATCATAACTTAATAAATGTCTATCAATTTTGGATTTGCAGTTTGGAATGTATTCATCTACGATGCATTTTCTAAGTGAATATTCTACCTTGCTAATCAGCTAATAGTTATCGTCATTGGCAGAAATCGTTGCGACGTATTGCGGTGTTCATTGACATTTCCTTCTATGAAAAATTAATCCTATCTTGGATCTGAATTAGCGTCCCCCAATAGTTAATAATTAATGATCTATTCCGTATTTTAAGATTATTTGAAAATTGGAAAGCCATATATATCTACAAATATCTGGTCTTAAAATTGTCAAGTATATTCAAAACGAAAAACATCCTGATAATTTATACATTCATTGGCCACAAGCATACTATCTCTGGTAGGAAGAAAATAAAGAAAAATGGGATAGGGATTCTCCGTTTGCTTTTGTTAATCAAACATGTATGAATGAAAGCTTGCTACCTAAATACTCAATAATAAACAGGCACTTATATGCAAAATTTGTAAGTAAAAGTGTTTGTGTGTGAATTAAAGACATAGTTTGAAGTAAAAAAGATTTTTTACAAATTCGACGCTTAGAACGAACATCCAGTATGCAGAGTACAAAACTCTGACTCTCTTAAGCTTTCATCCACACCCCGTAGCTACTTGCTAAAAAGGTTGCCATAAAACAACATGTCTTCTCGTAATTTACAGGCCCCACGACTTGTTGTCAACAGCCAGAGTGTAGCGCCAAATTTGTTAGGACTTGAAAGAAAAACGGAAAGTCTCCAGCAGTTTTATTGTTAGAAATAAAATCAAAACAATTTCCGCTCACTTGTCAGTCACTCTTGTTACCCCAAACATCTCAACACTTCGTATCTCATCTATTTTTGTTTTACGGTCCCATACATAAAAACGGATTTCTTTTAGATACTTGTGCTATCTTGTGTTTCAGGATTTGTTCAAAGTAATGTATGTTATCTTTCAGTTGCGTTGATTGGCGTATATTTTATTTGCTCTTGAAAATCTTTTAATTTATCTTTTTTTATTATATCTTGTCTATATTAGGATTTTAAATTAATACTAATTTTTATTACTTTCAAGAAATTTTTAATAATTTAAACCTGTCTTCAGTTTTAAGCGTTCAGAAAAAGCCTTGTACAATTCACAACAAAATATACAAACGAAATATTTGCAGACACAAACATTCACCGTAAACTCTAGAAGATATCGCAGATTTGTATCTCTTTACACACACACACACACACACACACACACATATATATATATATATAGATAGATAGATAGATAGATAGATAGATAGATAGATAGATAGATGTGAGTTTTAACCCTGGGTTTCACGCTCTTGCGATCGTCAGACAAACTGATTAATTTTTTAAAAATTGGTTATATATGGAGGGTTGCGTATATTCGTGTATTTTTGTGGAAGTGAGGGAAAAACCATACAACGTGTTTGATACATATATATATATATATATAGGAAAGAATATTAAAACCTTTTGAGTTTAAAAATGTGTTTTTTTCACAGCATTTGTTTATTTCTACTATTATATTTTATATTTCAGACCGCCCTCGGTCCTTCATCAGAAACAAATGATTTTAAAATTTGAATTAGTAACGTATTCTGCGAGATTTCGAGAGAGCGTCAGTGAAGAGTCTGTTTACATCACGTGACGCCTTTGTTTACATCACGTGACGCGTTTGTGGAGAGAGTTTTTTTTTACATCAAGTGACGTTGAAAGCGACAGATTTTTTAAAAATTGTGTTTGTAAACGTAAATCTATCTTTAATAATGCTTGTAAATTTGTTTTAGATAATTTTTATTTAAATGCATCTAAAAAAGTTGTAAAAAATTTTTTTACATGTATCTGAAAAAGATTAGTCATTGAAGTATTTGTAAAGATTCAAAGCACCTAAGTCCCTATTTAACCCTAGCTTGTGTGTATTAATTTTAACATCCAGTATTTTTCTTTCTTTCTGTGTGTGTATATAAAACTAAAATTGGAGTCTATTAGTAAACATTTGCAATTTTCTAAGGTGTGACCCAGTTGATTGAAATGTGCTCCTACTGGGGAATATTGATTATTTTGGCGTATATTAAGTTTGTGATTATTGAAGCGAAATATAAAGCTATTACCGGATTTGCCAATATATCCACTATTGGGACATATTGAACAGAAGAGAAACTATATAATGTTTTTGCTGTCACAAGTGCGGCGTGGTGGGTGCAACTTGATTTCGGTGTTGGTTACAGAGAATATTGTGTCGTTTACCAAATGTTTACAAATTAGGCACCTGGGTTTCTGACATTTTAAATTCCCTGATGGGTTTGTGTTTTTTAGATAATGTCAGAAACCCATGTGCCTAACTTGTAAACAAATTTTTGCTATTTTTTCTCTTCCTATTTAAAATTTTTATTCATATTATGCACTGCAAAAGAAAAATTATAATTTCTAAAGCAATACTTATGTTCTTTACCACAAAAAATCTGTTTATATATATATGTATATATGAAAAATCCTCAAATAAGCAAGGACATCTAAATCAATAAATGAACCATGTTTCCTTTGTCTTCAAGAAAAAATTGAAACCATTAAGTACATGAATAGCAACAAACTTTTAAACCAGAAGAATGAAAATTCAGTAAACTTCAACCATATTAAAGAACTAAACTTACAATCATGCTAAAAATAACACAAAAGCCAAAACTGGGACCCCTTAGAGACGATAAACCTTTTAGTATTAACAACACTCTTACATCAAATTCTACCACAAGCTGTGATCTAATTTAAAGTTTTATAGAAAATAAATGATTTCCTAAATGATGAGACATTGTGATTTCAATGTCGAAACGAAATGTACAATTTGTAGAGGATATAAAAAAAGATTCGTACATGTTCGAAAATATAATTATATATATATATATATATATATATATATATATATATATATATATATAATGTCGATTTCAACGCATGAAGATCACATAGATTCGTTCAATCTTTATGTTTAATCAATTTTCGACACTTCATTTCCACTAATTATACTTCGTCTATTAGCCGATCATTACTCAGTTAAGTGCCATACGTGATATCAGCGTGAGAGATCATGTCTCGAGTCATGACTGCCTGGGCAGAACATTATGCCGCAGCAAGTTGCCATTATTTTCTGCCAGCCAAGGCTATACAACCCAATCTGTTCTGTTATTTAACCCATAAATGGAGGGAAGAAGCGGATTAATAAATTTACCAATGGTATTTGTGCGTAAATGAATGCAAGGAATTCAACTGGAATTCGAACTCAGCTCCTCGATTTGACGTTCCAAGCCGATATTCCCTGCACCAAAACGCACATCCTCGTTCATTACTACTGATTTAGAAGTTTATGATTTAGAAATTTGTAAAGTTATGAATTAGAAATTTGTAAAGTTGTATCACACATTTCTAAATCTCGGTCATTACTACTGTTTTAGAAATTTATGATACAAACTCTACATTTATACAATAACTCCAGTTATTTCTATCAAGGACAAATCAAAGTTAATAGAAGGCACATTGACAACTGAAATTTTACTGTGTATCTTGGTATAACTGAGCCACGACACCTCAACATTTCTTTGTCTACTATCTCGTTGAAAATTCTTATTTCCGACATTAAAAAGATCAGCATTGTACACCATATTGTCAAAAGTATCGCCAATTATCCATATATATATATATATATATATATATATATATATATATTGCTGAATTCGGAATCGTTATTTTGGTAGTTTTTGATGAGAAAATCTGTTAAATCATGTTTTTGTAATCCGGTGGCAAATTTATGACCGAAGCTTAATGCTTCTAGTTGTGTATCCGATGGAATTTGGATAAATTATTAATTAAATCTTTTTTGCCGATCCTGGACCATTTGCTATTGTTAATTAGCATATATAAACACATATATACACCAAATGATAGAATACAGAAGATCACTAAAAGCTGCCCATTCACACAAAAACAGGAAAAACTTTCTAAAAAAATGCATTGAGGAAAAAATAATTCCAAAATGTTCATACAAACTCATAAAGTTATCACATCATATTTTTCCCCCTTATGCCTACAAATTTCTTAAATCATCAGTCCATGAATTAGAAGAAAAAGAACGTGTACTTTTCCACAGGGCATATATTGTGGGGAAAAACTCTCTCTACATATGACAAAAATTATATAAAAGACATAGTCTTTTATAACAACAAGAAACACATACAAAACTTACAAACTAAATTTCAAAAGCTAATTAACAATAGCAAATGGTCCAGGATCGGCAAAAAAGATTTAATTAATTTAGTTTTTAGGCCCTGATGATGCAGCTTGTATTTTAGAACTGCCAAAAAAATTTCTGGATTTATAACAGTTTAATTATATGTTAAGTTTTTTCCTCTATCTCTTTCTCTTTCTCTCTTACTCTCTCTCTCTCTCTCACTCTCTCTCTCTCTCTCTCTCTCTCTATCTATCTATCTATCTATCTATCTATCTAGCTATATATATATATATATTTTAATCGTATCACCCCGAGCAAGGCGGTAACGCCACTGATGTGCAGAGGGCTACGTGATAGTGAAAAGATTGGAAAAGAGAAATCCGGAAACCATATCCTAAACAGGGAACATGGGATGAGCCTCTTAACATGTTCAATAGACGTGGGTGGAGTGTGAACCGGGCGATAGATGGATCTATGTACTCCAAATAAAAAACAAAAAAACAAAGTGAGAAGATTGGAAAAGAGAAAGCCGGAAACCACATCCTAAACAGGGAACAAGGGATGAGCCTCTTAACCTGTTCAATAGACGTGGGTGTAGTGTGAACCGGGCGATAGATAGATCTATCTACTCAAATTAAAAAAAAGCAAAAAAAAAACAAAAAACAATCAAATGTGTAAGATCTTATAGTACAGTAATAATAAATGTATACAGGTTTTATAGTACAGTAATATCAAATGTATATAGATCTTATAGTACAGTAATAATAAATGTAGACATTTATAGTACCGTAATAAGTATACATATCTTATAGTACAGTAATATTAAATATGGATCTTATAGAAGCTTAATATTAAATGTATATGGGTCAAGTCTTATATATAGCAAGAGAAAATTTGTCTAGCATGACACAGCAAACCACCTTTCTCAGAAGCAGATATAGCAATGGATTTGATATAAACTTTCCACTTAAAAAATATTAAAAATTAAGGGTTTTTCCAACCTCTTCACTCACATGAATCATCTTCAGGGCCATGTAAAATTAAATTAAAGTGAAGGAAAGCAAATGAAAAGTGTTTTAAGCTCATTTCTATTTTGTGGCGCAGTGGATATCTGCTCGGAACGAGAAATCGGGGAACCGAGTTCGAATTCCAGTTGAATTCCCTTACGCGCAAATACCCTTGGGAAAGGTATTAATCCGTCACTTTCCTCCAGTTATGGGTTAAATAACAGGACAGATTGGGTTCTATAGCTTTAGTCGGCAACCAGTCTACCGCAGAAAGCAATGGCAACCTACTGCGGGAAAATCATCTGCCCAGTCAGTCATGTCTCTTTCGAGACATGATCGCCCAAGCGTGTATCGCGCATGGCACTTAACTGACTGACTGATATATAAAGAGAGAGAAAAAAAGGAGGGAGAGATACACACAGAAGACACACCAAGACAAACTCACGCACTCAGACACACACAAAAGCACACGCACGAACACAGAAATACACAAACACAAATACACACACACACACACACACACTCACACTTACAAACACACACACACACAGACATATATATATATATATATATATATATATATATATATATATAACCATTTCGTCAAAAACATAGCCAATAGTGACGAAAAATTGGAAATTTAAAAACAACAGTAAGAACCAAATTATTAACTGGAATGTAGTAGCTAAATCCAAACATTACAATGGAAAAGAAGATAAATGTAATCTATGCCTTTTAGTAAAACCTGTCAGCTTAAACCATATCAAGAATCCAAATTTGCCTATTAAAAAGTGATTTAATGACCACATGCAGTCATAGAAAAAATACTTACTTAAATTCAAAGACCCAGATTTATATAGATGTCTCTTTACGTTTGCCTCTTTCTTTCTTTCTTTCTTTCTTTCCGCCGAAATATTACGTTTAACAATTTTGAATTAAACCCCCTTTTATTTTTGCTCCTTACACTTATAATTCTAAATTCTAAATTATAAAGCTTTTTTTTCATTTAAATTTTATTTTAACTTCTTCTTTTTTTTTATTTAAAACTTTAATTTTCCCTACATTTTGATGTACATTTGGAATATTTAAATTTTTAAGATTCATGATTTACATTCTATTAATTTCTTCTCCCTGCATTTTATTAATATTATTTAGTTTTTATTTTAATTTTAAATTGAAAATTATCCTTGTGTTACCGTAGACGGATTGTATTTTTAATCTTGTTATTAAAAAGGCAGTAACTCTAATTTGTAAGATTTAATTCTCATGATATCGAATGAACTTGAATTCAAATTTATTACACTGTCTGTTTGAAATATGCCCCTCATGATTGCATAACGCATGAAACTCCTAATCGTGCCCTAGACTTAGATTAATATATATATATATATATATATATATATAGAAAGAGAGAGAGAGAGAGGGTAAACATAGGGGCTGCATAATAATGTATTAATACTAGAAAAATTTATAATGTATAATACTACAAGAATTTTTATTATTATATATTACTTCATTTGCATTTCAATGTAAACAAAATAGCATAAAATGCAATAAAAGCATGTAATAAAACAGAAAAATTATGTAAATATTCAGATCGTTATTATTAATCAAAATGAAACTTAAAATAGCTTAGAATTGTTATAAAAATATGGGTTCTCTGTGAATTTTTACACTGAAAATTTTGCTAAGCCAAGAAATCTTATTGTTTATTATGCCTGTACAATTCTTCTCTTCTCTCATATCATCGTTTATATACTACATAGCAAGACAATCTAGATGGAAAGATCTTGTTGGAATAGACTCCTCAGATACATAATTTAAATTTGTTATAAGAAAATAGCTTATATTTGAATATTCACTATGCCAATATAGCAAAAACGATGTATTTAATTTTTCCTTATGTTTTTACAATTGTTCTTTTTGACAATATCATAGTGTATACGCTATATAGCAGCAAAATTTAGAGTAGAAACTCTTGTTAAAATAGAATCTTCAAGTATATAGCTTATAACTGTTATAAGAATACAGCTACTCCTTGAATAATATCTATAGCAAGATAGTTAAACCAATGTTTCTAATTGTTTTCTTGTGTCTGTAAAATTCTTCTCTTCTTCCACATCATCGTGAATACACTACATAGCAAGACAATCTAGACTCGAAAAACTATATTGGAACCGGATACTAAAATTCATATCTTAGAACCGTGATGAGAATATGGATTCTCTTTGAATATTCACTTTGGTAATATAACTAATACAATGATTCCCATTGTCTTCTTGTCAGTACAAATTTCTTTTCTCATACCATCGCGTATACGCTACATAGAATGACAATCTAAGTACGAAAAATTTATTGGAATCGGCTATTCAAATACATAGATTAGAACTTAATAATATTTCCGATTGCAATATAGCTAAGCTAATGTATCGTTGTTTCCTTATATCCGTACAATTCCTCTCTTCGCTTAGATAATCGCTTATGCAATATATAGCAGGGAAATCTAGGCTGGAAAAATTTATTGGAATCGGCTACTCAAATACATAGCTTAGAACTGTTATAAGAATATGGCTTTTCTTTGAATATTCGCTATGGCAATATAGCTAAGCCAAGGTAACTCATTGTTATCTTACGACTCTACAATTTTAATCTTCACTGATATCATCTGCTTTTATATAGCAGAACAATCTATGCCCAAAAGGCGTTGTTTGTATCGACTCCCTAAATAAATAGCTTAAAATTGTTATAGGAGTATGGCTTCTCTTTGAATATTCGCTATAGCAATATAGCTATGCCAAGGTATTTCATTGATATCGTATGTCTGTACAATTCTCTCTTCTCTCACATCATCACGTATCGCTAGATAATCTAGGCTCAAAAATCTTTGTTGGGATCGATTCCTCGATTATATAGCTTAAAACTGTTATAATGATTTGCGTTCTGTTTGAATATTCGCAATGGAAATATAACTAAGACAATGCATATTATTATTTTCTTATGTTTGTACAATTTTTCTATTTTCTTACACCATCACGTATATGCAACATAGCATGTTAATTTAGGTTAAAACATCTTTCTTGTAAGCGAATCCTCAAATACATATCTTCGAACTGTCATAAGAATTTGGTTTCTATAAGAATATTCAGAGTGATATATAGCTAAGCTAATATATGTCTTCGTAAAATAATGTTTGTACAACTCATCTCGTCTCTTTCATCATCACATATACTCTCTATAGCCGCAAAATATAGGATCGAAACCTTTTTGATATCGACTACTCAAATAATTTGCTTAGACCTGTTATAAGAATATGGCTTTTATTTCAATGTTAGCTTTTGTAATATAACTAAGCCAATGTATCTAATTTTATCTCATGTCTGTTTTCTTCCTCTATTCTTCCACATCATGGAGTATACGCATCATTGCAAGAAAATATCGGCTCAAAGATATATGTTAGGATCGACTCCCTAAATACATAGCTTTGAACTGTTATAAGAATATGGCTTCTCTTTGAATATTCTGTTTGGCAATATAGATAAGCCAATGTATCTAATTGTTTTCATGTGTCTGTAAAATGTTTCTTCTTTATCGTATCCTCGTGCATATGCAACATTGCAGAACAATCTACTCTCGGAATTTCATTATGAAATATGCACATAAAAATACATAGCTAAGAACTGTTATGAGAATATGGCTTCTCTTTGAATGTTAGCTATTTCAATATAGCAAAGACAAAGTATTATATTGTTTTTCTTAAGTGTGTACAATTTTCCTATTCTATCACATCATCGCGTATATGTTGTATAGCAGGACAATCTAGAGTCATAATATTTTTTAGAATCTACTCCTCGAATACATAGCTTAGACCTGTTATAATGTTGTTTCTATTTAAATATTTGCTATGGCGATATAGTTAAGCCAATGTATCTTGTTAATATATATTTGTACTATTTTTTCCTTGTCTCATATCATCGCGTATACACTACATAGTAGGACAATGTAGACTTGAGAAAATTTGTTGGTATCGATACTCAAATACATAGTATAGAACTGTTGTAAGAATATGGCTTCTCTTTCAATATACACTTTGGCAATATAGCTAAGCTAATGTATCTCATTTTTTTCTTAAGTCTTTACAAGTCTTCACTTCTCTAATATCATCGCGGATATGATATATATTAGTACAATTTAGAAACAATATTTGTTTTGGAATCACCATCTTAAATACATAGCTTAGAAATTATAATATGTCTATTAATGAATATTCAAATAAAAGCCATATTCTGATAAAGATAGATTCTAAGCTATGTATTTGAGGAACAGACTCCAACAAATTATTTTCAAACACAGACAATCTTTTTATGGCAGATGATATTAGAGAAAAGAGGAATATATGAACACAATGAGATGCAATTACCTTAACAATATTGCTAAAGCGAATATTAATAGAGCATCCATATTTTTATAACATGTATTTGAGGAGTCGATTTAGCTAAACGAATGTGTCTTATTCTTTCATTATTTCTGTACTGTTCTTTTCTACTCTCACATCATTGCGTATAAGCTACATATCAGGACAATCTAACCTCGAAAAATTCGTTGGCATCGACTCCTCAAATACGTAGCTTATAACACATATAAGAGTATAGTTTTTCTTTGTATATTTCCTATGGGAACATAGCTAAGCTAATGTAGCATATTGTTTTCTTACGCGTGTACAATTATTGTCTTTCCTTTCACCATCGCATATAACCTACGTACCAGGCTAATTTAGGCATGGAAAACTTTGTTGCAAACGACTCCTCAATTATGTAGCTTAAAACTGTTATAAGAATATGGTTTTTATTTGAATGTTCGCTATTGCAATATAGATATACTAATGTAACGTGTTTTGATGTCTGCTCTGTTCTTTTTCCTCGCATGATGGTGTATACGCATCATTGTATGATAATCTCGGCTCGAAGAACTATGTTGCAATCGACTTCTCAGATACATAGCTTAAAATTGTTATAAAAATATGGATCCTCTATTAATATTCGCTTAAGTAATATAGTTAAGATAATTGTATCTTATTGGGTTCTTATATTCCTTTCTTCTCTAATATCATCTGCATAAAAAGTGTTCGAAAAAAATTGTTGAAATCTATTCCTCAAATACATAGCTTAGAATCTTTATAAGAATATGACTTTTATTTGAATATTTGCTAATCCAATGAATAGTAATGTTTCCATATGTTTGATAATTTTTTCTGTTCTCTGACATCATCACTTATCCGCTATATAGCTGGACGATCTAAGCTTCTCAAAATACATAGATTAGAAATGTCATAGGAATATGGCTTCTTTTTGAGTATTCGTTATGACAATATAGCTAAGTCGATGTATCTTATTGTTTTCTGATGTCTGTACTATTATTCTTTTTTCTCATATCATCGCGTATAAGCTACAAGGCAGAACAATCTTGGTTTGAAAAATTGTTGGAACGACTCCTCTAATACATAACTTAGATTTGCTAGAAGCATATGGCGTCTCTTTGAATATTCGATATGGCAATATAGTTAAACCAAGGTATCGCATTTTTTCTTATGTTTGTAAATTTTTTCTCTTCTTTCATATTATCACGTATTTGCTACATAGCAAGAGAATCTAGTCTCGAAAAACTTTATTTGAATCAACTCTGTCTCGAATATATATATATAAACACCTAATGAGCCAGAGGGACCTACCTAGCTTTCAACTAAGTCGTATTTTGGCTTTAATTTCAGTTGAAAATAAAGACGAAAATTCTCCAACATTCGAATAATTTTTATTAAGTTTGTTCTAAGCTTTCGGCTAACATGAGCCATCTTCAGTGAGATTATTAAGACGGTAACACAATAACTATTGCCATTGCCTAGCGGAGTTTTATGTCAACACAAAATAAAATCGTCGCTGATGGTGAATGTTATTGTATTAGCGTTCTAATAACCTCCTCTGAAGATGGCTCATGTAAGCCGAAAGCTTAGAAACAACTTAATAAAATATTATCCAAATGTTGGAGAATTTTTGTCTTTATTTTCAACTGAAATTAAAGCCGAAATACGACGTTTAGAACGGCTCGTGATTAAACATAATAGACATTCATTGTCTCTTATATTTAACAGTATATATTTAGAAAATTATTTGCTGCCTCGATACACTAAATAATACTGCCTATACAGAGAACAGTTGTAAGAAGCTGAGTTGTTTAGTTGGTGAGAGAGTTTAGTTTGTTGGATCTGGAATCACAGTTTCAGTTTCTCTGAGCTCCACTCAGCTAGAATCAGTTACCCGGACATACTATTTTCACTTCAAGTCTGTATATATTTATTTCTACTAATAGTATTCCTAAATTGACTAACCCGTGTTCCAGTTTGTATATGATGTTCAATATAACTTACATTTTCTATCTTCATATCTGTTTTTGTTATTTATTATTTTGTGCGGCTCCTCACCCGGAATCCACAACATATATTTTAGTTAATTTATTTCAAAATTCACCGAAAATCAGAGTCATTGATATCATATAATTACTTCCACTAATTCGCTGAAATAAAAGAATAGTATGAAGAAAAAAGCCAAAATCTAAATAAAAACAAAATTTTATCGGCAAAATATCCATGTTATTATTAAGAGGAACGATCAAAATATTTGTTAATTATTTTTTAAAAAATTTTATTACTTTCTTTCCAAATTTTGGTATAAAGTCATATTTTTCTTTCGTCCTTGAGTGACGCAATTTTTACAAGGGTTTATTAGTGGATAACACTAATAACAGATCAGCAGACAGTCACCATGATGTATTATTGATACAACTTTGACTTTGGGAAATGTTTAGCGAACTTATCACGATCATGCCATTGACCGAATCGTTTACGGTTATCGTAAAGAAAATTTTCATAACAAGTGTCTATTCAGTCAAGAAAGGGATTATTGGTGTTACACATAAAAGATTATCAGGCACAATTCATAAGGCCTAATTCTTTTTATTTTTACTTAGATTTAAATGCTGTAAAACTATTGCAGTGCTGACACCAAGTGTCTGAGACGTTTCTTTGATATATTGATGCGGGTTTTACTCTATAATTGCCTGCGATTATTCGTTGTCAAGACTGCATGACCGTCCTCTACATTTTTCAACTTCAAGGCTCTCATCACCAGTACGGAATTTCTGGAACAAACCTTCTTCTCTCCGATCACTTGTGAACCCAGCTCCACATGCTCTGTTGATATTAACAGAAGGTTGGGAGAAACTGTGTTCAAGTGTGAACTCATGCAAGAAAAGTAAACGAAGATTATGTTTTGTCATGTTCATAATAAAGGGATTCAATGCTTCAAAAATATTTCTGTATGAAAATAAGTTAAAAATCATTAAAAATCACACATTAATTATTATTTATACCAAAAATCACCTAATATATTCAGTGAATACTATGTCGAAATGGCTTTTCAAATTACACCACTTTGAGCGGCCATTATCTCTGAACAACTCTTTGAAATTTTGTCTCTTTTTAAATATAAAAAAATAAAAGGTTACTTTTTTATTTTAAACTAATTAACCCGTCTATATTAACAGATGTTGGAGATGAGATGGGCATTCTACCCACGAAGTAATCACTAATACTGTCACATTCAGAATATTACACATTTTTTTAAATGCTTGGTCAGTTCTTCAAATAATTGTAAACTTCGCAAAAGCAAAATGAAGTATTTCTGTTGGGATGAAATAACAAAGTTTACGTGAAATATGGCGTAATAAAGAAAGTATCAGAAAAAGATGGTTAAATTTCATACGAATAAAAAATTTAATGTGGAGAAGTTAACATTCAATTCTTTCTCTACCTTTTCTATATATTCTGCATGCCTTTCTATACGACTTACCTTACACGTACCCGATCATATCTCAATTTGAGCAAATTTAAACATATAAGAAAACCTACCAATCTCAATTTAAAACATAGTAGAAAATACAATTATAATAATTTCATCTACATGTAAAAAAGAGTTTAAAATAATGAAAGCTCCATTAATAAAAAAATGAAAAGTCAACGCTCAGTGATATTAACTATGAACACGGCCAAAACGTCCTGGATGTGTTTGGAAAATAAAACATTCCTATAACTTCAGACAAACATAAAAAACCACATTCAGTTAAAAATAAAAAAATAAATAAAAATCGCGCATGATAATGGTTGAAATAATAGACGCAAACGCTCAGATATTTTGGACAATTTTTACACATTTTTGGCAAGGAAAGAACTTGCACGAACACAATAAAAATTAAAGAATTGGAGTAGATAGATCTATCTTAATTGAAGTACATAGATCTATCTTAATTGGAGTAGAGAGATCTATCTTAATTGGAGTAGATAGATCTATCTAATAGGAGTAGATAAAAATATCTTAATTGGAGTAGATAGATCAATCTAATTGGAGTAGATATATCTTTCTAATTGAAGTAAATAGACTTATCTTAATTGGAGTAGATATATCTATCTAACTGGAGTAGATATATCTTTTTAATTAGAGTAGATAGATCTATCTAAATTGGAGTAGATAGATCTATCTAATTGGAGTTGATAGATCTATCTAAGTGGTGTAGATAGATCTATCTAATTGGAGTAGATATATCTATCTAATTGGAGTAGATAGATCTGTCTTAATTGGAGTAGATAGAGCCATCTAATTGGAGTAGATAGATCTATCTTAATTGGAGTAGATAGATCTATAAATATTTTTCTTGGATACATTTATTTTCAGATATGGATAAATATATCCAAGAAAAATATTTTATTTAATATCTTGTTCAGTGAGTTAATGAACATAAATATGATTATTTTGTGTTTTTTAAGGAAATGAATGCCACCTCCCCAGGAAGAAATAGATTCAATTTAGCGGTCATACTATTAATTAAAATGATCTTAAGCTAGAGAATCTTTGGTAGAAGTCAGCTTTTATTATTCAAATAATCAGAACATAGATGTAAGAAAGAATAAGGAAAAATTTATTAAGCGTACAAATAGCATTACAAAAAAGATGGAGAAATATGTTAAGTGATTGCGACCAATTAAATAGCAACAACATCGGATAATATACTGACAGACGGAGCAAAAATTAATCGAGTGTTTGTTTTTGTCTTATGTCGCATCAAAGTCCCAGACGTCTTTTTTCCTTTTCTCTCTTATATTTGATTTATTTCATATTTTTAACATTTTCTTTCTATTTTTCATGCATTTTTTCATTTTCTCTGCATTTCTTTTTTTATTCCCATTATTATTTGCAATTTGTTCCTTTTTTTCTAGTTTTCTTTCTTTCCTTATTTCCGTCTTACTATTTTTCTATCAATTTGTTTCATTTTTTAATTTTAATTTTTTTTATTCTTCATTTTATTTTTTTATCATTTCACCTCAAGCAAGGCATTCTACTGCCACTATTGTGCAGGGGATTGCATAAGGAAAAATGATGAGAAAGAGTGGTTGGATATTAGAAATATCAGAAGGAGGGTGATAGACGGCTAAGGATGGCGAGGATGAGGGTTGGGTAGATGGGAAGAGAATGGATGCGAGTTAGTGTGTTAGGAGGTGTCTATTGACCTTACATTTAAACTACTGGAGATTGTAGCTGTCGGGGAAGCAATCATGTGGAAAAGAATTTCACAGGCGGGAAGTGCGAAAAAGAAACTATTGGAGTAGAAATTGCGGTTACATTTTATCTGTTTCACTGTAAAAGGGTGGGACCTATTTGCTAATCTAGTAGCTCATGCAAATTCGTAAATAGGGGGCACCAGTGATCTAAGTTTATCGGAGCAGAAGCCGTGAATGTATTTATAGAAGAGGCACAGGGAAGCCCCATCACGCCAGTGAGAGAGTAATTGCAGCCGGGCTGCCAAGTCGGTATCGATCACATTACAGATTCTCCGTTTTATTTTGTCAAAAACCCTGAGGAGAATAGCAGGGGCAGCCGACCAGATGTGACAGCAGTATTCAATATACGCGCGTCATCCCATTCTTTCTATTTTCATGGAAAGTGTTTCATTTTTTTTCTTCATTTCTTTGTATTTTTACTTCTCTTTCTCTTGTGTTATGTTTTCTATTTCTATATTTTTTAATTACTTCCTATTTTCATATTTATTTTCTGTTTTTCTTTCTTTTTTTTGTTTCATAATTGTTTATCTTTCTTTCCCCATTAACTTTATTTTTATTGCTTTCTTTTTTCTACGTTTCTTTCTTTTCCCTTTCCTTCGATTGTTTATGTAATTTTTTTTTTTTGTTACGTTTCATAGTCTTTTTTTCCTTTTTTTTCTATTTTACATGCAATTTTTTATATTTTTCTTCCTTTGCGCCATTTGTCATATTTTTCATAGAAATTGTTTTTTAAATTTTTCTACTTTCTTTTCTTTTTTTCCTATTTCTATTTCTTTCAATTTTAACGGAATTTATTTCATAATGTTTGTATCTTATTTTTCATGCAATCTGTTTCATTTTACTATTTTTTTCTTTTTCATTTTTCTTTTGCAAGCAATTTATTTCATATAATTTCATCTTTATTTCATTTTCCTTTTCTTACTAATTTTATATGCAATTTGTTTATTTTTTCTATATCCTGTCATTCGCTTTTCTTTCCTTCTATTTTCATAGAATTTGTTTCATTTTTCCTAATTTTCTCTCTCTATTTTCCCCCTTTTTTTAATATATTCATTTCTAATTGTTTCATTTTATCTATATTTTATTTCACCTTTCTTTGTCTTTTTCCTTCATATTATTTCTTTTTTTTTCAAGATTTCTTTTTTTTTCCATTATATCTAGATTTCATGCAATTAATATCATCTTTTCTTGATTTTTTTCATTTATATCTTTCTTGGTATATTTCATACAAGTTGTCGTATTTTTATAATTTAATTACTTTTCTTTTCCCTTTCTTTCTGTTTTTCATACTATTTGTTTCAGTTTTTCCACCTCATAAAATTTTATTAATTTTTGTCGATTTTACTTACTTTCATTTTCCTTTTCTTTCTCTTTTTCATTTTGGAATTTTATCATTTTGTTTATTTTTCTCTTTTCGTTTTCACATTCTTTCTATTTTTAATACAAAGTGCATCATTTTTTCTACTGTTTCACGTTTTCTCTTTCTTTAAAATTTTTAATGCGATTTCTTTCATTTTTGTAATTATCTTTCTTTTTATTCTTCATGCAAGTTTTTCCTTTTTATACTTTTTCATTTTTTTACAGCTTATCATGAAATTAGTTTCACTTTTCTCACTTTTCATTCTATTATTTTTTTTTTGATGAATTTTGTTTGATATTTGGTCATTCTTTTTTTCGTTTTCATGCAATTTTCTTATTTTATCTATTTATTTTTCTTTTTTAATTTCTTTTTCAAGTAATTTGTTTTAATTTTTTTATTTTCCTCTCTATTTATTTCACTTTATTTCTTTTTCATGTAATTTTTTTATTTTTCAATTCTTTCTATTTTCTATGTAATAAATATTTTTTTTCATTTTCTTTCATTATTGTTTCTTTCTATTTTTTAAAGAATTTGTTTGATATTTTATACATTCTTGTCTTTTTTTCACTTTCTGTCATGTTTCGTGCAATTAATTTCATTTTTTCTTTATCTTTGTATTCGTCCAACAATTCGTTTGATTTTTTTCGAATTTTCTGTTTCCTTTTTGCTCTTTATTCTGTTTATCATGCAATTTCTATTGATTTTCCCACATAACTTCTTTTATTTTTCTCACTTTTTATATTTTTCGTGTAATTCGTTTCATTTTTCTTATTTGCTTTCTTTTTCTTTTACTCTCTATATTTTCTACTTTTCATCTTTCTTTTCCATTTCTTTCTGTTCTTCATACAGTTTCTTTCATTCTTCTGATTTTCTTTATTCATATCATTCCTATTTGAAATTCTATTTTTATCATTTTTCCTATGTTTCTTTCTTTATTTTTCCGTACGATTTTATTTCAATTACTTTCCATATTACATGCAATTTATTTCATTGATTTTACTTTTCTTTTCTATTTTTTCTTTCTATTTTTCATTTGTTTCATTTTTCCTTCATTTTCCTTTACTTATTTCTTATTTTGCCCGCTTTTGTATAATTTCTAACTTTCATGTCTAATTTGAAGGATTTTTTTTCCTAGCAGAAATCTCTTTGACTAAACTTAACTAAGTTAAAACTTAGCAAGTCACTAACCTATTTTTTTTTCCATTTGGAGTAGATAGACTAACACGGTTAACACTCCACCCACGTCTATTGAACAGGGGAAGAGGCTCACCCCTTGTTCCTTGTTTAGGATGTGGTTTCCGGTTTTCTCTTTTCCAATCTTTTCACTGTTATTTTTTCTCAATTGGAGGGGATAGACTAAACTATCGCCCGGTTCACACTACACCCACGTTTCTTGAACAGGTGAAGAGGCTCATCCCTTGTTCCTTGTTTAGGATGTGGTTTCCGGCTTTCTCTTTTCCAATCCTTTCATTCCTACGTAGCCCCCTACTCTTCAGTGGCGTTACCGCCTTGCTCGAGGTGATATGATTAAAAAAAAATTGTTTCTTTTTCTGTTTTTATTTCTAATATTCTTTCATTTTGTTTCATTATTTCTAATAAACTTTCTTCCTTATTTGTTTTCTTTTTTCATGATATTAGGTAATCTAGATTTTCTAGATTTTGTTTTATCTTTGTTTATTACTTTCCATTCATCATGCATTTATTTCCTCTTTTTTACCGTTTGTTTTATTTCTTCTTCATTTTTTTTAGTTTTCCTTTCGTCTTCATGAAATTATTTTCACTCTTTCTACTTTTCTTTCCCATTCCTACTATACTTCATTTTTTTTTTTGCAAATTTGTTCCATTTTTTTTCTAACATTCTTTTTTTTACCTTTTTTCTGTTTTTCATGCAACTAGTTTCATTTTTACAAATTCATTCTTTCTGTTAAAAACATTTCTATTTTTAATGCAATTTGATTTCTTTTTTAATATTTTTTATTTCTTTTTGCTTTCATTTCTATTTTTCATGGATTTTGTTTCATAATTGTTTATCTTTCTTTCCCCATTAACTTTATTTTTATTGCTTTCTTTTTTTTACATTTCTTTCTTTTCCCTTTCCTTCGAGTGTTTATACAATATTTTCTTCTTTTCTGCTACATTTTCTCATTTTTTTTCCTTTTTTTCTATTTTCCATGCAATTTTTTCTACCTTTCTTTCTTTGTTTCATTTGTTATATTTTTCATCTAATTTGTTTTTAAATTTTTCTATTTTCTTTTCTTTTTTCCGCTTTCTGTTTCTTTCAATATTTTCAGAATTCTTTTCATAATGTTTGCATCTTTCTATCGTTCTTTTCCCCTTTTACATTTTTCTCATATTTACTTCAATTTTCTAACATTTCTTTCTTTTTGAATGTTTCAATTTTCCTATTTTTTATGCGGTTTGTTTCTTTTTCTACTTTCCTTTTTATTTTTTTCTACTTTTCTTTTTCTTTTTTCTTTTTTATTTTTAGCATTGCTTTATATTTTTCATGCAGTTTGTTTCATATTTTTCTTTATTCTTACTTTCTTTTTCAATTTTTTCTTTCCTTTTTTTTGATATTTTTTCTGCAATTTCTTTCATTTATTTTCTGCTTTCCTTTCTTTTCTCTATCTTTCTATTTTCATGAAATTTTCTTCACATTGCTACGGTTTTATCTGTTTTTCCTTCGTTTTTTTTTTCATTATTCTTTCACTATTTCCACTCTTTCGCATTTGTTTTAGAAATGTTTAATTTTCTGTTTGCATATCTCTACTTTAAATGTTGTTCTCTTTTTTATTTTCTACAATTGTATTTTGTACATTTGGCGAACCTGAAGGAGACTACCACCACATTTAAATTTGTTGTTTTTTTATTTTTTTTATTTTTTCAGTGGAATCTTATCAATTAAACCCTAAACTTTCCGATCGAAAAAAAATTGTAAAAATTTCAACATTTAAACAATTTGGTGGGTGGGTGGGGCTGAGTTTTTCATATAATCTTATAGTAAATCGATCCTGTGCAATTAACTTTTTTGCTTGCGCATATTCAACTACTGAATGCTTTGCGAAATTTTTGAATAAAGACATTCTTGGAGTTTCCGAGGAAGACGCCATCGTAAGAACTGAAGAAAACTTGAAAAAGACAAAAACAAGAGCATCAACTCGTCCTCCACAAAAAAAAGCACCCCTACGTGAGTGGTTCCAAAATGGAGGATCTGTTTACTATAACTTTGTATGATAAACTGAGCCCCCCCCCCCCCACATAGAATTGTTTAAGTATTGAAATTTTTCTAATTTTTATTGGTAATCGGAAACTTTATGTAATAACCGATACGAGTGCGCTAAAAGGAGTAAAAAAAAAAAATAAAATGAAAAACAACAGATTTAAAGGTGGTAGTCTCCTTCAGGTCCGCCGTACATTTTTAGGCGGGAAGTGCGAGGAAAGAAGCTGTTGGAGTAGAAATTACGGTTACATTTCATCGGTTTCTCTGTAAAAGGGTGGGACCTAGTTGCCAATCTAGTATCTCGTGCAAATTCACATCTACGGAGATCCAGTGATTTAAGTTCGTCAGAGCAGAAGCCATGAAAGTATTTATAGAAGAGGCACGGGGAAGCCACGTCACGCCGGTGAGAGAGTGACTGCAGGCTGTCAGCCAAGTCGGTATCAATCACATTACAGATTCTTCGCTGTATTTTGTTAAGAAGCCCGAGGAGAATAGCAGGGGCTCCCGACCAGATGTGGCAGCAGTACTCAATACACGGGCGGATGGTGGATTTATATAATAGATTCAGGCGGAAAGAATTTCCGGGCCCTGCACAAAGAGCCGACTTTCATAGCTGCGGATTTAGCAATGGATTCGACGTAGTCATTCCACTTGAGGTCCGCTGAGAATGTCAGGCCAAGCAAACGTAGTGTTTTAATCTCTGGGAGGTAAGCCTATTCAATGCTAATGGGAGGGAGGTGAGGTCGTCTGTGGTGGTTAATTGACAGCAGCTTCGTTTTGGAAGAATTGAATTTTACGAGCCATTTCTTACCCCAATCCACCACGGATTGGAGGTCCTTCTCAAGCTCGGCAGCGGGGTTCGCCTTGTCACCAACACCAGATTTTTGATAGAGGCGAGAGTAAACTGTGGTATCAATCTTAGCACTTTGCCTTTTATTCAGCCCTGCTTTTGAAAATAAGTTTCAGAATTTCTTACTTCTTCCTACTTTTAGCGGTCACAATCGCCACAAAGACTCAAGCAATGTGTCCCAAACCTCCTGTCAACAATCGGTCAGTTAGTTAAGTGCCATGTGTGATATGCACGCTTAGGCGATCATGTCTCCAGAGTGACATGACTGACTGGGCAGAAGATTATCCCGCAGTAGGTTGCCATTGATTTCTGCGCTAGAATGGTCGCCAGCCAAGGCTATAGAACCCAATATGTCCTATTATTTAACAAATAACTTGAAGAAAGAGACGAATTAATCAGTCAGTTAAGTGCCATATGTGACACACGCTTGGGCAATCATGTCTTGAAAGAGACATGACCAACTGGGCAGAAGATTATCCCGCAGTAGGTTGCCATTGCTTTCTGCGCTAGACTGGTTGCCAGGCAAGGCTATAGAACCCGATCTGTCCTATTATTTAACCCATAACTGGAAGCAAGATACGGATTATCAGTCAGTTAAGTGCCATACGTGACACACGCTTGGGCGATCATGTCTTGAATGAGACATGACTGACTGGGCAGAAGATTATCCCGCAGTAGGTTGCCATTGCTTTCTGCGCTAGACTGGTTGCCAGCCAAGGCTATAGAACCCAATATGTCCTATTATTTAACCCATAACTGGAAGAAAGAGACGGATTAATACATTTCCCAAATCTATTTGTGAGTAAATGAAAGAAAAAAATTCAACTGGAATTCGAAATATCCGAGCCGATATCCACTGTACCACAATGCACATCCGACAGATTAATTAGTCAGTCACTTAAGTGCCATACGTGATACACACTTGGGCGATCATGTCTCAAAAGAGACATGACTGACTGGTCAGAGGATTATCCCATAGTAGGTTGCCATTGCTTTCTGCGGTAGACTGGTTGCCAACCAAGGCTATAGAACCCAATCTGTCCTGTTATTTAACCCATAACTGGAGGGAAGAGACGGATTATTACCTTTCACAAGGATATTTGCGCGTAAGTGAATACAATGGATTCAACTGGAATTTAAACTCGGCTACCCGGTTTCTCATTCAGAGCCGATATCAACTGCACCACAACGCATACCTACTGTCAAAAAAACTTGCTTTAATTATCTTCTTGTTTCCGTTGTTTACAATCTCAGCTATGCTTAGTTCATATGTCGGCAGACATTTTAACTTCTCTTTCAAATTATCTCTTTTGTTTTTCTATCTCCGTCTTTATGGATTTCGTTTTTATTGTCAGTGAAATTAGTTCGTCTTTTATTTTCACTTATTTACCAATGTTAATCTTGTTAACACCTCGATTATTATTAGATGATATCAAAGTACGATTAATTTACTTTTTTAAAATGTAAACAAATTTACAAAATTTAGGAACATAAAGCAAGATGAACGTTTTTGTTATTTGTTGATAAATATAAATTATTTTTGCAATGATATTAATCTGCTCAAGGCCCAAGAACCATTAGAGGTAAAAGGTTATAAAGCATGTGGCAGAGATCTGGAGGAAAGTTAGTGCTTACTCTAGATTAAAACATATTGAGATTGTCAGTCAATTAAGTGCCATACCTGATACACGTTTGGGCGATCATATCTCGAAAGAGACATGACTGACTGGGCAGAAGATTATCCAGCAGTACGTTGCCATTGCTTTATGCGTTAGACTGGTTGCCAATCTGTCTTCTTATTTAACCCATAACTGGAGGGAAAAGACGGATTAATACCTATTCCAAGGGTATTGCGCGTAAGTAAATAGAACGAATTCAACTGGAATTCGAACTCGGCCCCTCGTTAAGATTGTAGAAACCGGGAAAGCATCGTTGTCGGACTCGGTTCCAAGAAGCTGCGGTTCGTTGGAAGAAACTGCTCGGGTGGCAATTACATCACACCAATGGAATAGGAATGGAATGAGAGAGGTTTCCTACAATCCCCGTGACATGGTGGGTTTGAGCTAGAAAAAGTTAGAGCTGGTGGAACTAACGAATGTATTTTGTCTGAAAACATTCCAAGGAAATTGTGATAGAGATGCAAGAGGCTTCCAACTTTTCATCTGTGGGAAAGGGGTCGTAAAATTGAAAATAAAATATTCCCTACAAAAACACGGAGTCGCATTTAGACTATCGAGATGGAATGTGATGACTGAGTAGCTCCTGCTTATATTTTTTCTCTATGTGTCGTGTCCTTTCAGAACGTAGGCGATAATAGCCCTCCACTTAAATCGATATCTTGTCTTTCTTAAAACTTTTCCGCTTGGTATCTCTACCAGACCCTGCTCCGACATACACTTGATCAAGAGCATCAAGTATGTCACGCACTGTTTTCCAGTCTTTCTTTCCCTCTATCTGCCCTGTGAGTATCAACTTCTCTAAGCCCTCTTTCCTTATTACATGTCTCAGAAACTACATCTATCTTTTCCTGATATTATTTACGCTTCTTTTTCGTTTGCATATTGTCCAAAACCTTGTAGTTGCTCACAGTTTCGGGTTATAGTATCCTCAGCATCCTTCTGTCGAACCACATGTTTTTGTTTCGCGTCTCTCATTTATCTTTGAGGAGATTATTCCAGCATTCGCCGCCATATGGGCGGTCAGATATCGCATCACAGTCCGATACACTATTAGTTTTAAACCAAATCTTCCTGTATCTCAATATTCTGCTTAGCTTTTAAAATGCATCCTTGACCATGCCAACGCACTTTGAGATCTCAATTATGTATTTTCCCTCGTTTCTCAGAACACTATCATTTTTCGCACTAGTTTTCTTTCTCGTAGTTCTTTTGCAGAGTTTTACATTTGGGGGTCCAAATGCAGCTGGTTCTAACGGAGATCTGACTCTCATTGTTTATACCAAGCGGAGAAATGATTACGAAGTTCTGCTCACTGATTACATCATGAGGATGTGTTCGATCCTGAAGGCCCTCATGTGGCCGTCCTTCAGTCCATTGCATAGTCTCATGCCTAGCGATTTTGGTCCTCAGAAGGTGTCTTTATTTTTCCCAATACGACAAAATATATATAAGCTGATTTCACGGCTTATTCTGAAAGCGTTTTTAGTCTGTTAACAGGCAATATGTCTAACAGGTGATGGCTACACGTTGATATTTCAGTCAAAGCTTGAAGCATATCTTGACATTAATAATAAAAGCGATTTTTCTACCAATTTTGTTTCATTAGTTTCTTTTTTATTCCCGCGACATTTTCTCATTTTTGTTTTTTTTTCTTTGTGTGTGTGTGTGTGTGTGTGTGTGTGTGTGTGTGTGTGTGTGTGTAGGGAAAATCCAATTCATCTTACCCTTTCCTTGATTATTCATAATTCTTCTTTTTTTAGTTTTTGCTGCCTCATTTGAGAACGTTGACTTCATGTTTTTCCACGTCTTCCTGTATTTTGCGGCCCTTAGCAAAGTGTGTCTTTTTACTCTCCTATTCCGTTAAACAAGTTGATTAGCGATGTTATTCCTGTTTGCCTTCACTCAGTCCCGTGATAGTTAAATTCGTCAAACCCACTTTTCTCATTGTTTACTTAAAAAGGAATTGATATTTTTTGCTTTGATTTTGCTTAAAACTTCCCCGTTACTCACATATCCGGTCCATGTTATTCTCAGCATCCTTCTCTAAAACCACAATTCTGTTGCCTTGAAAAAAATTTAAAGTGTACATTGTCATATAGGAGGACCGATATAACGCGACGGTTCAAAATTATTTTCTTTATTTCTAATGAAATTTACCTGATTCTTAATGCTTTGTTAAGCTTGTGAAAGAGATATGTCTTTATGTCAATGTGTCTTCGGATTTCGGCGTCATAATTTCCGTCCTATATTAAACCACTACTTAATCAATTTTTTTTAATTGCTTGAATTTGATTTATTCAGATTGTCTTTTTGATTGATTCATCGATTTCATTCTGGCTTATAAAATATTTTCAGAAACCAGAATAGAATTTTCAGATTGTAATTTTTTTTTTTTTTTTTTTTTTTGTGGGAGGTAGTAATGATTTAGTTAAACTTGTCTTATCAAATTTCGGAGGGAAAAAGAAGTTCCCAAGGCTAACTGTGCGTAAGTAAATATATCAAGTTTAACAGGAATTTGAAATCGGTTCCGCGATTAACAATTGCGAGTTATTATCTGTTACACCATCAGTACATCCAAGATTAAAGACCTTGGTATTCTCAAGTGATCATTCATTTAGGTTGCTTAACTTAACAGCTGTTTCAACGTGACGTGGCCGCAAGGGTATACAATTTGGAGGTTTCTCTGTTTCTTTTACTGACAGACATATTGATGTTTACTCTTTTGTTTCTTTTTTTTTTCTTTATTACATTCTGAGTTCTTGTAGTTTCCATTATTTGTCTGTTATCAACACTTGTGCATGTCTCATATTGTTAATATTGTTGTCAGGAACAATAAATTCTCGTAGTACTTATAATTATCCCAGGATTCAGTCAGTGCCATACGTGATACTCGCTTTGAGCGATAATGTCACTTTCGAGACATGACTGACTGGGCAGAAAATTATCACGCAGTAGTTTGCCATTGCTTTCTGTGGTAGTTGCCATACAAGGCTAAAGAACCCAATCTGTTCTGTTATTTGACTCATAACTAGAGGGAGAAAAATGTATTATATAATTAAGTAGTAATTAGTGGGGGATCAGTTTATTACTTCATAACAATATAAAATTTCTCCCTCACTTTATGCCCAGTAAAAGCCTTAATCATGTTTCCAACTCTTATATTCAGTCAGCTAAGTGCGATACGTGATTCACACTTTAGGCGATCATGTTTTGAAAAAGACATGACTGACTGGGCAGAAGATTATCCCGCTAGGTTGCCATTGATTTCTGCGGTAGACAGGTTGCCAGCCAAGGCTATAGAACCCAATCTGTCCTGTTATTTGACTCATAACTAGAGGGAGAAAAGATGCATTATACTATTAAGTAGTAATTAGTGGGGGATCAGTTTGTTACTTCATAACAATATAAAATTGATCCCACACTTTTTGCCCTGTAGAAGCTTTAGTCATGTTTCCAAATATTATATTCAGTCAGTCAGTTAATTGTCATACGTAATACACGCTTTGGGAGAGCATGTCTCGTAAGAGATATGACTGACTGGGCAGAAAATTATCCCGCAGTACGTTGCCATTGCTTTCTACGGTAGAATGGTTGCCAGCCAATACTATAGAATCCAATCTATCCTATTATTTGAGGGAAAACATGGATTAATACCTATCCCAAGGGTATTTGTTCGTAACTAAATGCAAGGAATTCAACTGGAATTCGAACTCGGGTCCCCGATTTTTCATTCTGATTCGATATCCACAGCATCACAACTCCCATCCCACCCAGGATTACCTGGCTGGAAATGTTGACTGAGTCCGGTGAGAAGACCCATCCTTGTTTTACGCTTGATTCTATTTTTGTCTATTTATTGAATATATTTTCTATCTGTATTCAAACAAGTTTCCCAGTATAATTTATGGATTATTCTAATATCTTTAGCAAATAAATCGAATGAAATAATTTTTTGAACAGCAAGATATTCTTTCATTCATAATCTGTTATTTACTCGTTATATCTTAACACCTCTTTGTTAATTTTTACGATGCGCATTTCTTCAGATTCCTTAACATTCATAGTTTTCAGTAAATAATAATTTTCTGCATAAAGTAATCATGCCAATAACAAACTACGATTTTCCTACATATGACTTTATTTGTCTTTCTTTTATTCTTTGACCCGTAACAACATTTTTTGGCGGGAAAGGTGAAAAAAATAAAGAATTAACTGATCATTTCACAAATTGTCAAGATAAAAAACACAAAAAGAAAACTAATGCCATAACATAAAGAATTACAACAAAAACCCAGCACCAGTAGGAGGGAGAGAACATAAATAAACAACAACTTTACGACAGACAACGTAAATCTGTCGCCCGTTGAATATCAGCCAGTAAATTTGGCAGCCATTTTATAGCTGTCCACGCAGCCATTATAATGACAAACAGCGGACTTAAATTGTTATTTCTTCTTTAGGTTCTTCTTCCGTTTCTCCTTTCATTCATATATTTACCGTTTTCTCTGTGTCGTCTTTTTTTCTTTTTTCGCCGATAATGTTTTTCTTCATTTTATCCTGTATAATTTATTACACTTTCTTTTTTTCTGACTTACTTAATTGCTTCTTTCTTCCTTACATTCTTTCTTTCTATAATTTATTTCGTTTCTTACTTCTTTTTTCTCCCGTTTAATTACATTTTTCTTCTTTATTTTTTCATACGTTTCTTTCTTTAATTTGTTTTGTTTTTCTCCTTTTTCTCACTTTTCTTTCTTTCTTTAATTTCTATTGTTCTCTTCTTTTCTCTCCTCTCATTCTTTATTCTCCCTTTAATTTGTTTCGTTCTCCTCTTTTTCTCTCCATTCTTCTCTCTTCCTCTTTTCTTTCTATTTTCTTTTATTCTGTATAAAGCTTATCACGATACAAATTTATTTTTTATATTTTCTCATATTATTTTGTAACTTTTATCTAAATATTTATTTTCCTTTAATCTTTCTTTCTTTCTTTCTTTTTTTTCGTTCGTTTATCCTTTCTTTCTATCATTCACTTTAATATTTTTTGTCCGCATCTAACATTTCTGTTTTTTATTATCAACAGTAGTTTTCGTTTTCCTCAATTAATTCTTCTTTCCTTTTGCTTTTTCTCTCCCTTTCTTCTTTCTTCCTTTTTTCTTTCTATTTTCTTTCATTCTGTATAATGTTTATCACCATACAAATACATTTATATATTTTTTATATTATTTTATAACTTTAATCTAAATATTTATTTTTTTTATTAATTTCTTTCTCTCTTTCTTTCTTCTTTCTTTTTTCGTTCGTTCGTTTGTTCTCTGTTTCTATCTTTCACTTTAATACTTTTTGTCCGCATCTAATATTTCTGCTTTTTTAATAGCAATTTTCATTTCCCTCAATTAATTCTTCTTTCCTTTCTTTCCTTTTGCTTCTTTTCATTATGTCGTTGTCTTTTCTTTCCTTTTCTCCAATTCATTCTTATTATTTTCTAAGAAAAATGATCAGTTTCGTGCAAACGGTATTTTCGCGCCATAACTCACGCTATATTTGCTCCTCCAATTACGCCGCGATATATTGTTGTGATACATTGCCCAAATCTGAGCTGAACGAGCAGCAAGAACATTAATAAAAAGAAAGAGTAATTGAATTATAAGAGAGAGAAACAAATGCCGGAAATCGTTCTAAAGACGAGCGGCCATATTTCTAAGGACAATGATCACGTTCAGAATGAAGTTAGAGTTTAATTCATAGCCATATTCATCAATATTACCTGCGACTATTATTATTCATGGATACTGGCTAATCTTTCATTTCCCGTGGTACTCTATCTCCTGTTACACACACACACACATACACACACACACACGCGCGCGTGTGTATATGTGTGTGTGCTTACTTTCAGATGTAACTAAAATATGAATGCAAAAAGAAAAAAAAACAAAAGAAAAGAAAAAGAAAACTTATCTTATTCGACGCGTTTCGACCTCTGATGAACATTACCAAGGCAAATATTATTTGCCCTGATAAAGAGAGTGAAAAGTAGTTATTTATATATATGGTAGGATTATCCATGGTAAAATAGAGACAAAGTTATAGAGGTGCATTAATAAATCCGTAGACTAATATTAATTTTACGTCATATATATTTAAGGTTTATTATCATAGAATCTTTATTTGTCAATGCATTTAATTCAATAGTGAATCGTAATAAACAATATCGAATAAAGTTTAAATTTAACATAGTTATTCAGTAATCAAGTAAGTGCTAGATGATGAAATTGTTGATACACTTTCATATAATATAAACAGTGCTTACATAATAATCATCAATGCAGAGCTACTGCCAGTTTCACATTTTAATGTCATCTTCACAATTATTAGAATTATACATTTAGCATTAATCTCACACTCAAATATGCAGTGCGGATTTCTAAACTCACACGAACTTGAACTACAAATATGAAAGATTTTAAAATACGCATCACCAATACATGTGACCATTATATATATATATATATATATATATATATATGTGTGTGTGTGTGTGTGTGTGTGTGTGTGTGTGTAAATGGGGTAACGCTATATAGATATTTATATACCAAGAACAGTTTTGAAAGAAAAGGTGGGTAACAAATTATAAAAAGCGTTTGTCAAGGATTTCGTCCTTCAATAATTCATTGGACTAGTCCACAAATTACACATGTCTGATAATAATACACGTCACAAACAAAACATTGTTACAATTTTTCCATGTATATTTTATACATATACATATATTTTATACATATATATATATATATATATATATATATATATATATATATATAAGTGCGCGAAGACCTGAACGTTTAGTTTAAATTGTAGATATATTGTTGTTATTATTAATAATATTACTTGCATTTTGTCTAATATATTAAATGTCTATAATGGTATCTGTGTCGCTACAGGTGTTTCGAGTCTAAAGTTGACTCTCTTTAGGCTAATAAACTTTTGATTTTACATATCGAAATCTGTTTGTTTTTCTGATGAGCAAGCTATCCTGTATAAATAGATAAATCAAATGTGGGCAGGTCAGAAAATTCATATGCATACGTGTTGCTTTTTTTCATACTCACATGTTAAATTTTTCTCGTCACCTTCGTTGGCTTTAATTGTTTTATTTCTTCATTTATTTAATTAAAAATTTAATTTCGTCTTTATTCTTCAATGTTACTAAAAATGAATGTAACTGTAGTGACAAAAACAAACGCCCGCTGAAAAGACTTTGGAAAACAGAAAGGGTTATTTACAAAACAGCGGTACATGACATAGATGAACAAAGAAAAACATATTTCGGATCTCCCAAAATTATTTTTAAAAACAAATATAACCACAAATCAATATTCAATCTTGAAAACCTTGAAAAATACACCAACCTTGCTAAGCAGGTGAGAAATTTAATACAAAAAATTGAAAAATCCCTGATATCACGTGGAGTAATTAAAAACCCAAAACTGGATGCAGATTTTGTCAGGAAAAAAAATTCAATTAAATTAAGTTAAAGACTTTCTAGTAATTTAGAAAATTACATCAATAACAAAACGCCAGAAACTCAAAAATTTCCGTGCAATATTTTTTAAGTGCTTGATATGAGGGTAGAAATAGAGCGTTGATACTTTTTGTGCAAAGAATTGAACTGAACAGGTTCATACCGACTTCATAGTTACATAAGAACACTGTTACGATGTCCTCATTCAATAAGGCCTGGTTTTCTTGCTTTTCGGTAGGATTTGAGTTTTTGTGAAACTGGTCTCATATGTGATTTGTTTTTTATTTTTACACACACACACACACACACACACACACACACACACACACACACACACACACACATATATATATATATATATATATATATATATTATTCAGCTAATATCTAACGGCCTAATGGGAGTGAAAGAGAATGAAAACACTTTAGAGGGCAACAGACGCCAATCCTAAACATCAGTAAAAACAAGGGATGAACCATTCCAGCTCAAAAGACTGTGAAGGAGTGGAAGCTGAACGATAGGCAAACCTATCTAATCATATAAGATAGATAGATAGATAGATAGATAGATAGATAGATAGATAGATAGATGTAGACGAATTATGTATATATATATATATATATATATAGAGAGAGAGAGAGAGAGAGAGAGAGGGATGGAGAGAGAGAGAGAGAGAGACAAATTCTTTACGTGGTTAACATGAAACCATACAGAATTTGTGCGTGCGTGTGTGTTGTGTATATAGGTGTTAGTGTGTGCGTGTAAATTATACAAAAAGATTAAACATTTTTAGAGGAGAAACATTTGTGCCATAAATCAACCGTTATGCTTCAACGCATGTAAATTTCATGGAAATCGGCTCTTCGACTTCCTGACTCTAAATAACTTGACAAAGCGATCCATGAAATTATTTGTCATGGAAGAGGAAAATAGTCATCAAAGCTAAATATTAAGAAATAATATACGACACAATTTACATTATATATATATATATATATATATATATATATATATAGGAGAATATATATATATATATATATATATATATATATATATATATATAGATAGATAGATAGATAGATAGATAGATACATATATAAACTCTTTCGCTCGCTCCATCTCACACACATTCTCACATACTCACATAAATAGATAATATCCCAGGCTAAGTTTAAAGGTTCGATAGCAATGTTTTCTCATGTTTTGTCGACTGAATTATACTTTAATTCCTTCTGCATCATTCGATTAGTTTTCGAAGCTGGAAATCCTATTTGCCTGCAACACATGTTCTACATTCTCCTGAATACTCTAACTGTGTTGGCTAATTTTTCATAAGCCAAAAGGTTTCTTTAGACATGCGCAGTTGTAACTAATTGACATTAATGATGCAAAAACAGTTCTCTCGATATTCAGAATGTCTGGGTACTTTCCAAACATATAAATGACGTATGCTTAAATTTTTCCCGGCTTTTTTTTTTTTTATCAAAACCTATTCTTCAAGTAACTATTTAGCTTTTCTTGTTAAAAAATGCTTATATGGCATTTGAACTCAATCCCGCACACACACACACACACACACACACACACACACACACACACACACACACACACACACACATACACACACACACACACACATATATATATATATATATATATGGAAAAAACAGTAGCTACTTTAATATCTACGCATCGTACATTCAGTAATGAATTAGAACACTCTAACTACAGGCGTATGTAAACATGTGATATCACACGCTAAAATAATCTGCCCACCGAGCGCCCATAGCTCAGATCTAGAATCGCCGACTGACGCCAATTCGGTCGGTTTTCACTCATGGGTAAAAACAATCGGATGTCTAAGCCTATTGATGAGCTGTGATACGGCGAAACAGATCTGTCTGCGGATGACCATATACATATATTTTTTTCTAAACATATACTGTTGAATATAAGAACAATGAATGTCTATTATGTTTAATCCTGAGCCGTTTTAAACATCGTATTTTAGATTTAATTTCAGTAAAAATAAAGACAAAAAGTTTTTAATTGTCATAATATTTAGTACCAAACTAAATGACTAGTAGAAGTAATAGTGAAACGTGTTATACTGTCATAAAGTGTTCGATATTATTAAGAAAGGGATAGAGCGTTAATAGAATTAATGTGGAAAAGTCTGTCAGCCGAGCAGTGTTTTTTCAGTCATGCCGAATTCGAGGTTTCCCCAGAGAAAAAAAAAACAAAAATCCTGAAGAGTGAAGACATCACAATAATGCCTTCACGAAGCTTCGAAGTCAGGATGACTGAAAAAACACTGCTCAGCTAAGTGACAAAATCCTCAAACTCAATCACACACACACACACACACACACACACACACACACACACACACACACACACACATATATATATATATATACACGAAAGAGACATGACTGACTGGGCAGAAGATTATCCCGCAGTAGATTGCCAGCCAAGGTTACAGAACCTATTTGTCCTATTATTTAACCCATAACCGGAGGGAAGAGTCGGATTAAAACCTTTCCCTAGAGTATTTGTGCGTAAGTGAATGCAAGGAATTCAACTGGATTTCGAACTCGGCTCCCCGGATTTAATTACCATTAAATGTAGGGAAGTGCCATAAATTTACGAAACTAATATTTGACGTATAAATGAGACAAAAGTTTGACAAAATGTTAGGATGGGAATTTTATTTAAGACTGAATCATTCGAACTAGTATTTATTGTTATCGCCCCAGCGTTTTACCTTCGGCTTTCACATGTTTGTGCCGAAAAATATATATTCAAGGAGTAACAAACTCCGTAACACTTAGACAAAAGTTCGCAAAATAACCAATGCAAAATAAAAAGAAATAGCAAAAAACAACCTTTGAATTTCGGAAAAAAATACTTTGGTCTGTTGCATAAAAAGACTGAATGGCTATAATTAGTTTCGAAACTATTAACATCTGCACGGACACTCATTTTGTTTATACGTTGTTTTTAATTACGAAAGAAATACATTTATTTCATTTAATCCGACAGATGTTTATCAATAATGTGCCCAATTCTTTTAATTTCAACGTATTTCTGAATCACCCAACAACAGGCTTCCCACATCCTGTTTTCAGAATTTAAAGTAATTTACTTCCTAGTTTCATCATCTTTTACATTAATTGTGAATGAATTGCATTAATTGAAAAAGCTTTCCATTTTCTACTTTATTACAAGTATTTGGTCTGTTTATGTAATACATTATAATTGCCCCTTTGCTAATCCTACCATTGCAGTAATATTTTTTGATTCAGTTAAATTCTAACTTAGCGTAACATTTCATAAATTGAGTTATTTTTTTTATTTTAATTTCATTCTTAATTATTAAAATATCAAATTGTTTTAAAAGTAAAGTTTTATATTATTTTAATTTTTATTTATTCAGAAAGCATATTCAAACATATGGCTATGAAGGTAAACTTGGAAAAATTTCATAAAATATTATATAATTGCTGAAAATATTATGTTAAATTTTTTATTTTACTATGTAGTTAAAAGCCAAAATTTGAAACGATAACATAAAATTATGTTAGATTTGGCCGCCATATTTAGCGTTTTTAGAGCTTTCTGTTGTCATTAAATCATTCGTCAGAAAAGTAATACTTGTTTCCAATCAGATTAAGGTCGGTACCTCAACTAAATTGCTTAAAAACAGCGTAGTATGAAAAAAGGCTCCAAACTTAATAATAACGAACTTTTTTCATCAAAATATTTATATTCTTATTAAGAGGAAAAATCAAAGTACTTTAAAATTATTTAAAAAAAAAAGAATTAATTCCTTCTAACATATTTGGAATTTTGGTAGAAATTCTTGTTTTGATTTGAGTTAGCGAGTAACCAAAACGTTACGACTGTTTACAACGGAAAACATGATAATTATATCACTCACTTTTTTTTCCGGTGACAAACAAATTAACTTGGAAATTCTCGTAAAAATCAAATAATTGTCGGATTTCAATGACGTTTTCAGTACTCTTCACAAAGGAATGATATTATTTTTGAGTTTATTACTTTTTAAAACATCTTGCTAAAATATTTTTTTTATTTCTGTTACCTCCCTCCACATAAATTCATGAAATTGTAATACATATTACTTTGTTGCGCTCTATGGTTAGTTAAACGCAGGACTCACTGGGGAATATAAATCAACTATTACTTTTTTAATTTTGTTATGTCTCCGAAATTCTGCTTCGTATAGTAAAATATAAAATTCAATAAAACTATATATTATTTAATTTGATAAAGTTTTAATTGCTTAAATAAATAATAAAAATTAAGGACATCATAATCTAAAGAAAAAATGTTTCGATTACTAATAAAATTTTTAAAGCATTTTTTTCATTTTTTTTTTTTTTTTGCTATTGTAATAATTTATAATGTTCCAAAAATATTCTAAAAATACTTCAAAGATTTGTTGCGGTTAGATTTTTTAGTTAATAACTGAAGATTATATTGCCTATCGAAAATTGAAAGTTTAATGCAAATCGTTTGGCCTTCATATTTATTTTAAAATTAATTTTTATTTTGAATTTTTTTTTTTTTTGCATGGAAATTTCTATGTGCAAGTTAAAGGGTCTGAGTTTCCTCGCTTTCCCGAAAAAAACAATTATACAATTTTGTCACTTATGAATGCCATACACATTTATCTTTTCTCTGTCCTGTCAACACGTTTGATATACGGCGGACAGGTCAAAAAGTTCAAATCTGTGATTAAGAAATAGTTTTATTCTAAATTTCACGCTATAAATAAGTAATATTTGTGTAAATCAGATTCATTTTACATATAATTTGCTAATTTTCAAGAAGAAATGATTCTTGGGTGTATATTTTGTGTTTGAAAAAATCTTAAAACAGCGAATTAACTTTTGTTTACAAATGTGTACCTCGCTGAAAAATGGCGGCAAAATTTGAAAAGTGAAAGAAAACTTAAAACTTTTATATTCCACTCAATATAATTCCCGTTTGAAATACACCAGAGTATTTTGCTTACTGGAAATAGTAAATTTAATCATTTAACTTTCAATTAAATCTAAAATAAAAGTTTCAAGAAAACATTTTCATTTTTAAAAATTCAGTTTAAAAGTTAGATATCGAAAATGACTTGAGGTACCTAGATTAAAATAAGTAAAAATTTGTCAATTTTAATAAAATAATGTTTCCGTATGCTATATTTTGTTTTTGCAAAATTTATTAAAACCGAGAATTGGCTACTGTTTAGAAAATGTGCCGATCAATGAAATATGACCGAAAAAATTATTATTTTCCATAAAAAAAAACTTAAATTCCAGTCAATATAATTTCGGTTTAAAAAACACCTGAGTATTTGGCTTACTGGAAATAGTAATCTCTTGGCTTTCAGTTAAAGCTAAAATTAAAACTTCAAGAAAAAATTTATTTTAAAAATTTAATTTAAATTTAGGTATCGAAAATGAGTGAAGGTACCTCTATAAACAGTAAATTTATTTTTGTCTGTCTGAATATTCGAGAAATTTTATTAAATGCTACGTTATCTTGCAAGATCCTCTTGCTAAGGAGGATTGCGTTTCAAATCGGAGTGCGCATCTATTTCTTTAATAAAATTTCTCGACGATTCGTCTCTCTAAACGAAAAAAAAAATTGTTTAAAATAAACTGAGGATCTTCTCACATATGTGTATCCTCTAAAAATATCGTTTAAAATTGTTGTGGGATCTCCCCTTTGTATAGGATAATGGATTCGACTGAGTATACATATACTCCTGCCATAGAGAGAACAGCAGTTGAGAGATATAGAGAGATCCGTGAGAGTTATTGAATAGTACCGGAACTAATACGTAAGTTACCGAGATATACCGAAGTTATAGAGAGATTACAGCGTCAGAAGTCAGAATAGCTCTGAGCTCCACTCAGCTAGATATACAAGGATATACTATTTCCAATGCCTTCACTTCAAGACTTGTAGATATTTATTTCTTACTAATAGTATTCCTGGATTTACTAACGTGCATTCAAGTTTGTATATTCCGTTCAATATAACCTAATTTTCTATCGCAATATTTGTTTTTGTTTTTCATTATTTTGTGCGGTTTCTCACTCGAAATCCGCAACAAATATTTTAAAAACGATATTGTATTTAAGAAACTGATGCCTGTCTGTAGATTCTGTTTTAGGTATTGAAATGTTATTTTTGGTTCCTTGGTTTAATCACAATTCATAGAACCGATGGTAAAGGTAATGATGATATAAGAATGTGTAGGTTGTGTGGCTGAAAATGAGAAATCGAAAAGACATGTTCGTTACATTCACTTAAGTTCGCATAACTTTGGGAAAGATTTTAATTTATTTCTCTTCCTCCCATTTTATAGGCTAAATATTAGAGTTGGCTACTCTCTGGAGCCTTGGTTGCAAGCCAGTCTAAGAGAAAAACAATTATGAATTTCAAAACCTTATGTAGCCTTGGCGAAATACTCATTATATTCAGCTAATGGAAAAATCGTCGTGTTGACTGTGGCTCTATGATCCCCACCGCGACCGGCTATGTCTATAAAAAAATCTGGCCTTCATTGGCCGAGAAGCAAGTACTATATGTGGTTGTAATTTTTTTTTTTTTTTTTTCGCAACAAGGAAAGTACAAAATAGATTTGTTATGTAAACATCTTACTTTTGTATCGTGGCTGCGTCAAAAAACTGACCAGCTTCACTAATACTTTTGCTACAAGTGTTAAGACGTACATCGACCCTACAATAATGAGGCGACGCCGGTCATGAATAGCCGGAGAGAGAAGCATGTTGATTAGTGCAGTTGAATCTTAGAGGAAGGAATTAGACTAAAAACATTACTTAACATTTTATCAAAATCTAAAAATTGGTAGCAAAACGCCTTTTTCCACATTCATATATCGCCCGGTTCACAAACCACCCACATCTATTGAACAGGTTTAGAGGCTCAATTAAAGTAGATAGACTAAACTATCGCCCGGTTCACACTCCACCCACATTTATTGAACAGGTGAAGAAGCTCATCCCTTGTTTCCTGTTTAGGATGCGGTTTCCGGTTTTCTCTTTTCCAATCTTTTCACTTTTTTCTTTTTTTTCAATTGGAGTAGATAGACTAAACTATCGCCCGGTTTACACTCCACCAACGTCTATTGAACAGGTGAAGAGTCTTATCCCTTGTTCCCTGTTTAGGATGTGGTTTCCAGCTTTCTCTTTTCCATTCTTTTTACCCTTACGTAGCCACTTGCGCATCAGTGACGTTATCCCCTTGCTTGGGGTGATATGATTTTAAAAAAAATATTTTTTCTTTTTCTTTTTCTTCTTTTTCCTCTTCTTCTTCTTCTTTGACGTTGGAGATCTTGGCTTTCCACAACATTCTGTCTTGTGTGGATATTTTTCTCCCTACGCTAAGCATCTCTTCGTTCCACCATCTATTCACTTAAGAATCATAAGGTAAACGATCAGATGCCTTTCAGTATCTCTCTTGACCTCAATACGCCCCATAAAAGTGAAGTTTTCCAAGCTCTTTTCTCTCATTATATGCCCAAAGAAATTTCAGCTTTCTTTTCCTTATTTTGAATATAAGTTTTCTTTATGTTGCTATTTTTCGTGGGACATCCCCTTTTTCTATAATAATGTACTCGACCTGAGTATACATATAGTCCTGCCATAGAGAGATCCCTTAAGAGAGACATCGGGACTGATCTGAAAGTTACCCAGAGATACCGAGTTTACACAGAGAATACCGCGTCAGTTGGCATAGTAGCTCTGAGCTTTACTCAGCCAGAATAATATTACACGGATATACTATTTCAACACTGCTTCACTTCAAGACTTGTATATATATATACCTTACTAATCGTATTCCTGGATTACTAACCTGTGTGCCAGTTTGTATATTTACGTTCAATATAATCTATTTTTCTATCTCAAATATCTGTTTTGTTGTTCATTATTTTGTGTGGTTCCTCACCCGGATCCACAACACATTTTATTTAAGACTTCCATTTTGAATTATCAGTATTCTGCAGTTGAATCATTTTCTGCTACCTCTAGATTTTTTTGATTTTTTTATTTTGGTTTGTTTTTCATGCGTGGGAAGATTGTAATATAAGCGGATAGATATCACATGGAAATCAAACACCCTCCTCCATTAAATCGCTGAAAAGATTTTTAAAAAGCATACTATGAAGAGAAAAGCACCCAAACTAAACAAAAACGAACTTTTTTTTAATCAAAAAGTTAATGTTATTATTAAGAGGAAAGATCAAAATATTTTAATTATTTTTTAAATTTTTTAATCTCTTCTAAAATGTCCAAAATTTTAGCAAAATATGTTTTTATTTTCATTTTCGTGTAACCAAATCGTTTCGATAGTTTAAAAGGGAAAATGTAATATTACGTAACTCAGTTTTTTATGTATTTTTTTTCCGGGAGCAAGAACATTAAATTGAAAATTCTTGCAAAAATCAAATAATTGTCGGATTTTAATGAAACCTTCAGAACTTAATTAGAAATGAATTAAATTATTTTTTAAATCATTACTTAAAAAAAATTGTGATCAGCGTAGACACTTAGTTTATCTCTTGCTTGGAAGTCATCGCATGTCAAAACATACGGGAAAAAGACAGAAGATCAATATTCCGTGACTAAGAAATTGTTTTAATCTGAATTTCTTACTATAAATAAGTAATACTTGTGTAAATCAGATTAATTTAACATTAAATTTGCTAATTTTCTAAATTAGCATGTTTTGTGTATACTTTATTTTTGTGAGATTTTTAAAAACGAAAATTAATTTTGTTTACAAATGTGTTGATCACACAAAAATGACAGAAAAATTGAAAAATTAACAAAAAATGTTAGATTCCAATCAATATAATTACTGTTTGAAATATATCAGTGTATTTTGCTTACTGGAAAAAGTAAGTTTAACCAATAAGGATTCAATTAAAACTAAGGTCAAAATTTCAAGAAAATGTTTAATTTTTAAAAATTCAGTTTAAATGTTAGTTATCAAAAATGAATGGAGGTAGCTGTTCAAAAGAAATTTCGTAATATCATTAAAATTAACTTTCTATTGAAAAAAAATGTCATTAATTTAATTATTTAATGTTTCCTTCCTTTACTTGAAATATTTTCGAAAATCTTTTACTTGATTTGATAGACATACTTATCATTTATTAATTAGACGAAGCGTAATTGTCTATATTTTCTGATATTTAATGTCAATTCTAGAGATTGGTAATCATTAGTGATGTTTTTGAGACTTCTGCTATAAATTCTATTAATACAGATGCTGTATCTTTTTTTTTTAATCATTTCACCCCAAGCAAGGCATTCCACTGCCACTATTGCACTTGGGGCTACATAGGGGGAGATAAATAGGAAAAGTGGTTAGATATAGGAAATGTCAGAAGTGGGGTGATAGATAGTTGGGTGGGTGGGAAGAGTGTTTGAAAGAATGGAAGTTAGTTTGTTAGGAGGTGTCTATTGACCTTACATTTAAACTCCTGGAGATTGTAGCCGTCGGGGAAGCAGTCATGTGGAAGAGAATTCCAGAATCGGGAAGTGCGAGAAAGGAAACTGTTGGAGTAGAAGTTGCGGTTGCATTTTATCGGTTTCACTGTAAAAGGGTGGGATCTAGTTGCTAATCTATCGTCTCGTGCAAATTCGAACCTAGAGGGCACCAGTGATCTAAGTTCATCAGAGCAGAAGCCGTGAAAATATTTATAGAAGAGACACAGGGAAGCCACGTCGCGCCGGTGAGAGAGAGTCTGCAGGCGGTCTGCTAAGTCGGTATCGATCACATTACAGACCCTCAGCTGTACCTTGTCGAGAAGCCCAAGGAGAATAGCAGGGGCACCCGACCAGATATTTGGTTCTAATAAGAGTAATAACAAATTATGCGAAATGTTTCTCTATAATAATTAACAATGATGTTTTCTGTGTGGTATTATGCTTTTGTTCTGTAAATTCTGCTGTATTAAAACAAATATATATATAAATTTAATTTGATAATAATCTGACCAAGTGACATATTCACGATAACAGCGTTCTGCTGCATGAACAGCATAGTAAAATAAATTCCTAATTACTATACTTTAAAGATCGCACATATACTATACTGATCAGTGTTTCCCACGAAGGAAGGGTGTAACATAAGGTAGTTTTTAATGGAGTGGAGTGATTACTGATGTCGGTACAAAATTACAAGGGCCGAATATCTGTTGTCCAGTGACCACGATCACTGTAAGACTGGTTTCAGTATTCACAAATCCTCAATTTTCAGTGCAGTGAGTAAGGTGTTGACTCAGGTCCGGAATCTCCGGGACCAATCAGGATTTAAAGCTTTTCCCTGAACCGTCTGAAGAAAGAAACACAGTAGAGATCTTCCGAGAGGCAGAGTACTTGATTGACTCTTTGCTACCTAGTTGATTTTTTTTATAAGCGTTTCACTCCGAGGAAGGCAAGTCACTGCCACTACTGCGCAGGGGGCTACATAGAATGGTGAAAGGATGATTAGATATAGGAAATGTCAGAGAGTGGGTGATAGGCGGGTAGGGATACTGAGAATGGTTAAATATAGGAAATGTCAGAGGGTGGGTGATAGGCGGGTAAGGATACCGAGAATAAGGGTTGGGTAGATGAAAGTCTTCTGAGAATAATTGGGAGTTAGTGTGATAGGAGGTGTCTATTGACCCTACATTTCAACACATGGAGATTGTAGCTGTCGGGAAAGCAGACTTGTGTTCCACAGGCGGGAAGCGTGAGAAAAGAAGCTGTTGGAGTAGAATTTACGGTTACATCTTATCTGCAAAAGAGTGGGACCTAGTTGCTAATCTAGTATCTCGTGTAAATTCGTGCTTATGCGGCACCAGTGCTCTAAGTTCATCGGAGCAGAAGCCATGAAAGTAGTTGTAGAAGAGGCGCAGGGAAGCCACATCACGCCAATGAGAAAGTGGTTGTAGCCGGTCTGCCAAGTCAGTATCAACCACGTTACAGATCTTCCTTTGTATTTTGTCAAGAAGCAACAGATACTCTGATTCTAGGCAGAAATACTGGGCCATACATATATGAACCGATATTTTTAAAAGTTATTAATCTCGTGTATGATTCTCTATAGTATAGAATTATTTCAGAAATCGGTAGTCTGATTATTGATTGATTTTTAGTTTTAAGTTTAACACAGGCCAATTTACAAGCGGCAATGTGCAAAATGGTGTGCCCAAAGGACCGTTATTCCCTTAACACCATTATTACTGTATTCACTTTTGACTCCCTCGGCATTGTTTTTGTTTTAAAAAGCGATGATAATAATTTTAATGAAGACGAAACATGAAAGCGTATTTATTCATTTTATTTATTCTTGATAACAAAGATATTAAAACTTTTACAGTTAGATAAACCAAATGCAGGTGACAATTCTACTCCATCAGGTTCTTTTCTCGCTCTTCTGCCTGTGGAACTTCCTTCCATATACTTACTTTCCTCGCGGCTACAACCTCCAGGAATTTAAATGCAATGTCAATTCCCATCTCTTATCCACTTGACTCTAGTTCTTGTATCTTGTTCTTTTCCTTTCTCTCTACCTTCGCAGCTGTCTTCACTCCTGTATTCATATCTTTCTCTTGCCTTTTTTCTTTCCCCCAATGTAGCATTTTCGTATTTCTCTTTACTCTCCTATTGTCTAAAATTTAACTCTCTTATGTTGTATGAAATATATCATTTCTTAAAAAAGAAACTGTGGTAGCCAAGTAACTATGGCCGGTAGTGTATGTATAAAGAAACAATTTAGGAAGATTTTAAAAATTTTGAAAAGATTTTTAAAGAGAGCTAAATGTTTAATGAGAATCCTTTGAAAAGGTCTCTGATAGTTTTTATCTTAAAATTTTTTGTTTGTGTAAATTATTACTTGTATTGTATTTTGTCTCCCTTTTCCTTTTTTCTTTCCTTCTCTTCTTTTTCAATTTTTAGTCGTTTATGTCTACGGACTTAATTGTTTATTCCTATCATTCTACTTTAGTTTGCGCGAGTATATATTCTATACAGTTTTATACATTTGTGTGATTTAGTGTAGACAATCTGTCTGTATCCCTTTTTTGCGTCCCACTATTCTTTATTTTTTGTGTAGGTATATATTTGCTCAAAAGATTTGTTTTGTGTTTATGTGATTAATTCTTATGCCTGTATAATGTTATGTGTGCGCTTTGATGTATCTATTCTCAATTTATTTCCGGTTTAAATAAAACAAGCTTCATTTCCTCTGAGTGAATTTATTTATATTCAATGGTCTGAATGAAACAAAGTGATATTCATTGTCGAAATAACTATTATATATTTTATAACTATTTCTCCATGCGTTAAGTTTCACTCTCAATATATATATATATATATATATATATATATATATATATTGATTTATTGATTAATTGTTTAATTACTTAGTTTCTAGTCATACTGAGATTAAACCAGTGCACATTTGTATTAAAAAAGTGTTCAATACAATTATATTGTCGGGTTTTTTAATATTTTTTTATTTTTAAACGAGTAATTACGCGACCTAGGTTTCTAGCATAAGTGATCACTTCAGGCGATTTTCAATAACTGATTTTGAGTTTGCCGTTTTTTTTTTAAGAACGTTTACGTAACGGCATTATTTTTGAACTCTCAAATGACAGGGAATTTATGAACGCGCAGTTTCTGAAATTACAAGGAATTATGACGTGTTCATCTATGATAGTATGAACCTAAGAGGTATTTTTAGTATGGTTACACTTAGTCATAATTTCCGTTCTTTCATGCAAGAATTTGTTTTTGTTTGGGAATATATATATATATATATATATATATATATATATATATATATATATATATACAGAGAGAGAGAGAGATAACAAATTAGCCAAATATATATGGAAGTTAAAAGTAAAGAATGGCGGAAAATCCCGCTTGACGTAGAAAATAATAAAAAATAAAGGCCAAAGCCCGCAACGGTGCTGATATCTGCAGATTCTGTCAAGAATAAAGATTGGCTATAGAATTATTTTCAGAATAACAAAAGCTACGAAATGAAAATTCCGAAATAATGTCTGGTTGTAGACATATCGGAAATATTTTCTAAACTCGTACAAACTTGGATGAAAGAATTTCAAATAACAAACAACTCTAACGTGTTGGTAAAATCTTCCATGTGTAGGCATTAAAACAAGAAAAGGAAAAACACCCTGATTTAACATAGAGTATAGTAAAAAAGCCACACATTACAACAGTGCTGATGATTGCAGATTGTTCCAAGAAGAAAGGTTAGTCATAATATTTTCTCAAAAGAAAATACTAAATAATAGATCACAAATAATGTCCACATTTAATTACACCTCCATCTTAGGATCATACAAACCTGGAAGAATGAGTTTTAAGATCCTTAAGTAACTCCTTTTTAATTTTGAAAATTTTCGATTGTCTAAAAATTCCTGTCATGCTTCGTAAAAATCATTGTTGTACGTTTAAAAAACGTTCAAAATCAGTTATTATAAATCAATTGAAAATACAAAGTTTGAAAAATAGGTTGTGGAAATAACCATTTCCAAATGAAATATATATATATGTATATATATATAGGAAAGACTATTAAAACGTTTTGAGTTTAAAAATGTGTTTTTTTTCTTTGACAGTATTTGTTTATTTTTACTATTATATTTTATATTTCAGACCGCCCTCGGTACTTCATCAGAAACAAGACCGAGGGCGGTCTGTAAATATTTTATATTTCAGACCGCCCTCGGTCTGAAATATAAAATATAATAGTAGAAATAAACAAATACTGTCAAAAAACACATTTTTAAACTCAAAACGTTTGAATATTCTTTCCTATACATATTAAGACAGTATACGTGGATCATCACCATGCTATATATATATATATATATATATATATATATATATATATATATATATAATAAATGGACAAATAAATGAATCAAGTGCTTATCCCAATTTGAAATGATTTTGGTCTGGGGTTTCCCTCTTTAATACTTAGAGATTATCATTTAGTCGCCTTTGTTTATTTAAATGTATTTTCATCTGTCAGTTGGTTGTTTTTATTGCTTCGACGGTATTTTGAATTTGATGTGTGTGTGTGTGTCTGTCTGTCTGTGTGTGTCTGTGTATGCGTCTGTGTGTGCGTGTATGTGAGCCTTCTTTGATTTCGTCTTTATGTTTTAGAATTATTTTAGAGTTTTTTTTTTATGGGTCACCTGGTTCTTTTTTATTGTTTGGGGTTATCATTTGAATTTGGTGTGTATGTATTTGTGTGTGTATGTGTGTATGTATTTGTGTGTGTATGTGTGTATGTATGTGTGTGTATATATGTATGTGTGTGTCTGTGTTCATTGGGTGTGTGTGTGTTTTGTCATTTGAATATTTGTGCTGATGTGGGTGTGCAAGTATGTGCGTGTCTGTATGTTTTTCGTTGTGTGTATTTTTCATGTTGTTTTGTTGAGCGAAGGCTTGCATTTTTTTATGAATCTTTCTTCCTGCATTATTAATGTTTCGCTGTCTGTATTTTAGTAAATAGATGCAACTTTGAAATTGGCATCAGTACATTCATGCATATGTTAGGAGACAAACTTTCCTGTTGTATGATGAGCTTATATTGCTTTTATGAAGGGATATTCTATTATTCAAGCATTGTGTTGCTCCCACCTATATCTTTGCGCATTTGCCGCATTTTAGAGGGTAAATTACATTTTTCGAGTTGCAAGTCAGATTCGATTTTATTTCGAATGTAGTTGCGTTCTCGAACTTCTATTATTATGTTGCATACTCCACATATCTTTTGTTGCATTTTGTGACCCCCTGTGTTGTGTGTTGTTCGAATTTCGATTAGGTGAGGATGTCTTTTACATTTTTTGGCTGGCGTTTGCTGTTAATTATTTTGGTTGTCTTTAAGATTTCTTTTCTTGTTTCATTATTGTTGAGTAATTCCATGTGGGTTTTGATCTTTGTGAATAATTCTGGATTGTTTTTTGTTGTGTGTGGAAACGTATTCTAGAATGTTTTCTTCTTTCTCATGTTTTTCTTGTTGTTTTATTGGATTCCGAAAGGATTCTAATTGTATTTTTGTGCTAGTTTGTTTCTTTTTTTATCCCCCATCTTTGCCCTAAGAAGAGATTCTCTTCTGGGTGTTCAAGACGATTAAATTATAGTCAAGTTAGCACCAGTTCTAGCGATTTAGTTTCTTATAATTGGTGTTAGTTTCACTGTGATTAGTATTATTATTTTTAGCTCTAGGCACCCTATCGAGCACTTTATAACTAATTAACATGGAGAAAATCAATATAGGTTGCTCGCTCAAGAACATACCAATCCCTAACAAACAGTTCTATGAATTATAATTATTACATAAAATAAAGACATTTATCACAAACCTTAGATGGAAGGCATATTTCTTCCTGCACAACATAAACGATACTAAGTACCATACTTCATACGGTTTTAAAACGTGCAAACACCCACCTTATTGTAAAGAGTTGGACAAATCTGAGAACGAATTGATAGAATTAGTAAAAAAATTAAAATATAGGAAATTAACACCTAGTAGAAGCCAGCATAACCTAATTCTACTTTAAAAACTATTCGTAAAGATAATTTTATTTATATTAAAGGAGATAAGTCAACCTTCATATACCGTATGAGTAAAAATAATTATACTAAAGAATTAAAAAAACTGTAACTAAATATTATAAAAAGTTATCCCAGGATATAGAATCCACAATTAACCAAGAAGCTAGCATATTAGTTAGCAAATTTAACCTAATCAATAGAGTACAAAAACTGGCCCTCTAAGACAGTTTCCTTACTGTCAAGGATCATAAACCTTCGTTCCCCCATAATCCTGAATTTCGCTTGTTAAATCCCACCAAGACGGAGTTGGGTAAAATTAGCAAATTTATAATACAACGAATATGTGGTAATTTAAGAATGTACCTGAGCATTAATCAATGGCAATCTACTTCTGGCTGCATTAAATGGTTCAATGAATTTGAAAAAAATAAATATTGTGCATTTATAAAGTATGCCATAAAGGATTTCTACCCCTCCATGATAGAAGATACACTAACCGAAGCTATTAACTTAGCTAAAGAGTATAATGAAATATCAGTTAATGAATTAGAATTAATTCGGCATTGCCGTAAAACAGTTCACCATTACGATAATCATCTGTGGATCAAAAAAACTGACGCCCACGGATTTGATAATCCTATGGGGGTGCATGATTGCGCGGAGGTGACAGAGTTGATAGGATGCCTCCTCTTATATCAACTGGATAAGTTTATAGATTTCCACAACCATGGCCTGTACCGAGATGATGGCTTAATTATTGTAGATCACAGTACACCCCAAATTTGCTAAAGGTTGACGAAACGATTACACAAATCTTTCAAAAGTAACGGATTCGCTATAGAGATTGAATGCAACTTAAAAGTTGTCAATTACTTAGATGTTACCCTAGACATTTCTACAGGTATCATTGCCCCATATACTAAAAATAATTACATCCCCAGTCATGTTGATAAACAATCTAACCATCCCAAACACATCTTAAACAGCATCCACAAAAGTATAGCCTACCGTTTATCTAATAATTCGTCTAATCAGGAGATATTCAATAAACACAAAAAAAAAACAAACAAAAAAACGTGCCAAGAAGCACTACTTAATAGTGGGTACAAAAACAGCCTTGAGATTATTTATACTAAATCTACTAACAATAAAAACAGACATAGGAATATTATCTGGTCTAATCCTCCTTTTAACAAGGAGGTAAAAACTAAAATAGGCAAAATTTTCTTTTCATTGATAGATAGAAATTTTAGTAAAGACAGCCCTTTAAGATGCTTAATAGAAATACTATAAAATTAAGCTATTCCTGTCTGCCCAATATGGGTAATATTATAAGTGGCATTAATAAAAGGAAAATGAGAAAGTCTAAAACTAGCAATAAAAACCAGTACAACTGTAGAAAAAAATCAAACTGACCCCTTAAAGGTCATTGTCAGCAGTCCTGCGTTGTTTATAGTATTAAGGTGTAACGTTAATGAATACGAGTCCCAGCCCAAAACGTATATAGGTACAACGCAGGATTCGTTCAAACTTAGGTTTTATAATCACACAAGCACGAAAAATACCGTCATAACACTGCGCTAGCATCGTACGTATAGAAGATTTTAAAAAAACACTAATAAAGATCCTATCCTAAAATGGGAAATACTAAAAAGAATGCCACAATTATAAAATAGGCAGTAAGTTCTGTAACTTATGCGGGAAGGAAAAGTTAGCTATCGCGCTATTCAAACCCGCCCAGAACTTACTTAATTCAAAAACTGAAATATTAAATAAATGTAAACATATGAAAAATAGTCTCTTAAATTAACATTTTCTGTATTACTTATTTTTTTTTTAGAGAATAAAGTTTGTTCCACCCGTTGTTTGTGTTGGTTTCTCCTGTGTCTGAGTAACGATATATTTGCTTTTTTAATCTAGGTCGTTAGTGTGGAAGTGGCTTTCCTCTGTCTGTTCTATAAATATTTTCATGGCTTCTCCTCCGAAAAACTTAAGTCACTGGTGCCCCTGCCACAGGAGTTTACTTGTGCAACCAGACTGGCAATTTGCTTCCACCCATTGAAAGTTAGATCAACCAAATGCAGCCGACTATTCTACTCCCTCAGCTTCTTTTCTTGTACTTCCCGCCTGTGGAACTCTCTTCCATTTTCTTGCTTTCCTGGCGGCTACAACCTCCAGAAATTTAAATGCAATGTCAATACCCATCTCTTAAACACCTGAATCCCGTACTTTCTACACAAGCCTGTATATCCTTTACTTTCTTTCTATCTTTGCAACTGTCATCACACCTGAAGATGCCCTGAAGAATCCCGTGGCCCAGGGGTAGATTTGCCGACTGACGCCAAATCGGTCGGGTTTCGAGCCTGGGGTGTGTAGCAATTGGAGTTTAACCGTACTGATGAGCTGTGATATAGCGAAACAGATCTGTCTGCGGATGACAATATATATATATTCACTGTAATAGGTTAAGGGATCTCTTCTTTTTATATATTTTGTTAATTTTATGTTTTTATGAATCTAAACGAACTATTTGTTTGGAAATGTCTTCATTTATAATATGGTTAATAATAAATATTGTATTGTACATGTTTTACATATTTTTCAAATTCTTGTAAATAAAAGCATGGCGGATAAAGTTAAAAGTTTACATAGCGATAGCAGTGTCAAATGAATAACCATCCTGTTAACATATCTCTTTTTAGTTTTGTTTTCTGGCATGAAGTTTGAACATTTTCAAGAAACCCGTGATATTTGTTATCTGCACATTGCCTCGAATTTTCAGTATTTTCTTATATTGATGTTTTCACTGCGATATATTACGGATTTATTCAACTCATAGGCTTTGCTGTAAAAATTGTCATTCTCAATAGAGCCGTCTGTATTTCTGGAATTAGAGAATGAAGTAAGAAAAGAAAAAAAAGTTTTAGGAACACCCAATTTGCACAATAAACATAAAAGACTTCTCAGCGGGTTGCGTCAAGAAAACCGAGATTCTCTTAATTGCAAATATTTCGCGGTTAAGACATCAAAGTTGGAGTTGGTTGAGTTGAAATTGGATGCATCAAGCTGAATATGAGCAAACATTAATTGTAATTTGTGGAAATAACGTTTCGTCTTTATTTCTGATGATAACATTAGATGAGGTGGGGATCTGATACTGAAGAACAAAATCAGATCAGGTTAAACTAAAACCTTCCGTTAAAGTTAAAATCCATGAAGACACATGTGGCGTCATCGTCACGTCTAGAGAAATTATAACGTGCATAAATAAATAAGGGATCACAAGAAATTACGAGAACTTTCCGCAAAATTTAATGCTCCCTACTGGCTTCGTGACGAGTGAGTATAGACTAAGTGACTCCGTTTTTCCGGTCGTAAAATATTTTAGATTTTTTTTCCTGGATGAAGATTTTTTTTAAAAATCGTTTTACCACAAGCAAAGCGGTAACGCGACTGATGCGCAGTGGGGGGGGGGGGGCTACATAAGAGAAAAAGATTAAATAGGAGGGGAGTAAAGAGAAAGACGAACCAGTTACAGGGAGTGTCAGAGAAGGGAGCAAGAGAAAGATGGGAATACAGGTGTGATGACAGTTGCAAAGATAGAGAGAAAGTAAAGGATATACAGGCTTGTGTAGAAAGTACTGGAGTCGGGTGTTTAAGAGATGGGTATTGACATTGCATTTAAATTTCTGGAGGCTGTAGCCGTCAGGAAAACAAGAAAATGGAAGAGAATTCCACAGGCGGGAAGTGCAAGAAAAGAAGCTGAGGGAGTAGAATAGTCGGCTGCATTTGGTTGATCTAACTTTGAATGGGTGGAAGCAAATTGCCAGTCTGGTTGCACAAGTAAACTCCTGTGGCAGGGGCACCAGTGACTTAAGTTTTTCGGAGGAGAAGCCATGAAAATATTTATAGAACAGACAGAGGAAAGCCACTTCCCGTCGATGAGAAAGTGGCTGAAGTCGAGCCGCCAAGTCGGTACCTGTCACATTATTGATACTCCTTTGGAGCCTGTCGAGAACACCGAAATGAACAGCGGAGGGCGCCTGACCATATATGACAGCAGTATTCCATGCATGGACGGATGGGTTATTTGTATATGTGCAAGATGGATGCAGGCGGAAAAACATTCTGGTACGACACAGTGATCTAACCTTCCTAGCAGTGAATTTCGCTTTTGACTCAATTTAATGGTTCCGCTTGAGATTGGAAGATAGAGTGAAACCGAGGAGGCGCAGTGTATTGCTCTCAGGAAGACTCGCTTGGCCCATGCTTATGGGAGATATCGTATATATCATTTGTACAGCGTTTCTCACTGATTATCGTTGCTTTTGTATTTAGAAACTCTTAGGAAATCTGTACAATTCTTCATGACGGCGTAACACACTTAAGCCTTTTATTGCGTTTATAACATTTATTTATTTTTTGTATTACTATTTCGTTAATTTTTTTTATATATAAAGGAAAACATACTGTTTCAAATATACAAGATTGAATAAAAACTATTCTTAAATTCTATGTTTGAAAATATCGAAGAAATGAATTGATTCGTTTCAATTCAGTCTACTCAAGATACCTGCTGTCCTCCCGATAACGCGATCTATTTTTGACGGAAGTACAACACTTAAGCAATACACCTCACTTTTATTTCCCTGAAAAAAGAAATGCAATTAACCTCAGGATTTATGGGAGTGGCAACGAAGCGTAACGCCATCGAAACCGGTAAATGGCCAATACTTCTGGCCTTTCTTCGACGGCAGATTATGAAAACAAAGTTTATCGTCTATATATTTCTCCCTGTCGACTTCTTTTCCGCGCCACGCTGTTTTATTGCACATTACAAAGGCTCAAAACAAACACGGGTACAGAATATCCGACAGCGTTATTAATACGCAAACAGAATTCAAGGATTAATGGCGGCTTATGTAAAGAAAAAAATGTCAAAAGCATTAACCGGCGTTTGTAGGCAGCTGAGCCTATCGGCAACACCTTGGCATCTGTTAAACTTTGAGTCAAAACTGACAGAGGATCCACGAATAACATAAGTTATATAGAATGAGTTCAGGGAAATAATGCGAAATATTTGAAATTAAATTCATTGTTAATTTAAATTGTGAAAAAGCATGTAAGAGTAATTAAACAAACATTCCAAAAGTTACAGTTATATTAACTAGCATCCACCAGTGTCTGTACCTGTCTTAATAATAATAATAATAATAATAATAATAATAATAACGATATATATATATATATATATATATAGATGTATATCGTAGAATACTTGTTATTTAAGTCAGGTAAATTCCGAATTTTTTCTACACTATATATATGGGGGATCGCTATATACATATTATTATAGATCAAAGAAACGCGTCACTCGAAACGATTATCAACTTTGTCGCACACACACACACACACACACACACACACACATATATATATATATATAATAATATTTATTAATAAATTATAACATTGATATGTTACAATATCACTACAAAAGTAGCTATTTTGTTTCGACACTTTTTGTGTTTTATCAAGTGATGTGGTTATTTCAAAATGAATGGCTTTAAAAGGTTAAGAACAAGCAAGACCTCTTTCATCAGGGAGGCATTATTGTATGTACAATGTGGACCAATCAGAGTAAAGCAACTTTTACTTTGGAGAATATGTGAGAAGACTTAAAATTAATCTTGGTGGGCATTGGTATTAAAATTTTATAAAATTAAGATCAGTATTATTACTTAACTATTATATCTACTATATTTTGTTGCTATATATATATATATATATATATATATATATACAGTCACTCTATATCAATGATACGTTGACGGCTCAGATTGGTTAATCGAATTTCAGTCGACTTCATTACATTGTCTTACGAGCTTAAATGCTTTGGGAAAGTTATGATTCCATGTCTCTTCCCTTCCGCTATGGGTAAATAGCATAACATATTGGAATAAGAAAATAAGTTTGGATAAAAAATAATGGTATAGCAATCCACAGTTCGTTGCATTTACTTCTTAAAAGTGATCGGTCCATGGTAGAGCAATATATATAGTCATATTTTTATTATTGATATTAATAATACAAACGTTTTTCAGTAACAAGCGCTATCAATATTACCTATACAAGCAATTTAGGTTACAAGAGTTATGGAATGATATATATAGAAATTTAAAAATCAAATATTATCTTCTCCAGACGATTAAATGAGACGTAAATAGAATCTTAGTGGGTTTGACTCATTCAACCAATTAAGTCAGCGATGGACAGGAGAATGAAGTTTTAGGGTGGAGGGATGTGAAATAAATTAAGAGGTTTTAAAAAGCTAGTTATATGGTGTCAACTTTGAGTAGCATTTAGCGTTAGAATCTATGGCGACATTTAATGTTATGTCATAGATTGTGCCAAATGTCATTGTGGAAGATGTTTAAATTTGTTTATTAATTTATTGTGTATGTAATTTTCTTAAAGGGGTTTAAATGATATAAGGACACAGGAGGACTGATGTGAATGCAAAATAGAATGGTTGTATTACAGTTAAATGTAAAGTAAAGACTATTAAAGATTTTGATTTTTAACTTTCTTTCAAAATAAAATTGAATTACATTTTATCCTATTGTATGTAATGACTTGGGACAAGGTATCAGGAATCATTTTGTTTTATCTACAGTTGACAAAGTTTTCAAAGAGATTTTAAATTTTGTTTTCCCTAGAAAAGAAATGGCCTCCAATTTATCGTTTTACAGTGATCAGAAAAGGTAATAACTGGAAAAGGTAATAATCCATTGGTACAAGATAATAACCCAATCACTTTTCTTCTTTATATATTTTTCTGCATAGTGCTCTGTATTGTCATGGACAATAACATTTTCCTTACATCCACTGTGTACGCTGTCACTCTCGTGAAGTAGATTAAGGTATATATGTGTCCTCCAGATTTATTCTAAATCTGACACGTATAATTAGAAGTGATGATGATAAAATCCCTATTACAAATGGTTCCCCTAAGAGGGAAATTATTTGTGACACAGCCTAGGCGATAATTATTTCAGAAAGCTATTAAATGTTGGTGTTCGAGATCTGCTGAAAGCCAGGATTTCAATTGATGATTTTCTTAAATCGATCCATGTAACCTATTTGACGTTATTACGTTAATTTTTAAAAAAGGGCGAACAATGAAGTTATTACTTATTTCATTTTTAACAAATACAAAATGTTGAAAATATTTTTTCAGTCAAAAGTTATCAATAAAAGTGGAGGATTCAAATATCTGTACACATTTTTTTGGGTACCAAATCTGGAAAAAAATATGAAATATTGTTATTCGGAATGCTCTACATATTAACATTTACTTTTCTCTTTCAAACGTATCATGAACAATAAATTTGAAGTTTCCCATCTTGCGCAGAATCGTTGCATCAACACCACCTTTGAGGCTCAAGGTAGCTTTGCTGAATAATATCTTTTACTTCTTTAAGCAAATTGAAAACGCATTCATGGCTATGGAAACATTCACACCATATATTCAGTATTTCTTCATCCTAGGTATGCCATTAAACTGCATTCCGTTTCAAGGTCGCTAATCGAAAGATTGTTTTGATAAGCGTGGAACCACCTCTTAATTACTGTTGTTCCTAGGTATACCCTGACCCGTTTTGATAGAACCAGTTACGGGCAAATAGGAACCCCAAACAAAAAGAAACACTGAATTTTTATAATAAAATAACCAACAAAATATTTTTATGTCAAAATGAAAACCAATGAAACGCTAAAACATTAAAATATGTTTTTATATTGCAATAACAACAATCCATTACATGATCTACAATATATAACTTTACAAAACATAACTTTACTATGAAAGCATAAAATATGTAAAGAATATCTGTAGTTGAAAGTATAAAATTATATACCAAATATTTAGATTTCGGTATTAATAACTCGTAGACGTTGGTATGCCGCCGAACAAAATCAACTAAACAACTAAAATCTCATGAAATTCGTCCATATAATATCCTAAAATTTCGAAAATCAAACGATATTACAAAATATAACTTCAATAAAACTACAGCAGAAAACCATAACACCGCTTCTGGTAATTATGTCTACACAAACATGTATATGTATAAAAGTTACCATATATTCGATTGTAAAACCAGAATAATGTATACAATATTTTTCTTGGTTACAAGCCCCAAAGAAAATTAAACGTCCCATAAGACGTAGATATGCTGTTAAACAAACAAATCAATGTTTCAGTATTTCTACAGATATTTTTATATCATAATTACTTTAAAATACTTTGAGGTTTAACTTTTATCCTATCGTGGTCTCAATGAGTGCAGTTTCATATACTACTGGAATAAATGAAACATTATTAAAACGTCCATCAAATAGGATGTTCGGCGCATTGTGTGTATTTTATTTATGACGAAAAACTTGCGTCTATTTGGACACAGGAGAATTGGCTATCGGCTAAATATCAGCCTTATTCCATATCTGCAAGTCATCTGCATTAATCGCTTGCCGCTGACACGAGAAACTAAGTCATTTCAATTTTAAAATTCGGCATATAACAAGAACGATACGAAAACAAAAAAAATTCAATCTAATTAATGATGAGGATTCTTTAACTATCTCTCTTGCCCTTTGTCGTTTTTCGTTTGTTTCAACACTAATCTCCACGACGAGTACAAGGCAGTCAATATTCTTTCTTCTGACTTGAATAATAATTATCACAGAATGCCACAAAGATCTACCAGCTCTCGCAGCAAATGAAAAATGAATATTAAGGCAAGCAGAAAAAAATATAATGGTAGAACAAAGAAAACAGTTAAACATGGGATTAGAGTCATGCTCATGATAACTGGAGCACTGAAAGAGATCTTTGAGGCGGTAGAAGCTAAATGCTGAAAGTGCAAAATTTAAGAGTTGAAACTGGCCAATTAAAGCCAATACTGGAGTTGGCAAGAGATACTCTCGATCAGTTACTTGTGTATGAGAATCAAGTTGGCCTTATACCAAACCTAACCAAACTTCTCACAATTTAAAGATCTGAAGGTGCAGAGTCGTTAAAGACATCAAAGAAGAAGAAAAAAGATCTCTTTCTTTTATGATAAAAAGAAAATTTACTATTCAGCAGAAATTGTTACTTATAAAATTTGTAACTGCGTGTTTAAGTTTCGCTGGAAAGAGTTTTTTTTTCATAATAATATTGTTTAATGTCCAAAACTGCCACATAAAATAATCCAGATCAGACATGGGCTGGAATCACAAGAGGATATTAAATGTGCACAGAAAAAAAGAACGTGCCAATAAATCCAATGTTGATAAAGTTAATATTCATCAATGGTTATGTGCATCTGGATTAATATCTGAGACTGATGGCTTTATTCTTGCAGCGCAAGACCAAAGTCTTTTCACTAGGAACTTTCAGGCCAATGTAATAATAATAATAATATGGATCCAAAATGAAAGTTATGTGATAAATACCAAGAAACAATAGACCATCTAATCTTAGGATGTTCTGTACTTGCCCCAAATGAATATAAAGTCGTCATGATAGAGTGGGGCAATATTAACATTGGACAATGTGCAAACACTTTGGAAATATTAAACAAACACTGGTATGAACATCACCCAGCACCGGTTACAGAAATAGATGATGGCACCATTCTAAGGGATTACACCATCTACACAGACAGAAAAATTGAGGCAAATAGGCCGGACATTATTGTTAAAAACTAGAAAGAAAAAACTTGCTTATTAACTGATATGGCTTGTCCAGCGATGTGTTAACATAGCAACCAAGGAATTCGAAAAACTGTCAAAATATAAAGACCTGGAAATTGAAATAGAAAAAAAAAATGTGGAAATTGAAAACAAGAATCGTGCCAGTGATAGTAGGTGCATTTGGAATGATAAAAAATGGAACAAAACAACACATTGAAAGAATCCCTGGAAATCCCAGAGACATGCAAAAAATTGTCTTGTTAAGTACAGCTGACACACTAAAGAGAACTTTGTCTATGTAACGCATAAGTAGAGTTACAACGAGAACGGCGTATTTTCCGAAGCTCTTGTAAGCGTAAAGTCTTTTATTTTCCTATATGAAATTTCGTTATTTTTTACTATTTTAACGTCAACATGAATTTTTTTCGTATCATTACTGAATTTATCTGTTTCTCCCTTAGATGATTCTGATAGATTAATCAGCTAGCTTTCTGATTATTCATATATACATTCAGTCAGTCAGTTAAGTGCCATACGTGATACACGCTTAGACGATCATGTCTCGAAAGAGACATGACTGACTAGGCAGAAGATTATCCCGCAGTAGGTTGCTGTTGCTTTATGCGGTAGACTAGTTGCCGACCAAGGCTATAGAACCCAGTCTGTCCTGCTATTTAACCCATAACTGGAAGGAAGAGACGGATTAATACCTTTCCCAAGGGTATTTGCGTGTAAGTGAATACAATGGATTGAACTGAAATTCGAACTCGGCTCACAGGTTTCTCGTTCCGAGCCGATATCCACTTTACCACAACGCACATCCCTATATATATATATATATATATATATATATATATATATATATATATATATAATCTTTCAAAATAGCGAAAACTAATGCGTATATATATATATATATATATATATATTAGACACATATATATATATATATATATATATAATCTTTCAAAATATATATATATATAATCTTTCAAAATAGCGAAAACTAATGCGTATATATATATATATATATATATATATATATATATATATATATATGCATTAGTTTTCGCTATTTTGAAAGATTTTTAAACTACGATACTTTTTTCTTAAATAAACAATACAGCAATTTGGCATAAAAAACCATACGATACATTTTCTACGCTATTCTTTCTTAGAAAGACAATGTTCTTTTTGTTTTGTTTTTTCCAGAACGCTATTTTCGACTACTTTAATGAAAATCAATAACTGAATGTAAAGAGGAGCAAATATATTATTATTTTTAAATTTCACATCAGTGATAAACTAATGATAACTTTTTCTTTTCAATTAATTTTGTTTTTTAATTATTTTCGTTACAAGGCCTAGTGATAGTAGCAACAACAATAGTACCAGTGATATTAATTGCACTTGAAAAGATAAAAAATGGAACAAAACAACACATTGAAAGAATCCCTGGAAACCCTAGCTGAAGCGATATACAAAAAATTGTCTTTTAAGTATAGCCCCCACACTAAGGAGCTAAGGAAGACGTTGTCGGTTTAACGCTAGGGATGTTATTGGGCATAGAAAAAAACATGAAATGTAGCCATAACAACACACCACCATCTACCTTAGGTATTTCCGCAGACATGGTAGGTAGTGCGACCATAGCAAAAACGAATTATAATGAAAATGATACAATAATATTTAAACTGCAATAAATTTGCTACGAACACATTCCAGTTTCGGTTACAGACATAGCATAGCCTGTATTGTATGGCACTTTATAATAGACACATACATGACAATCAAAACCCGGACATATCGATCAAAGACAACGTGACAGAAAGTGCTTTATTTCAGTCCCCGCAGTTTATAATGTATCTTTGAAGATCTTAAAAAAAACTATAAAAATACAAGGATCTTGAAGTGTAAGTCTCGAAAATGTGGAAAATGACGATATCAGTAATTCCAGTTGTAATTAAACACTGGTTTGATTGGGAAATGTTTCCGATAGACTCATTGAAAGGTTACAAGTAGATCCAGGCCAGTGAAGATTCTACGGGGTACAGAAGGGCAAAGCCCCACTCTCGAATTTTGGCTGGCCCCTACTTTTATAAGCTTCGAAAATTTATAAAACTGATCAGGCTCTGATTTGAATAAGATTTTATCTTCAACACATTTCCTTCTTCAGAACGTATTAACGTTAGTATTAACCCTTTGAATTTGTTTTGAAATTAACTTCTCTTCTGTTCCAACAGTGTGGAAAAGATGGCAAGAATAGATCAATACTCCACTACTATGAATAAAAAGTTATTCCGTTTAATTTATTGAAATAACACACTTATATTCAGACTCATTCCTAAGTTGGGTATAAGAGAGTTGTGTAGTATGAAAATGAAGACGCTGCTTGTGTTTCCCCCCTTTTCAGGTAAGTCTCGGACCCTAAGTGGCCCCCCTCCACTTTTAGAGTTCAACAAGTGCAACTGCTCAATGCTTAAAGAAATACAAAAAATTGAAAAGCTCACACCTAACGAATGGCTTTATGTAAAATTTGTTTACTCAAAGGTTCAGTGAAAGTGTCATGAAGCCATTTCTGACTTTAGGCCTTTGGCTGACACGCAAGAAGTAATAAGTATACAACGGAAATCAAAGGAAATAATAACAAAAATAGAATAATAATAAAAGTAAATATTTCCTAAGCGCACCTAGAGTCCAAAAAATTGTACATCTAATGAATTAATTGAGCAAATTAGAGCAGAATGAATATAAAAGTAGATATGAATGGGTAAGAAATGTGATAGACAGGGAATTGTACAAACAAATGTAATTTGATAAAGCCAAACAAGGATAAATTATAAATAATTATATATACACACAGCAGAATGTCATACGCAAAAAACAGAATATCCTGTCCAGCAATAATATAATATTCTATCCAGATGAACAGAAGGGAACATAATCAAAGTGCGGTGTATTTGTCAACCAGCTAATAGACTTTTCTAGGAGAAAAGAAAGCAAAATTAAAAGACTGCAAAATGTTGAAGAAATTGCGTGAAAAGTGTATTAAAGAATGAAGTTATCACTTGTTATTTATACACTTGGAACAGTCGTGAGGAATATTGCCAGGAGATTTGAAGAGACGGAAAGGAAATAATTGAGAGAGTAACATTGAAGAAATAATCAAACTATTCAGACGATAACTTTACCAAGGAAGTGTCCCATAGATCACAATTTTCTATTGATTGAGATTACCTTCACGTCATGCCCTCTGTGTCAGAGCGAACACTAGTTAATTGTATTATCGCAAGAATGACGTGAATTATCGAAATTCGAATGAGGCATCATGGTGGGTGTCAGCCGGATATGATATTCAGTTTTTTGAAATTGTGGTAATATTTGACAGAATTTGATCTTCGCTATATATATGGAAACAGTTGATGTTTTACTACACACGGTAGACAGTGCAGGGTCGGGTCACAACACGAGAGACATCTGGCGTGGAATTTCTGGGCTGAGAGACAAGTAATATACAGGCTCCAATCATTATCTTTCAGGTATGGAATTTTAACGTCAGCGACACATGACATGGGATCATATAGAAATGATGGCTTTGATAGTAACAAATTCCACACATTTCAAAAATAAGACTAGAAAATTAATCCATAGAGAATTCAAAAGTCTAAACCTAAATGTAATAATCAATACTAATTTAAAAATAGTAAACTTCCTCGATGTAACCATAGATTTAGTAAGTAATACTTATTCATAAAATCTAACGCATATCCATTATACATCTACCCAAAATCTAACAACCCCTAATCTCTAATTAAGCATTTATCATCCGTCAGAAAATATTGAATTATTAAAAACTCATCCAGTCTAAATATATTTTATAAACATATCGATTTTTATAATAATGCACTAAAGAATAGCGGCTATAAAAACCATAACAAGTATACAATTTTCATCAATTTAATTAAGAAATATTACTCCAGTAATAATCCTCTGAGTAAAATCTTTAGAAAAAATACCCTTAAATTAGGTTATAGTTGTACAAATAGTCTGGAAAATTTAGTAATATATCATAATGATAAAACCTTAAATCAGCACGTAAACCAAAGTAATAATAAGTGTTCTAAAATTGAAAACAATAATAATACAATTTAAAACAATTCGAACAAATGCAGAGCGGAGAATAGGTGTCTAACAAAACCTATTATTCACCAATCTACGATATCATCTAATAAAAGCCAACTAATAAAAAAGCTTACATTGGTTCTACTAAAAATAATTTTAAATAGCGATGGTATCAGCATTTAACTTTCTTCGGGAATATTGCGTAGCGAAACCAACCATCCCTTTCTGCGTATTTCTGACAGTTAAAAGAAACAAATAAAACTCTCAATGTGAAATGGAATATTTTAAATAAAGGAGAATCTGTAAATCATTTTATGATATTTGCCTTTTGTGTCTGAATAAAAAACTGCATATTATAAAGTTTCCTAAAAATAATGTACTACTGAACCATAGAAATTAATTAACAGTATTGTGTAAACACAGTAAATATGTTACTTTAAAATCTAATTACTTATAATGTTCACATATAACTTATGCTCTAAGATTACAAAACCATTATTTTAATAATAATTAATGATCTACACAATAATAATTTGTTTTCCTAACTCCAATAGAGCTTAGTATACCATAGTTGCTTAATTAAATTTTAGCCTAACCAATAAGCATATTTAACAAAATTCTGTAGTATTAAAATTAACCCCTCCAAAATCATAAAATTTGCTGTTTTTCAAAAATTCAATGTTTACATCTGAATACTATGTTTTCAAAATATTTATCTTCCCCAGATAAAGAGTGTCATTTTACCATGATATATTTCAGCAACCCGCCTCCCTACGACCTAGAAGTTCATCTTTATAACCGAACCTAATTCTCGCTTTTGATTGAGTAATCAAGACACACCCATGATCATATTGTTCAACTTTCCCCAAATCCCACTCTTTAACTTTCTAAATAACCAGGAATTCGTTTCCTATTTTCTGAAATAATTCATTTTCACCACTTGTTTTAAAATACTACCTGAAGAAAAACAGCAATGTTCTTAAAAATGAATATTATTGGTGTAAAATAAAATGCATTACGAATCATTGTTATATATATATATATATCTTTGAATAGTTAAAGTATTGTTTTCTGAATTACATTAGTGTATTTCGTAAAATAATCGGAAACATATTATTCAATGTTTAATCAGCAAAATGTTTATTGAGGTTAATTCTGGTTTTTGTCACAATTATCTGCTTGATATATATTTTTCGGCTAGTCTATTTATATTTGGGAATATATATATATATATATATATATATACGCATGCTTTGTTGAAATACGTTTCCGTCAATTTTACTTTTTGTAAACGCCATTTTATCAAAGTTATTCGGCTATTATTTCATTTCATGTTCCTTTGTTTTTGCTTTTTTATGTAATATTTTCTTTTGTGGTATTTTGTTTTATTTTTACCTCTGCCTTAAAGCGGGGGTATTGTATTCGGTCGCGTTTGTCTGATTTTTTTGTTTGTATGTTTGTTTGTCTGCCTGTCCGTGGTCAAAATATCTTAAAACCCGCTGAATGAATTCATATGAAAATTCCAGTGATGATTAGCTTCATAACTAGCACGAACAGTTCGGGGTTATTTCTTCTTTTTTTTTAATAATATTTTTTCACGTGCCAAATACTGAATTACATCCCCTAGAATGATTTACGACATTGCATTTTCTGAATGCACAATGTTCAGTAATAACAAATAATCATTACATGCTAATCGATGAGATAAAGTCGGTATTGCCTTGGCGGGCGTTTATGATCTTTGATTACTTTTTTTTTGTATTTACATTTGTCGTATTTTATTTTTAATTTTGTGTTCACTTCTATAATATCTAATTAACTAAAAAACATTTGCCTTCTTTATACATAGATACCAGTAAATATACGAGAGATACACACATACAAACACACACAAACGCACACACATGCACATAATAGAAAAAATGTGAATATGTGTGTAATCCCTCTAAGATCTAGTTGTACATAAATAAGTTTATATTTATTTTCATATGTTACTCACCTTGTCCATATGGAAATAATTCTCTCGCCATCGATCTTTGTATATATCTAGAACACACACACACACACACACACACACACACACACACACACACACACACACACACACATATATATATATATATATATATATATATATTGGATGTATAATATCCTAAAGAATGTGATTTTGAGACAAAGAATAAATCTTTTTATCAAAGACGCATGAATTCTTCTTCCAAAAAATTACACTGTCTCATTAGATAGATAGATAGATAGATAGATAGATAGATAGATAGATAGATAGAAAAGAAAATCAACATATCATTTAGAATGGGTATAATTTATAATACATTTCTATAAGCTAAATTAGATTATTTCATCAGACCACACTAAATTCGTTTTTTTTTTTTATATATAAATATTTTCCCGGAATAAACATTTCTTTTAAAAAGAAATGGAAATCAAGTAACTTCATCCAGAACAGAGATGATGACCTTATCTTTGTTGGGGATCATTAGTCGTGGCGAGAAAAAGTTCACTGAGCTGACGTACTGACCACAAACTCAATGCATGCCTACTTGCAAGCACATGAATACGTATCCACATATAAGCCTATATATTCACACACTAATGTATACACACTTATATGTCCATACACATATGTACATACTTCCATATATGTATTTACAAATGCGCCTGTGAATAACTTTTTCTTGTTTATATGTTCACTAGTGAAAATGGTTGCTTGGTGTATGACTTTTTTCGGATTTGACTCGACAGTTACAGGAGTTTCTATTATGTTGTTTGCTGATTGTTTCAAATGTTATTTAGTATACTATTATTGTGTGAGCTGATAATGCTATAAATTTTTTTTGTGAAGGAATAATTACTTTCTAATGTTTTCAAATGGAAAATCTTACTTAGCGGGTACTAATATGAACGTGCAAAAAAGCATAGAAATTTCCGCCGGAGCAAGAAAAACGTCTATATAATCATAAACAATCTTTCTCTAAACCGCACCTGAAATATCAAACCGCTCTTTCGAAACATTTCTGTGAATTAAAACACTGAAATCTCTCCCCATGGATTTAATAGAAGATTATAGTTAAATCACAACCCCTAATAGCTTCGGAAATAGATGTAATTAATGCTTAACCAAAAAAATAATATATATATATATATATATATATATATATAATTATCAAATTGAGAGAAACTAGCAAATTATTAAACCAGAGAAATGAAACAATTTTTAAAACCCGTCATAAAAATATATTTAAACTATCTGTTAGATAGAATCTTAGAATGACCCCATCCATCATACATAACGATTTATTCCTATCTTGCTTTGATCATTCATTGGAACGATTTGTGGAATGAAGAAATGAAAGTGGAGATCTACCATGTGATGGGTATACATGCCAACATATGTGGGCATGTGGGTAAATATGTATGTATATTAGTACTTTATGAGTATATGTGAGGTTTGTTAGTATACTTGCGTAAATATGTGTTAGTATTATATGTATATAGGTTCTCTCTTCATAAATATGTGTGTGTGGGAATACAATAGTTACATGTGGATATAAATGGATGTGTGTATACATATATAGGTAGGTGTACACATAGACCAATTGTATGTACTTATGTTATATGTGTATAAATGTATACGTGTGTATGTGTAAATATGTAGATATATGCGTATTTTCTGAGTGTATATGAGGTTTGTTAGTATACTTTCGTAAACATGTGTTAGCATTAATTATTCGTGTATAAATCCAGTTTTCATAAACAAGTATGTGAATAGACGAACACAATATTGATATGCGAATATGGATGGATGTGTGTGTTTGTCGGTATATGTGGGTGAACGTGCAGACGCATTTGTACATATGTGGAAGTATAGACATATGTGTATGTGGGTATAAATAAGTATAGGTGATTGTGTGAATGTAGGGTTATATATATATATGTATTCATGTGCTTGTGAGAGGGCATGCTATGTGCTTACAGTAACTATCTAAGGACGAGAAACAATTCTCTACCTGTCGAAAGACTCAACCGAGATAAATCTAAAGCCTCTGTTTTAGATTATGTTACTTGTTGTCCGTTTCATTTTAAAGAAATGTTTATTCCGGAAAAATATTTATACCGAATGGAACGAATATAGTGTGATCTGATGAAATGTGCTAATTTAACTCATAGAGATGTATTATAATTTATAACCAATATAAATGACGTGTTGAGTTTTCCTTTATAAACATCCATTGTGCTTTCTGTACAGATCTAACACTTAATATTTTGTATTAAGTAGATCTGGTTGGATTATCCTCGCCATTCCTGGACTTGAGATCATTACCTATATATATATATATATATATATATAGTCATCCCCAGACAGATCCGTTTCGCTGTATCACAGCGCATCAGTATGGTTATACAGCCGATTGCTGTCCAGTCCATAAACGGCGAGGATAATCCAACAAGATCAACTTAATATAAAATATTAAGTGTTATATCTATACAGAGAGCTCAATAGATGCTATCCAGAGCAATATGATATTTAAATAGGAAAACTCAACCCGACATTTAAATTGGTTATAAATTATAATTCATTTCAATGAGCTAAATTAGCTCATTTCATCAGACCACACAATATTCTTTCCATTTGGTACAAAACATTTTGCCGGAATAAGCATTTCCTTTAATTAAATTGGCATGTCAATATATTGTATGGTAGACTCACTTTTTCGGTCTGTAAAATCTTCCAACGAATGATCCACACAAATGTGAAACAGCTGGCAAGTGTGTCGGAACGGGGGAATTCTAAGATTTTATGTTTTAGACAGTTTAAATTTATTTTTATGGCGGTATTTGAAAATTAATTTGTTTCTCTGATTTAATAATTGGCTAGATTCTCTGTATTTGGTAATTTTAATCTTTTCGTCTAAGCATAAATTGCATCTGCTTTTAAAGCTCTTGGGGTTTTGAGATTTCATTATAATCTTCCATTAAATATGAAAGGAAGATTTCTGTCTGAAGTGTGTGTGTGTGTGTTAGTGTGTGTGTTAGTGTGTGTGTGTGTGTGTGTGCATGCATTCACAATTTTAAATTAAAATCTAGCAGACACAATAAAATCAGCATTAGCAAGAGCGAAAATAATAATAATAATAATAATAATAATAATAATAATAATAATAATAATAATATTGACGGAGTGTGAGGAGGAGAGTAAGGAGTACGTGAAATTGTCAGACTTATAATAATAATTTTCACACAATTCGCATTTGCTGTTCAAATAAACTATCGCCCGGTTCAAACTCCACCCACAACTATTGAACAGGTGAAGAGTCTCATCCCTTGTTCCCTGTTTAGGATGTGGTTTCCGGATTTCTCTTTTACGTAGCCCCCTGCACGTCAGTGGCGTTACCGCCTTGCTCGGGGTGATATGATTAAAAAAAATATATGTGTGTATATTTGTTTGAAAGTGTTTTAATTGTGCGCAGTTTCTGTTATCTGCACTGTGTTTATCGCAATCTTTTTAATAATAGAATACTTTTTGTGAAAATCACGAAATTATTAAAGACAAATGTTTACTTCAATGATTTCTTCACACACACATACACACATATGAATCTATACGGAATTTTAGGTACATCTACATCATAGACAGAATATTATACAGTGATGTCACACGCACACCCTTACGTATTTGTGAACGCTCACGCGTAGATATATCTTTATGAAAAATTCTCTCTATTATATACAAGACTAAAGACAAAATTGAGACAGGGTTATGCGAATAGACAGTAAGAGACGCAGTTCATGAGGATATGTGGAGAAGATAACGGTTAACCCCTGAATAGAACAACAAGTTAATATTGTAGTGATCGAGGAAACAAATTCTTTGTAACCGATTCCCAAAATTGTAATTTTTCTCGGGAAGAAGTTTTTCGTGTGGAGCTTACTTCTCACTTATGGAATGCGAAAGGAATGAAAATGGTTCACTTCAGTTTGCATGTCATGAGATGGGGAATCATAACTGTAAAATTAAGATTTAGTGGAAATACCAATTGTAATCATAAATGGAAAGAGTAGCGTGAAGATTGCAACGTTCTGTCTGTGAAGAAAGGGTTGTTAGGCGATATAAAATTCATTTCCCACAAACCCGGAATAACGCTTTTGATTGTGAGTATTGTCCATGAATTTGTTCCTCAGTATATTAAGAATGTATTGAAAAAGCAAGCGCTAAGCCAAATATTTTACAAACATACTAATTTCTTCAAAATTCAAGCACCACACAGCACAGTGAATCATAAAATGCAACAAAAAATGATGCAGGGTCTGCAACATGATAATATAAGGAAACCACTTCAAGTTCGAAAACACATCTACATTCGAAATAAAGACAAATCTGAGCTGCAAATTCAGAGTATAAAGTACGTCTTTAGAGTTAAAGACGTACTTTATACTCTAAAATGCGATGAATATACATGGCGATGACACAAGACCTGAATAAAAGAATAGCCTTGCACAGAAGTAAGATTAAACTACCCAATGACAGGAGACTGTATGTTTCACAACAATTACACGATGCAGCAGAGGTAAATTCAGAGTAATGCCAATCTACCAAAATGCAGATTATGTGACATTCATGATGCAGGAAGAAATATTTATGAAAAAATACAAACCTTTCCTTAGAAAACAACATAAATATCCCTAAACATAAATAAGACACATACAGCTACACACTAAATTCAAACCCGCTTTTTTTATCTATTCGAGAGTTATAGGGAGTTCTCTTACTGTGTTGCATAATGTAGTTTTACATTCTCCTTCTGTTCGGAGAGAAGCAATTACAGAATCTTCATGAGGTTCTCTGTTTCGGTATTAATCTGAACTATCAGTCGGCATGACAGAGTTTTTTAGACGTTAGGAAATCTATTTTAAAGTGAAAATTAAAAAAATTGTTCCCCATCTCCGCAGTATAAAAAAATATTTTTTAGATGTTTCTTTCCCTGTCCTTTACAGAAAATAAAAATAAAATTAAGCTGCTGATAGTAAGCCCTAAGTAGGGGGTCGCATGGATTTCAAACTTTTAGGTAAGGGGTCGCGAGTGCCAAAAGGTGGGGAACTACTGATCTAGGGTGATCAATAGTTGAACAAACCACAATAATGGTTTCTGATTTGGTGCGAACGAAACCATTATTCCTCTCTGGGTGTGTGGGTGGTGTAATGGATAACGGCTTGGAATTGGATTGTCACATCAGGCTGATATTATCAGAACGTCACCTTCTAGAGTCTAGAAGACAATTTAATTGTGGGATCTCAGGGTTAGACCCTGACATTCTAACTCTTCGACCACACTCACTTAACGTAATTGTAAGAAATCCATCAACGACTGAAATTTGTAATACTAACAATAGTCTGCTAAACTCTCCTGTAAACCTTTTTTGTGGAGGGAGGGATTAAAGGGATACTAATTCATAATACACGAGAAATTGGGGAGCCGAGTTCGAATTCCAGTTGAATTCCTTGCATTCACTTACGCCAAATATCCTCGGGAAAGGTATTAATCCGTCTCCTCCCTCCAGAAGGATTATTGTATTATTGACTGAAATCTGTCTGATATTGCCTGCATGTTTATGTTTTTTTCTGAGAAATGTTGTACAATTAATCAAGATTTCTCAGAAAAACATAAACATGTGGGCAATATCAAAGAGATATTTAAGCGTTACTAATAAACGCAATTCTGATCAGTTTTGGGGGATGTTTTGCAGTGCCATTTCGCACACTGGACAGTTATCACTTGAAACATTTCCAGTCGGCAAAATGGACACATCATGCTGCAGTCTACGCCAATTTCCAGACAATTCAATTTACCTTTGACGACCCGCAGCTACTATTATTCTTGTCCTTTTCCATCTTTACAGATATATTATGACCAAAACATAAGTCATAAGTCATGGCACTTAACTGACAGTATGTCAGTTAAGTGCCATACGTGATACACGCTTTGGGCGGTCATGTCTCGAAAGAGATATGATTGACTGGGCAGAAGATTATCCCTCACTAGGTTGTCATTATTTTCCACGGTTGCCAGCCAAGGCTATAGAACCCAATCTGTCCTGTTATTTGACTCATAACTAGAAGGAGAAGAAATGAATTATTTTATTAAGTAGTTATTAATGGGGGAACAGTTTATTACTTCATAACTATAGAAAAACGATCCTCCACTTTATGCCCATTAGAGGCCTTAATCATTATTCCAACTATCATATTCAGTCAGTCAGTTAAGTGACATACGTGATACACGCTTTGGGTGATCATGTCTTGAAAGAAACACGACTGACTAGGCACAAGTTTATCCCACAGCAGGTTACCATTGCTTTGTGCGGTAGCCAAGGTTATAGAACCCAATCTGTCCTGTTATTTAAACCATAACTGGAGGGAATAGACTGATTAATACCTTTCCAAATAATATTTGTGCGTAAGTGAATTCAATTAATTCAACTGGAATTCTAACTCGACTCCCCGATTTGTCGTTACGTGTCGATATCCACTGCAGCACAACGCCCATCCTAACAAATAAATAAAATCAAACTAGACAGGTTTTTAAAAAGATACCGAAAACTCTTACACTTCCTTTAATATATGCCACATTCATGCCAATTTCTACCTTTCCAAAGAGTATTTGTGCGGAAGTGAATTCAATTAATTCAACTGGAATTCGAACTCGACTCACCGATTTGTCGTTCCGTGTCGATATCCACTGCAGCACAACGCCCATCCTAACAAATAAATAAAATCAAACTAGACAGGTTTTTAAAAAGATACCGAAAACTCTTACACTTCCTTTAATATATGCCACATTCATGCCAATTTCTACAATATAGAATCGTTCCCTTTTTAACTAATCTGAATTCTTCAGTCTCTTCTATTATTGCTGAGTATATTTATTCTTTTCCAAAGAACTCACATGCCAACATGCATGGCCATGTTTTTCATGTTCTCCAACATTTCTTACTCTTTAAGGAATTGTGTCTTTAACCTTATTTTATAATCATTTCAACCCAAGAAAGGCAGGCATGCCACTGGTGTACAGTGAGGTTACTGTGAGAGAAATAACAAGATTCAGGGGATGTCGGAGAAACGACAGGAGATGGATTGCAATAAAATAGATAGAAAATGTCAACTGACCTTGTATTTAAACTTTTGTAGATTGTAGCTATTAAGGAAGTAAGCAAACAGAAGGGAGTTTCACAAATGGGGAGTACGAGAAAAAGACCCTGTTAGAGTAGAAGAGGCGGTTAGATTTAACTATTTCGACGGTAAAAGGTTGGAACCTAGAAAGTAATCTAGGAGCACACATAAAATATATGAGGTCAGGGAACCAGGAAGAAAATCTCGTCAGAGCAGTTGTAATGTCTTGTAGAAAAGACAGAGGGAAGCTACATCACTGGGAGAAGATTGTGAGATGTGAGATGTGAGATATTTCAGCATTTATAATAGCCAAAAATAGGTCAGAGGCTAATGGGCGATAATTTTAGGTGTCCTAATGCTCCCTAGAATTCTACAGAAGATTATTCATACATGTGCTTTCAACTTTCACTAATAAACCCAGTCACTAATCTCTTCTTCCTTTAACGTTCCCCTTCATCTTATGATTGTTGTATGTTAGAGAGAATTTCTGATAATTTACGTAAAGTCCTTTCTCTATACAAAGCTACAATTAACTTTTTTTTTGGCGACTTTATTGGCTATCATGTCGAGTGGCTTCATAGTTCTAACGCCACAAACCTGGCTGGGATACAAATTTTGAAAATCCCATTTGATCGATCACTAACTCAAATAGTAGACTTCCCCACGCGTTTCCCTAGTAACTCTGACGGACAAGAGTCTTCACTTGATCTCTTCCTTATCATCTCCCCGGATTGTTATCGTGATCTTCAGCTCTGTTCTCTTTTCAGCTCCGATTGCAAGTGTCTATAGATATCTCTTCTCTCTCTCCTATCAGACAAGAACCCACTCTTAACATAATACCGTTCCGTTATCAACGCACCGATTAGAACTCATCTCGTGATTTTCTTCCCGATGCCCCTTGGAATTATATTTTTGTACTAAACCTGTTGATAAATGTGCCCCTGGTTTCTTCCTGCGGGAAAACAGGACTCGAAGCTTTCGTACCAGCACGGAGATATCATTTGAAACCAAGATCTTCCTTTTGATTACCTCCTCCCTGATCAACCGCTATTACTCACAGGAATCACTTCTTACGTTGATTAAGTCTCCTGTTGTTTTTTATAATCATTAACATTGAATTATTAAACCTTACGGACTGTAGTAATCTCGGGCATTTTACAGTTGTCTATCAATTTAATCTTTACGGCATTTTAAACTGTACCTTTTATTTGATCTGCGATAATTTTTTTTTCTTTTTCCGAGGTCCATGTCCAAATATTAATAAGTGATTGACATGTTCTCCAGTGAGTCTGTTGGAATCAAAAACTTCAGACCGGGTGATTGTATTCAAGTTAAATAACAAACTGTTGCCCTTTGGTGTTGACCTCAGTGTTCAATCTTATATTTACACATGTTCTGTCCATGATATCCAGTACTTTTAGGCATAAACAGACAGCAACCTCTCAGATAAAAGAAATCAAAAAATATACCTATGAGAATACAGTAAGTACCTAATACAATCCTAACATAGGCTGCACACTGTCGAAAATACCAACATGTAGAAATAAGAAACTTTATCTATGTATATTTATTTATTTATATTTTCTATAAAAAGAACATGTGGCATGCAATGTGTATACATTAAATAAATATAGCATACATTAAAACTATATTTTTTTATTAATTATATATAGATATGGGTAAGTGTTTGTGTCTGCATATGTTAATATACTTATTTTGAATATGTTGATAGACCAAAATTAGTCTGAAGAAAACAGAATACTGGTAAAACAGTTTTAATGAACCACATTAGCAACTGACCTGGTAGCTCGACTCCAGCCACTTATTCATCGGCGGGATGTGGATTCGCTTTGACTTTCTACAAATATTCTAATGGCTTCTGTTCCTAAGAACGTAGGTCACTGGTGCCTTCTCCACAAAAAATATCTCCCTATGATGAAAATTTTGATATCTAAATAGTATATGCCTTAGAACAGTGGTTTCCAATTGGTGGGGTGCACCTGATAAGTGCGGTGAAATATTAGAACAGGCGAGGCTGAATGAGTGAAAGAAAATCAAAGATTGAAAAACAGTTTTTAAAAAAATTCGTATGGTAAATATAAATATGATTTCAGAATTTACAATATCATTATAGATTATTTATAATTGCATGCACGTGTCTTTATATAAATAGTTATATATTGCCCGATTTTAGCATCATGATATTTTTACACTACAGTATGTATTATAAATATAGTAACTAGTTTCCGCAAGTTGGAGGAGAGATTTATCAATGACAATGTTGACTTTAAAACCACGGTTATCTCCCTTTAACTTTGTTTTTTGTTTCGATTTTTAAATGTACTTTTGATCACAAAGAATTTGTTGAGACGAGAGAAAATGTTCATTCTGAAAATACATCCAAGATAAAAAAGTGTTTTCGAACTACTGCTATAGAACGAGGACTTCCCTATTCTGCAATTCAAAGATAATGAATTTGCTCCTCACTAATTGCTTGTCTATTTTGATAGTTATTCTAAGTAGAAAAAAAAAACATGTAGAATGGTTATTTTCAAGGTTGATGGCATATTTCTACTTTGAATATTAGAGCAAGATATTTGTCTTCGCGTATTTTTCTCATTTAGATTTTATCCAAATTAAATAAGTTAATTTATTAATGCTAAAGATTTTTAAATTAACACTTGTGACACACTTTTACACATTTGACCTTGACTTAAACTAAGCTGAGTCAAAAACCTCTCCTTTGTTTTACTTACCATGGTCTCTCCACTGAGACGTAATGTGACACAAGTTCTGGGTTTACGTGGGGATACCGAGCGCGTACATTGGGGCCAACGACAAAAAATTGTCCAGTCCCGCAAACGTCGCTTGCGTTGGCATTGATATGACCACCGACCCTTACCCACGTCTAGTCGAACTCTGCCTGAAGAAAGAAACGCAACTGAGAGATGATAATCATCGCAAGGTACGGGCCGCAACATAATCTTCTTAGCAAACTTTTACTCATTTCTTTTTAATTAGATTAAAGTTTAGTTTGGACTTCTGCATTCAAACTTGTGATTAATTAATAATCCTAAATACAGGGTGGAGCAGAGCAACTTGCTTATTTGAATTTGACGTCGAAACTTCAGAGTACGATTCCTAGTGTACTGGGCAGAAAGGACGCCATCTGAGTGACGTCATCTTTAAAGCTTGTAAAACAAAATTTAAATGTTGTAATTGATGCTGTTTAAAGAATTATATGTATATCTGCATTACTTTTGTTTTATTTGTTCTTCCAAATAAGTAAGTTACTGTACACCACACTGTATTAATAAATTAACACTTGTGATATATTTTTACGCTGTTGACCTTGATTTAAACTAACCTGAGTTAAAACCCATTGCCTTTTTTTTCATCGTTTTTTCTCCACTTATCCATTACAATGTAGAAAAAAGCAGTGACATCAATAAACATTGTTAAAATTTTAAATAATGAGGTGATTTTCTAAACATAGCTTAGATGGGGCCAGACAGTTAAGTGCCATACATGATACACGCTTGGGCGATCATGTCTTGAAAGAGACATGACTGACTTGGCAGAAGATTATCCCGCAGTAGGTTGCCATTGCTTTCTGCGGCGGTAGACTGGTTGCCGACCAATGCTATAAAACCCAATCTGCCCTGTTATTTAACCCATAACTGGAAGGAATAGACGGATTAATACCTTTCTCAAGGGTATTTGCGCGTAAGTGAATGCGATGAATTCAACTGGAATTCGAACTCGGCTCCCCGATTTCTCGTTCCGAGCCGATATCCACTGCACCACAACGCACATGAGGTGGGGTACAAGGTCGAAAATATGGGCTATTCAATGAGGATCGAAGTCACTACTCAACTGCGATGATTCTAGCGTGATAAGCTTGCTAATTATTAAACCACCTCGGGCATTTAAATTATTAAATAGCCTTATTTGTACAGGTTTAAGTGTAAACGAATGGCAGGGGATATATTTCATAAATTCATTGGTAAAAATGAAAATTGAAGTTGTTCAGATAAATCTAAAAATATTTCTCTACTCAATTAATACTTTTATTTGAACTGTACTTACCCACATCTTTAGAAAATAGGGTTTTATGTTGTATCTATTGAATTCATTTATTTGCAAATTTTTACTTTATTTATATACCAGGCATAAATTAATTTATTTTATTTATAATTTGACGTTTTAATTGTTTTCCGGCTTTGGTGTTTGACTTAAATTCGCTTTTTGTTTCACTTTTTGTGAATATATTTTTTCTCACTTAGTGTTACGTGTAGGAAGTTGTAACAAAGGAAAAGAAAAACATTTACTAAAACACAGAGCTAAATCACAAACAAATATTTAATTTACTAAAAACATAAAATAAAATACATACAAATATACAATTGCGGCATTCAAAAGAAAAAACATAGAATTTACTGGCGAATTGTTACGAGGGAGAAGGGAAAGTGAGGGTCAAGTATTGTATGTGCTATTACTGGAAATCCTCAATAGATTAAATTTTAGTTTGGTCAATGAAAATATTCAAAAATTCTATTTACCAGTTTAGTTCCCGAAGGTCCTCTTTTTGAGTTTTTGTTGGTGGGAAACTTTTCATAGAGATTCTTTCGGCTGTATATAACAATCCACAAATCAAAAGCCGGAGTTGATAATACGAGAAATTCCTATTTTACAACTGACAACTTTCTTCAAAAACCTATTTTTATGGGAGGTAGCACCTAATTAGCATAATTCTCGCATCATCTTGATTTTTCTCGAATATACTGGAATGATCTAGAATTTTCCAAATGTTTTATTTCTAATTTCTCTATTTTACAACTACTTCATGAATGAAAACTATTTTGTATTAACACGTATGTCTTAGTAGAATCCCTTACTATAAATTTTAACCTTTCTGTTGACTTTGTTAATATTTTATATATAGAAATTCATTATCGTAACACTAATAACACTAAATAAATGTAAATAATGGAAACGAAAGAAAAATAAAGAATCATGTATGTTTCCTTGTTTATAAACTGTGTATGTAGGATATTAATTTTCAACGGACTTTTTCATTTTCAACGCGTTCAATGAATGACGCGGTTGCAATGTCTAAATAGAAATAATGTCTAAATAGAGATAAGCATCAGGCGATGATTTTTTTTAATAATCATTTCACCCCAAGCAAGGCAGGTTACAGAGTCTGCCAGAAAATGGATAAGAGGGCATGTGAAGAGAGTTGTATGGAAGCAGAATGGAAAGGGAGAAAAACATGATACAAGAGTTGTCAGGGAAAGGATGCAAATCTAAAAGATGATAGACGGCAATTGACGTTGCATTTAAATTCTTGGAAATTGTAACTTTCAGAGAAGCAAGTTTACGGAAGGGAATTCCACAGGCAGAAAGTGTGAGAAAAGAAGCTGTTGGAGTAGAAACTGAGGTTATATTTGATCAGTTTCACTGTAAAAGGGTGTAAAAGCCACATTGCATCAGTGATAAGGTGATTGGAGTCTATCTGCCAAGCTGGCGTCAATTACATTACAGATTCCCGGGCGGATTTTTTTCAGGAACCCCCAAATGAATAGCAGGAGCACCCGACCAGATATGACAGCGGTATTTAATGCACGAGCGGATGGTACTTATACATGTGCATGATGGATTCTGACGAGAAAACTTCCTGGCCCTACACAGTGGACAGACCTTCCTAGCAGCAGATATAACTATGGATTCAAAGATGTCATTCCACTTGAGGTCGACTGATAGAGTTAGGCCGAGGAGGCGCAGTGTTTTGCTTTCAGGGAAACTAGCCTGATCCATGCTGATGGCGGGTAGGAGCGAAACTAGCCTGATCCATGCTGATGGCGGGTAGGAGCGATTCTCTGTGTTGGCTAATGTATAGCAGCTTCGTTTTGGAAGCATTAAAATTTACGAGCCACTTCTTACCCCAGTCGAGACCACCGAAAAGTTACGGTGGTTTCGCCTCAATCCACCAAAGACCAGAGGTTCTTTACAAGATCAGCAGCTAGATTTGAATCGGACGCCATTTTCAAATTTACATGTTTGAAATTATCTTTAGAATTATTACTTTCTTTGCAAAATTTAAATTTTCAGTTGTTTTTATTTTGGTTTCATAAAAATCACTTAACATTTTCTACAACTTGTTGCTCTCTTTTTTACAATTCGACTTCTAACATTATATAAAAAGTGCAAATAATAGAGAATTCTCCTTTTCTTCTTTGTCTACTTCTTCTTCTTCTTCTTCTGCTTTTTCTATGTACCCTGTCCTTGCAGGGCGTAAATACCAGTCTTGTTGACTAATCTTTGAAAACAATTGCTAAATTGTTTCAAAACAAGAAATTTTGTGAGAAGCATTTTATTATTATGTCATTTTTCATCATATTTAAATTTCTGGTTTGGTCTCACTACCAACCAAGTCTGCGGGGAGAACTAAGGCAGGTAGTGGCGTGTTGTTATGGCTCCATTTCATGTTTTTCTATCTTCCCTATCATCCTCAGCATTACATAGATAAAGTTTTCCTTAGTGTGTGGGCTGTACTTAATAAGACAATTTTTTGTATATCTCTTAAGCTGGGGTTTCCAGGGATTCTTTCAATGTGTTGTTTTGTTCCATTTTTTATCATTCCAAGTGCACCTACTATCATTGGCACAACTCTTGTTTTCAATTTCCACATTTTTTCTATTTCAATTTCCAGGTCTTTATATTTTGACAGTTTTTCAAATTCCTTGATTGCTATGTTACAATCCGCTGGACAAGCCATATCAATTAATAGATAAGTTTTCTCCTTCTGGTTTTTAACAATAATGTCTGGCCTGTTTGCTTCAATTTTTCTGTCTGTGTAGATGGTGTAATCCCATAGAATGGTTACATCTTCTATTTCTGTAACCGGTGCTGGATGATGTTCATACCAGTGTTTGTTTACAGCTTTTCCATAATGTTTGCACATTGCCCAATGTAAATATTGCCCAACTCTATCGTGGCGATTTTTATATTCGTTTGGGGCAAGCATAGAACAGCCTGAGATTAGGTGGTCTATTGTTTCTTGGTGTTTATCACAAAACCTGCATTTTGGATCCATATTATTATGTATGATATTTGCCTGAAAGTTTCTAGTGAAAAGACTTTGGTCTTGTGCTGCAAGAATAAAGCCTTCAGTTTCAGACTTTAATCCAGATGCACGTAACCATCGATGAGTATTAACTTTGTCAACATTGGATTTATTGGCACGTTCTGGATATTGGCCATGCAGAGGTTTGTCTTGCCAGCGCTGTTTCATCTGTTCAAGAGCTTTATCTTTGGCTTTCATTTTCATATTTTTTGCCGCAATAGTTGGTTCTTGGCTTCTGTTTTGCTTTTCTACAGAATCTACTAACTGTAAATCTTGTTTGTATTTACTGCCTTCTTTTATTATTGAATATTTTTTCTTTCTTTCTTCATGTTGCCTTACTAATTGTATCATCCAATCCTTTGTTGTTTCTATGTATGTTAGTAAGCCAATAGTTGTTGTCTTGTATGACAATTCCAGCTGAATAAGACCTCTTCCACCTTCTTTACGGTCTACATCAGCCTTTGGATGATGCATCTTATGCTTAGAAAGAAGCTTTCTTGTTTTAGCATCCATTCGGCTGATGTCGTTTAGAGTCCAGTTTAAGATGTTAAAGCTATATTGGACAACTGGGATTGCAAGGCTATTAATGGCCATAACTCTGTTCTGTGAATTTAATTCAGTTTTAATATCATTCGTAGCCTTCTATAGTACTCTTTACGCACTATTTCTTTCATTTTTTTATGGTGAATGTTTTCGCTCTCATTTACACCTAGGTATTTATAAGCTTCTTCTGGTTTCAATTCTTTTATTGTTACAGCAGGGTCTAAGTTAATTGAGGATGTTTCTTGTATTGATCCACGAAAAACTGTAGCTTTAGCACATTTTTTCAAATTAAATTTCATTCCAATTTCTTCGCTGAAGCATTTTACAGTTTGCAGAAGACCTTCCAGCTCATTATCATTCTTAGCATATAACTTTAAGTCATCCATGTAAAATAGATGGCTTATTTTCTTTTGGCCTATTTTATAACCACATTCTGTCTTATTATGTTGACTGGTTAGTGCTATTAATGATATGCAGAATAGTAAGGGAGATAAAGAATCACCTTGAAATATACCTCTTTTGATGTTTATTTCATCAGACTTATAGGTTCCATTTATATGATTGAGGTAAAGGGTTGTTTTCCATATAGACATGCACTGTTTGATGAAATTGATGATGACGGGCGATAGCTTGTATATATTTAAAGTCTTTCAAATCCAGGAATGTGGCACACTATCGAATGACTTTCGATAATCTATCCTTATTATTATTATTATTATTATTATTATTATTATAAAAATTCATAGCATCCCCCGTTCGTGTCAATATAACAAATTTAGTCAGATGCCGTTCGAAAGGAGGAAACGCGTTAAACGGGAAAAAGTACACCTTGTCATACATCTTCCACGATATTGTTCCTGATATAAAAATATGTATATATCGTTATCTCATGTAATATATATATATATATATATCAGACCTATAAGAACAACATAATCTGTTCTGGATTCCGCTATTGGCCGACATCTTTTGTACAATCAAGTGTGTGCCTGGCATATGAGGGCAGCTGGTTTACTGTCTTGCACAACGCTCGGTCTACACATCATCTTCGTATTTTGGAAGCAATTTGCTTGAAAATTCATCAGCCGAGACTGTGCAGACAGAAAGTGCGGTTTTTACGCTCCTTGCAATTGCTGGTGAGTCTGTGAGTATAACATTTTTTCACTTTTAAACACACTTGTGGAATTATATGTGTATCCCCCCCTTACATTTTATGTGTGTTTTTTTTTTCAATAAATTTATTTTTAAACGAGTTCCATCATCTCCCAGCATTGTAAGTAATTTATTTATTTTGCCTTTTCCTTTTCCTTAATTCTCTTAAAATTAAAGCCAACCAGAACCCTTGATAAGAGTTGGCCGAAAGGTTCCTCGGGTTTAAATAATATAACGTCTGTTCTTTTTAAAGATATATATATATATATATATATATATATATATATATATATATATATATATAAACAGGATTGAATAATTTTAAAGCAATAATGTCATGACAGTTAATTGTCATTTAATAACTAAGAAAATACATGTGTGTGAGTGTGTGCATACTTAAAATTTACGTATGAACATAAGAAACGCATCAAGCCATCTTTAAACAATATTTTCTATATAGAACACGATGTTTCTCAAGAAAATAAAATGTAAATTATACACATGTGTGTGCGTGTTTGTGTGTGTGTCCGTGCGTGTGCTTGCTTGTGAAAGTTTGTGTTTATGTGTTAATGCTTGCCTGACAGAAAACGAGTAACAATTATTTGTGTGTCATTATATATACGTGTGTGCATACGTAAATGTGATGCTTGTCTGTTCATTATGTATATACATATACACTTATGGAGTGAGACGTATGTGATTTTTTTATTATTCATTGTGTGTGTGTTACTTTCTCTGTCTCTTTATATATATATAAATATGTGTGTGTGCGTGTGTATATGCGTGCGTGTAAATGTACACACTTGTAGAGACAAACTCATATTAATCTACAGTTAATACAGATGCATCTCTACAATTCAAACATGTATATGCTGAAAAGTCCTCCACCCATCAAAGTTGACAGATGCTAAGATTTTAGAAGATTCTGACGAGCGAGAAATTTTCACTCTGTTCCCGTAAATGTACACACACACACGCACACACACACACACACACACAATTTTTATGTACTTTTTAGATTTATATTTTTTATACATTGATTTGTTTATATATTTATATATATACAATATTATATATATCATATATATTTGCTTAAATGTGTATATTTTTAATACGATAACATTATAATTATAATAGTTGTTGATTATATATATATGTATATGTATATATATATTCGCACAACGGCCCTGACGAGCCGTTGTGCGAAACCGCGGTAGGTCTTGGCGATCTTGCTATTTTGTTAGTGTGTTTGCTCTGCGTTACTGCCTTCTAGTTAAATACTTTTAGGTTGTGTGTATCGAGCACTTTTCTTTTCTGGTTGTTTGTTCCGTTAGAGGGTTTTTTTTCTTTTTACTGGGAGGAACCGTATGTATTGTCGGTCCCACGCAGTTTTCTTTTTTTCCCCCTCTTTGCCCAAAGCTTTATAGCCGAGGACAATAACGGATTTAGATTCTGCTGGTCATTCATGGTCTTAAAAAGTCCCTTCTATAAAATTTTGAGATTAGAATACACGCAGAGTCGGTTTAATAATTATTATTATTATTATTATTATTATTATTATTATTATTATTATGTATATGTATATGTATATATGTATATATATATATATATATGTCTCTATATATATATGTATATATATATATGTATATATATGTATATATGTATATATATGTATATATGTATATATATGTATATGCATATATGTATGTATATGTATATGCATATATGTATGTATATGTATATGTATATATATATATATGTATATATATGTATATAGATAGATAGATAAATAGATTAATTTGACTGCTAAGTAATTTTTGGAAACTAATTTTAATATTTTGAAGAATAAAGTATGACAAAAATAATTCTAACGAAATCTAACTTTTTCATCTCTGAATTGAAGATTATAGAAACTCTACACTGACCAACAAGTGGGGGATCAGTTTACAACTTGATTACAATAAAAGCCGTCCCCGGATTTTGTCGTCAGATTTTAAATTTTTAATACGGATGACTCAGCCTCATGAATGTGATAATGCGAAATTATTTGAATGCTTAATATAAAAGCGACAGTTTGTTCATTAAATAACAAACCTAATCGATTTATATTTCTATATTCATGTGAACCTGTGTGTGCGAACAAAAATTAGATTAAGTTTGTACACACACATACACACACGCACATATATATATATATATATATATATATATATATATATACACTAATTTATTTATTTATTTATATATATATACACTAATTTATTTATTTATTTATATATATACACTAATTTATTTATTTATATATGTATATTTATCTGTAAATTCCGATGAAATTAGTGGTTCAACATGTCATTTTAAGGAATCCATTCTTCGACCTCTTATAAACAGAGAATGAGGAAAAACCCTAAGCCCAGAGGCTAGCTTAGTAAAAGAAAGGGTTTGGGATTGGAGGAGGAATTAGTCGTAATTCCTTCTTGTGAGTGGGAGGTATGTGGCCTGACCCCTTGAACTAGTAGTGGTAGGTGGTGGGTAAGTAAATGTTTGGCAAACTATTTTTTTTAAAAATTAAAAATTTTTTGTGACAAATTGGGAGAATAGGATAATTATTGTAAGTTTTATTTATTTCTATAGCGACACATACTTATGATCTCCCTTATGATCTCCCTTATGATCTCCCTTTGTTTGTTAAGGAGAATATTTTAGTCTTGAAATTTGAAAATTTTAATTTTTTCTGTCAAACATAGATTACAACTATCTCTTAAGCTATTAGGGGTCCTAGGATTGCTTATGAACTCCCATTTAATCTGGAGATCTAAGTTCTTCTTCTTCTATGTGCCCTGTCCCTTCAGGACGTAGGCGATCATGGATCTCCACGTCTCCCTATCCCTTGTGGCTCTTAGTATGTTTGCTCCTGTTGCTCCTGGCAACCCCCGTTCCGTCATCCACCTGATCAGACTCTGCAGATATGTTATCCGCTGCCTTCCTCTGTCTCTCCTTCCTTCTATCTGACCAGTCAGTATCAGGTTCTCCAGGCTCTCCTTCCTCATTGCATGTCCCAGGAACTTCGGTTGTCTCTTCCTGATTCTCAGCATCAATTTCCTATTTGTTGCCATTCTTTCTAACACTTCGTCGTTGCTTGTATGCTCAGTCCACGATATCCGTAGCATCCTTCTGTAGAACCACATTTCGGCCGCTTCCAGTTTTTTCCTCGTTTTCGATGATATTGTCCAGCATTCACAGCCGTACTGAAGAACTGACATCACGTAGCAGTCTAGCACTCTTTTCTTCGTTTCTATTGAGATCTTCCTGTATGTTAGTATTTTGCTCATCTTCTGGAACGCGTCCTTTGCCATGCCAATTCGCCTTCGGATCTCCGTGTCGCACTTTCCATCCTGTTAGTTTCCATCATGTCCTGTTAGAACACTTCCTAGGTACTTAAATTCTTGGACTTGTTTGATTCTGTTATCCCCCACCTGTATTTGGCATTTTGGGTTGTATCTTTTGCTGATGACCATGCACTCAGTTTTCTTAAAGTTTATTTGTAGTCTCTTCTTGTCACTCTCCACTGCTACTTTCTGTATGAGATCTTGCAGTTTCCTTTCCGTGTCCGCAATCAGTACTGTATCGTCCGCGTATCTTATGTTGTTCAGGTTGTGGCCTCCAATAATAAATCCTGGTGTATCATCTAGGGTCCTCAAAATATTCTCGCTGTATAGGTTGAACAAATCCGGTGAAAAGACACATCCTTGTCTTACGCCTTTTTCTATCTTTGTGTATCTACTGAGGTCGTTACCTGTCCGTATGCAGGCCGTTTGCTGCCAGTAGAGATTCTTGATTAATTCACAGTATTTTCTAGAAAGAGCTGTTTGGTATCTTAAACTATGGTTAGTGAAGGAGTGGCTGTGGGTATAAAGCGCTTGTTACCAAATTCCCGCTTAAATTCCAATATAAACATTACGTCTCTCCTTATTTTCCTAAGAGTAGATGGTGGCTTGATAGATTATATATATATATATATATATATATATATATATATATATATATATATATATGTATGTATGTATTAATTTATTTATGTATACGCATATATTTTCTGTTTTTTCTTATCCTTTTCTTTCTGATTTTATTTTTGTTGGAGCGTAATTAACGGAAGATATTTCAACGTAGATTACGATTCTTTTTTGTCCATCACTCCAATGAATAACCTTCTATTCAAGACTAAAATACTGAAGATAAAAGGTATTTTGTTTAGCTTTAAAATATCACTTTTTAAAAATAGGCTGTTATAAATAATTTTAATTATATGTTTACATTTAAAACATTTGTAAAAAGTGAGCGAGACAAAGTGGGGCTGATAAAACGATAAAAATGAAAACGTTATTCTAGAGAAGTTAGATATGCTGCGGATATCATGGACCGGGCATATGAGCAATGATGAGGTTTTGAAAAGGGTGGAAACAAATAGGAAATTAATACTGAGCATCAGGAAGTCAGTTAAAGTGCCATACGTGATACACGCTTGGGCGATCATGTCTCGAAAGAGACATGACTGACTGGGCAGGAGATTATCCCGCAGTAGGTTGCCATTGCTTTCTGCGGTAGACTGGTTGCCGACCAAGGCTATAGAACCCAATGTGTCCTGCTATTTAACCCATAACTGGAAGGAAGAGAAGGATTAATACCTTTCCCAAGGCTATTTGCGCGTAAGTGAATACAATGGATTCAACAGGAATTCGAACTCGGCTCCCCGGTTTCTCGTTCCGAGCCGATATCTACTGTACTACAACGCACATCCTGCATCAGGAAGAGACAACTAAAATTCCTGGGACATGCAATGAGGAAGAAACGCTTGGAGAGCCTGATACTAACAGACCAGTTAGAGGGGAAAAGAGACAGAGGAATAGGGAGACGTGGAAGGCAATGATCGCCTAAGGCCTGAAAGGACAAGATACAAAGAAGAAGAAGAGGAAAAAGAAGAATAAGAAGAAAGAAAGAAAGAACAATGGTGTAGACACGAAAGACGCTCTGCATAAGCCCAATCTTTATTTTTCTATAATTATTTTATTACGTTTTCTTTACCCACAGTAAGTAGGTAGACACGCAATCTCATGTATATTTCCTATGTACTTCGTTCACAACCTGAAGAAAAATTAATCAGTTAAATGCTATACGTGATACACGCTTGGGTGATCATTTCTCTAAAAAGACAGGACTGTCTGGGCAGAATAATTTCCCTCAGTAGGTTGCCATTGCTTTCTACTGTAGACTGGTTGCCAACCAAGGCTATAGAACCCAATCTGTCATTCTAATTAGCCCACATCCGAGGGAGAAAAGACAGATTAATACCTTCTCAAGGGTATTTGTGCGAAAGTGAATGCACGGAATTCAAGTGGAATTTAAACTCGATTTTTCGATTCCTCGTTCTGCGCCGATATCCACTACGCTACAACACACATTTTCCTACTTAAAAATAATCTATCTCTGTCAAATCTGAGACTGGACGAAACGTTTTGGGGATAGATAAGAATTATCAACAGAGAAAGTGCAATCGGTCACTTGATTTCAAATTCAAGTCTCGTCGTTGCATTTACTTTCACACTAATGATCATGAAACGACACGAATCCGTTTCACCCATACATAAGTAGAGATTCGTATTTGCGCCTAGATAGAAAGTGCAGCAGGTATAACTCCCAAAAATACCTCTAACACACCCGTAAGATATTCTTGGCAATAGTGTCTTACCATTATGCGGAACATATTTCTGGGAGCTATATGTGGGATATATTTTTGCCGCACCTTGTATAACGAACCCAAATGGAATTTGAATTCAGCTCTCTGATTTCTAATTCGGAGTCGTTATCTATTATTACACTATTCGTACAACCAATCTTACAGCACCTGGTATTCCCAAGTTGTCGCCATCTAGGTACTGACCAGACTAGGTATCATTTAACTTTGGTGATTGAGCGGAATCCCTGTTTCAACTTGATATGGCCATTAAACTTCCAAATAATGAGGGTAATAGAAGACCCGGTTGGAATATGATCACATATCATAAATGGTATCTTGGAAAAAAACGAAAAAATTATTCCTCTACGAATGTATTAAAACATTCAATTAATTAAAGGAATCTATTAAAGGCTGAAAACGGGTCAAGCCTATTTTTAATTCGAATGTTGGAAAACAACTTTTTGTTCAAATACAAAACCCAAATGTTTTCATTGAACTCACGACTTTATTCCTGTTTGTCCTAATTCCTAATAAAAATGGCATGTTTTGCAAAATGTCAAATATATTTTCTTGTTCTTCTTTTTGTTGATCACATTTCTTTCGTGGATACGACGATCTCCAAACATATCGAGATCATTAGAAAAACAGGTAATCAGTAAAAAAAGGTCGTCAGCAAAATAGATCATTAGTCAAATAATAATAAAGGCGTTTGTTTAAAACGTTGCTTGCTGGGAGCATTAAACAAAAAACTTCTAGGCGGAGAGAGTGACATAATAGCTGTCTGCAATTTGGCAAAATTATAACTCATCTATCAATTTCTCTTTCACTCTTTCTCTACTTATTTTTTTTTTTTTGTGTGGGTAATAAAAATATTGTTCGAATTATAATTTGTTGTGTGTGTAATAAAAATATTGTTCAAATTATGCTATATTTTTGAGTAAAAGTGCTCAATATTAGAGCTTAAACCTAAATAAAAAAGTGGATATTCAGGCCAACACCTAACGGCGACAGGCTGTTTCATGATTAAACACAAACTTCAGGTTATATAAGACTTTCTAAGCAGGACACATACATCGCCCTTGGGTATTTAATTCAATATCCATTTATATATATATATATATATATATATATATATATATATATATATATATTCCCACTTTATCGCATCCACTCTTATTTCTCCCCACCATGTATACATTTCCCTATTGTCTCCTTTTATTAAACCCAAAGAACTAACCATAAAAGCTGTAAAGGACCATACCTTATCTTTTTTTACACGTCCATTAATTACCCCTATCTCTTACCTCTTCCGTCTTTTCTTTCAAATTCTAACTGACATCTTACAACCCTTATTTCCCCATCTCTCACTCCACCTTCATCTCACACAATTCGCCAAATATAAGAATTTCCATTACTTTTCAGGCTACCTGATGAGACATTGTTCTTTCAATGTCGAAACAAAATGTACACTTTGTAGAAGATAATAATTCCTACATGTTCTAAACTATAATTTATATATATATATATATATATATATATATATATATATATATATAATGTGTTTGTATAAGTATTTTCTGCCCTAAAATCATCTACAGTAAATACCTAACGAGAAAGAAAAACAAGTAATTAGTTTAATTAAAAATGATGAACAATTACTATTAACCAAAAGAATGCCATTGTCCTCGTCAAGCAATTCTTATCCCGTAACGATTTTACACGAAATGATTTCCGACGTTATTGTACAAAGGATTTTACACGAAATGATTTCGTGTAAAGTCCTTTATACAATAAAAACGGAAGCTGATGACGGTTCGCCTGAAATAGGCCTAGACTTACACCATGAAATAACATGTCTGCATTAATTTTTCTTATATTTGCTCTATATATATTCATATATATATATATTTATAGTTCTCTTAGAGGGTTATCCTATGTACAGGATATTTTAAATACCTCGGTTTTAAGGTTGAAGTTACTTCTAATCTTAAAATTGTAAACTACCTAGATATCACCCTTAATTTAAACGATGGATCCCACCAGCCTTTTCTCAAAGAAAATAGTTTTCCCACTTATATTAATATTTTATCCAACCACCCCAAAAATATTATAAAGTAGATACCAATATAGAAAATAATAGGATTAACCAATTATCATCTAACATTAAAACTTTCAATGCAAGTAAAGATATTTACAATAAGGCCCTTCAAAAAATCGGATTTAAGAACAAATTAACGTATAATAAACCTACAATAGTCCCCGAATCATCTACTACTAAAAATAAAAAAAAAACTGTAGACAAATTAAGATAATTTGGTTTAACCCTCCATACTGTAAACTAACAAATATCAATATCGGTAAATATTTTCTCAAATTAGTAGAAAAACATTTTAATAACAATAATCCTCTAAGAAATTTTTTTAATAGGAACACGCTAAAAATCAGCTACTCTTGTACCTTAAATATAGATAACATTATAAATTATCATAACAGGCACATTCTAAAGAATTTATGAAATCCTGACTCTGAGTCCGGAATTTTAAATAAATGAAATTGTAGCTCGGTAGATGCCTGACCGGTGAAGGGCAAATGTAAATCTACATAGAGGATTTATGAAGCTCACATTTCACCATCAAACAACAAGAATAATTACCGAACCTATATTGGTATGTTCGCGGAACCTTTTAAGCACAGATATTACAATCACAGGTATTCGTTTTTGAACCCAGGTAAAAAATACCAGACAGCCATTTCACGGAGATTCTGGAAAATGAAAGAAGGGCTAGACCCTGTAATTAACTGGAGACTGATAGGTTCAGCCCGAATTCCGAGGAATATTCGTGATAGTTGCGATCTGTGTCTGCAAGAAAAATTCTAATATTAAAGTACCCAAACCAGCGCCTACTCCTGAATTTTAGAAAGAAATTCATTAGTAAGTGCCGTCATAGAGCGAAATTTGTGAACATTTAAATTTTAAATTCTAATTTTTGTTTTTACGAGAGTAAATATAAATTTAATTGTTTTTGATAAATTAATTTAATTTTTAAATAGTAATTTTAACCCCTCTACCTTCCTCTTCCTGTTTTCTTTGATTATTTACTTTTATAAATATGGATGCTTTTACTTTTAACCCCCGATTTCTTCTGCAAGTATATATATCTTTTTCACAACATGATTTTTTTAAAGATTCTTATAAAAATAATTTTAAAAAAACTTTTTAATTAAATTTTTATTTTATCTTATTTTATTTTATTTATTTTCTTTATTTTTTATTTTTTTATATCTAAATTTATCATTAATTAGATTAACTTAATTAAATTTATTTAAATATATATCTGCTTTTTCCCCGAAATATGTTTTTTCTAAAAATCATTTTTCTAATAATTTAACCCATTTATAAACGCTAGTCTTGTTTGACACGTATCGAGCGTCTCTAAAATATGAAAATTTTTCTTTTTTTCTTTTCTTTTTCTTTATCCTTCTTACCCCTCCTTCCCCTTTTTGTTATGTTTTACCCAATTCTCAATTTAACACAATTTCCTATTCCATCCTTTAACCCCTTCCCCTTGTAAAGCCAGACAAAGCCACATTTTCCATTTTTTCACTTACAACTCTATCTAAAAGTAAAATCTAAAAATAGACGATGATTGCTAACCGATTTTTTTTGTGACGTAAAATTTTTTAATTCATAACCTTTATTTTTATTTCTTTTTATTTAATTTTGAAAATGTGGCAGTTGCCGATGAGATGTGAAATCTCTCTTAGGGATTTCATGTTGAAATGATCATTCAAACAGTTTTGAAAATCGAAATTTATTATATATATATATATATATATATATATATAATTCAAGTCGGAAAAAAGGGAGTATGGTATGATAAGCACCCGAAGATTGCTGAAATGCATGAAAGTCCGAAACATGAGTAAAAATAGAGCAATATGTATATTCATTAATATACATATTTTTGTTCTGTTATACAGCATTAATCGCTATTCCATTCACACCTGATGAATATTTATATATACACGTCTATATGGGCGTAATCACACACACACACATACACACACACATATATATATATATATATATATATATATATTTGCCTTCTTACCTATATATATATATATATATATATATATACTGAAAATTTATAACATATCTATGTTTTAAGATAACTACAAAGTAGCTATTTTGTTTTAAGACTTCTTGTGTCTTGTCAATTGCCCTTTTCGTAATGATCTTAACAATTATGTTGTGATTTTAGTGATCTTATAACATAAGAATACTATTTTGTTTATATCGGTATGTTATTCCATCTATACCGAACTTATACCTGTATATATATATATATATATATATATATATGTGTGTGTGTGTGTGTGTGTGTGTGTGTGTGTGTGTTCTTAATTTCTGTTCGTTTTTATTTGGGTATGTATAATTTATAATAATAAAAAGAACAGAAATTATGACAAAATACTTCCACATTAAGAAATACCTCTTAGGTTCATACAACCATGGAAGAAAACGTCATAATCCCTTTGAATTTAAACAATGCGCATTCATAAATTATCTGCCTCGTGAAAATTCAAATAAAACACCGTTACAAAAGCGTTCTTAAAAAGAAAAACGGTAAAAGGCAAAATCAGTAATTAAAAATCGCCTTAAGAAACCACTTATGGTGGAAACCAAGGTAGCGAAATAACTTGTTTAAAAATGAAAAATATTCAAATGTTCTACAATATAATTGTATAGAACACTTTTTAATACAAATGTGTACTGGTCTAACTCTATTAGGACCAAAAACTAAGTATTAAGCAATCAATCAATATCTATCTATCTATATATATATATATATATATATATATTTATGAATTTTACATTGCGACACAGGAACTTCTATGTTTCGAGATAGATTCTCTTCATCAGGCAATGTTTGATGTTGGTTGTACAGATGATTTACATTTAAATGCAAAAAGGTAAATGATAAGATTTGGTTAAAAGCAGGTTGACAGCTTAAACGTAAAGGAGTATGAAAAAGAAAGGAGAAAAATAAGATAAGGGAATGGAAAAGGAAGGAAAAAAGAGAATAAGAGAATTTAATTAGTATGCATTTTTGGGGGCCAAATTCCAAAATGAATTTTTGCTCTGATTAGAAAAACACATGTAAATTTTATATCTTCCCATATACACACACAGCCAACCGAAGGTTTTTGCATTGAAATGTAAATCATCTGTACAATCAACATCAACCATTGCCTGATGAAGAGAATCTATCTCGAAATGTAGAAATTTCCGTGTTGCAATGTACAATTGATTCATAACTGTATATATATATATATTAAGCTGTATAATATTTATTATATTGAGCACTGTTCATAATAAAATAAACACCGGACCACCCAAAATAGTAAAACCATGTGTCCTCTTCACCTGGAATTATATATATATATATATATATATATATATATATATATATATATATATATATATATATATTGATACAAAAAATTTAAAAAATACGCATTAAAAAAGTATAATAATTAAATCCTATGCAGAATGCACGCATGTAGATTTTGATTCCGCGTATCACATTTTTTTCATATCTAGATTCCATCAGGTAGGGATAAGAAAGGAAGAAATCTGATATCTGGTCATTTACGAAAGTGAGTAAAGATTATAATATTTCAGCCCCACTTCATTTTCATACATGGATTGCTACACAAGAACTTGCAAGCATCTGATTATAATACGCAGTCTGAATTGTGAGTTACATTTCATAAATGTATAAAAATGATAAGACAGCAGGCAAAATATAGAAAATTTTCAGATTTTGCGTATGTGTTTATATATACAGTACTGTGCAAAAGTATGAGGACAAAAACTATTTTGTATTTTATGAGGCACATTAACAGAAAATATACATTTTAATTAAAGTAATTTTAATTGATTTACTCAACAAATGCTTTAACACGAAAAACATACTTGTTACAAAATAAATTTAGTATTTACTATAATAGCCTTTTGATTTGATCAGAGCCTTCATTCTGTCAGGCATTGACATCACAAGCTTCTTCAATGTATCTAATAGTATCTCCTGCCAAGCAGATTTTATTTGTTCCCAAAGTGTGTCTTGCGATGTAACATTAGATTTATCAATTTTTTCTTCAAAATATCCCATAGATGTTCAATAGAATTGAGACGAGGGCTTTGTGGGGGCCAATTCACATTCTGAAAGACTTCCTTCCTCTTCCGTTTTAGTTAAATAATTCTTACAAAGTTTTTTCTTCCCGTATTTGAATTTCAGTGAGGTTTTTAGGAAAATCACCTCTGTCTTAATACTTTTCCTCAAAACCGGTAGTGTGCAAAACTGTTAGGACAGGGGTGATTTTAAACTTTATTTTGCTGCCTCATAAAAGGTAAAATAGTTCTTGTCCTAATACTTTTGCATAATACCATATATATATATATATATATATATATATAAAGAGAGAGCTAGTTATTATTATTGATAGCTTTTGAGTTGCGGTATGCTATTATTATAACATTAATAATAACTATATAAATGATATAATTCTGTACTGAATACTGTTTATAAAAAACAAAATATTAAACGGTGAAATATATATCCATTAACTCAAAACATATTTGATATATATTATACCCCCATATATATATATATATATATATATATAAATTACATCTGTATGTATGTAAAATTTTCAGGTAGAATATATCTGTAAAAAGATAATATGAAAATAGGAAAAACTTTTCCACTAAATGACAAATATTAATGTGCTCATTACTATAAAAAAAATATTTAAAACAAATAACATTTTTGCTCTTGTAACAAAATAAAATCTGTATAATTGCTTTCCTAAAATCTTTCCGCGGACGAAACACGTCCGCTACGATAATTTATTATTTTGGCCTTTATCATGTATATATATGTGTGTATGTGTGTGTGTGTGTGTGTGTGTGTGTGTGTGTGTGTGTGTGTGTGTGTGTGCAGTGTTGAGCTGTGATAATGCTTTATGCCAATTTTTTTTTTTCGTTGTCTACTGATAAAATCTTTTGTGGTAAGCAAGTATATATATTTAAACAGTACATTATAATATCCACTGACCTTAATCGTTCAAGAAATCTTATTTGGAATATATCGATCTTTCGGCAGGAATCGAACTTGCATACTCCCCAAAACAGGGAGATACCGTCTTTAGACCGGACGTGTCTTACCACGAGACTATAAAAGATTTCATGGAGGACCAGATTCCGCTTAAACTTTTAAAAAATTTCCCCCTGATTCATTTTATCAAACGATAAATATCTGCTCAGTGTGAATCAAATGGAAACAAATTCAACCGGAGACAATATTACGGAATTTTACGGATATTCGCGAAACTGCCATTTTGCCGACATATTCGAACCTGCATATTCCCAACGGCATGCTCCACGGTGTTTATGAGTATGTTAGGAGTCCCTTCCAATATCCTTTTATAATTGTATATATATGCGGCGGAAATACTTCCCACTTTTTAAAGGTTGATAAAAAAAATACAGACCAAGGCAACTGATATTTAATTAAAAATTCTCTCGTTTGAACAAACGCCTACAGATTTTCAATTGGTTTTTAAAATGTTAGACTTTATTGTGTGGCATCTATTCATGATACACTGTTATAGACGATTTCTAAATGTTTCCATCACCCGGAAGTCCGAACGTTTCTAGGTTATCCAGGTGGCTATCGTTGAGGCGTTAAACAGATGGGTCTAAATTTTTCCAACCCTAGCAGTATCAGTTTTTTCATCCGGAACATCATCATTCCTACGTGATATGAAATAAGCACGAAAAACCCTTTGTGTTACAATTACAGATTCACCTTGAGCAGATGGGTGTTTGCAAACTGTGTGGGATTCCTCTCGCTCAGAGTTGTTGCCTAAAATCAAATTCACGCAAATTGTCTCATCAGACTTTACTTCGCAGTCATCTCCACCACCGCCACCAGGAGAGAGAAAGGAAATACGGAGAGCGGATGACGTTCCCGGCGCCCGGATGTGAGCCATTGCTGAAAACAGATTCGCCAGTCTTAAAAAAACGTTTCAAAAGCAAATGTTCATTGTGCATTGGTCCAGGCGATTATAGTAACAGATGGTATCTGATGCAAAATGATAAGGTATTTGCGAGATTAATACAACCATTGCCATTTGTCTAAGTTCATTAGCACCATACAGGTGACATTTTAAATTGTGGGAGGTATTTTTGCCGCAACCTCCATAAAATGTGGGAGGTATATCAACGCTACATATCACATACAAATATCCATACTTGAATCTACGCTTTATTCCTATTCATTTAGAATAATTTGTAATATAACCATTACTGCGGATTTTTCTGCAAGTATTTCCATGGACACTACTCTGGCAAACTTATTTCTCTGTTGCGCACATGTATTTACGAGTGCTATTAGATTAGCATCAAGGTCTCACCTTTTTACCGACGAAACAGATAAATGTAGCAACCTCTTCTAATCTAACAGTTTTTTTTCTCGCACTAACCATTTGTGGAACTTTTCTCCGTTTGCATCCTTCCCTGAAAGGTACACTTTCCAAAAGTTTAAAAATTTAAATGCAACGTCAATTGCCATCTTCTATATCCTTGAATGCAATTCATCTCTTATCCTTTCTTCGACATTCCCTATACCATGCTTTTTTCTCTGACTGTAACCCCTGTGCACCAGTGGTGGCCCCGCCTTGTTTGGGGTGAAATGATAATAAAAAATACCCAACGGTGATGATGATAATAAAATACACAGCAAAGACCTGACCTTGCTGCACTTGATAATGCATTGAAGAGCATATATAAATAGTTGAACCAACACACACCACACATAGCCTGAGGATTGATCTCAGGCAAGAAAGAGACTGCTGCATCATCAACTAATGAGATTTCTTGGTATCTCTACAATCAAGATATTTTGTTCCTAATGAGAAAAGAAAAGAAATTCATGGTTTGGTCAATGATTTCAAAAATCTTTTTCCTGATGCTCCTAAAATAAAAAAAAAGAAAAACAACTAATGAGATTTCTTGGTATCGCTGGATTCTACAGAAAATTTTGTAAAAAATATTCAGATAACAACAGAGATTCAAAATATACACGAATAAACAAAATGAGTCTTTAACAAAGTAACCTCACTAATCATTAAGTAAATTTAATTTTTAAATGTAAAAATGTTTAACAAATGTTTCTAATGTAGATGTATATATGTACATAGATATATGGAGACTGATTTTTTATCGTTTATTTTATTTTCAAATGTAAAATATAGTGTATGCAAAGTATAGTTTATTTAGTATGAGTTGGAATGCATTTTAAAGCTCAATGATTCAAGTCATATAAATCTGCACATTTAAAAGATATTATGGAGATAAACAAAGATATATTCATGGAAAAATGTATTTAAAAAAAATCTAAAATTCCCCTCTGACATGTTGATGGTTAGAACATCCTGATGGTTACTTCAAAGAAATTTCACATGCAATGGAATTTATTTGCCAATCTGAAAGGATTTATCCTGTGCCCGTCACAGGGAGTTGAGATTTATAACCGACCTGATCTATTGGCAGTGGGGATTCGTGACTCTTTAGCCAGTATACACGCATCTACACACACACACACACACACACACCCATATATATATATATATATATATATATATATATATATATATATATATAGTTATGGGTAGTGTCCGTTTGAAGTTATTTGATTGTCTTAGATGGTACAACCACTGAAAAAAAACAATTCCCCTGACTTTAGGCGTATATATATATATATATATATATATATATATAGAGAGAGAGAGAGAGAGAAGTCAGTCAGTCAGTTAAATGCAACACATGATACATGCTTAGGTGATCATTTCTCGAAAGAAACATGACTGACTGGGCAGAAGATTCTCCCGCAGTAGGTTGCCATTGATTTCGGTGGTAGGGTTTTTGCTAACCATGGCTATAGAACACAATCTGTCCTATTATTTGACCAATGGATGGAGGGAAGAGACAGACTAATAGCTTTCCCAATGGTATTTGCGCGTAATGAATGCAAAGAAACTCGGTTCGAATTCCACTTGAATATTTAGATAAAAGTGTAAAGAATTTACTGGAGGTGCAGATTTGTACTTCATAAAAACACACACATGCCAACACACAAATACACGCACAAACATGCGAACACAGAGATACACACAATATTTCATATATATATATATATATATATATATATATATATATATATATAGTGATGATCATCCACGTATACTGTCTTAATATGTATAGGAAAGAATATTAATAAAAAGTTTTGAATTTAAAAACGTACTTTTTTAAACAGTATTTGTTTATTTTTATAGTGTTTTATATTTCAGACCGCCCTCGGTCCTTCATCAGAAACAAGTGATTTTTAAATTAGAATTGGAAACGTATTTTTACGATGGCGTCCTAATACTTTTTTGTTTACATCACGTGGTGTCGATAAACCAATCAGCATGCGGCACGTCCGTTTGTTTATTTTCGGTAAACCAATCAACACGCGGCACGTCCGTGGAGAGAGTCTGTTTGTTTTAGACAAAAAATCTCTTGGAATATCTATTTTTTTTGTTTATATCGCGTGGTGTCGATAAACCAATCAGCATGCGGCACGTCCGTTTGTTTATTTTCGGTCAACCAATCAACACGCGACACCTCCGTGGAGAAAGTCTGTTTGTTTTAGATAAAAAATTCCTTGGAATATCTGAAAGAACATTCTTTTTACCTATTGAAATATTTGTAGAGATTCAACACACCTAAGTCCCTGTTTAACCCTAGCTTGTGTGTGTTTAATTTTAAAATCCAGTATTTTTCTTTCTTTCTGCGTGTGTATGTAGAACTAAAATTGGAGTCTATTAGTAAACATTTGCAATTTTCTAAAGTGTGATCGGGTTGATTAAAATGTGCTGCAATTGGGGAGTATACATTTTTTTGTCGTATATTTAGTTTGTGATTATTGAAGCGAAATCTAAAGCTATTACCGGATTCGCCGATATATCCACTGTTGGGGCAAATTGAGCAGAAGAGATAGTAGATGATGTCTTTGCTATCACAAGTAAGGTTTGGTGGGTGTAATTTTATTTTTTTGTTGGGTACAGAGAATGTTTTGTCTGTTATTAGATGTTTACAGATTAAACAACGGGGCTTTCCACATATTAAATTCCCTGATAGGTTTGTATTATTTAAATATTTGTTAGAAGTGAGGATAGTTGATAGGTTGGGTGTTTGTTTCTTTGCATTTATGGGTGGCCTATCGAAAATGTCTTTGATGTTTTTGTTTGATTGGAGGTTCCTGTAATCATTTTTTAAATTTTTGATGAGTGTGTGGGAATATTGATTATGGTTAAAAACCATGGGAATTCGGTTATTGTCTTTTCGTTTTTTGTATGTGAGAAGTGTGCTGCGGTCTATGTGGATGGTTTTATGTAGTGCTTCCTTTATTATTTTTATTGGGTATTTGCATTTTAGAAACTGTTTTGTTAGGTTGTTAATGTTGTTTAGAAAATCTGGATGGTCTGAGCAAATGCGTCTTATTCTAATAAATGAGCTGTATACGATAGATTTTTTTAATTTGAGGGGATGACAGCTGTTAAAGTGTAGGAATTTATGTTGGTTTGTGGGTTTGTTGTATAGACTGGTGGAAAGTGTATGTTTATTTAATTTTACCATGACGTCTAAGAAAGGGACGGATGTGTATGAGTACTCCATGGTGAATTTGATTGTATTGTGGAAGTTGTTGCAGAAAGTGAAGAAGTTTTTTAATTTTTCTAATCCATGAGTCCATATTAAAAAAATATCATCAATGTACCTAAAATAGTGTAATGGTTTGCATTGTGAACTGTCTAGTATCTTTTTTTCTAAAATATGCATAAAGATGTTGGCATAACTAGGTGCCATTTTCGTGCCCATCGCTGTGCCGCTAATCTGTAAATAATGTTTGTTGTTGAATTTGAAATTATTGTGTGTTAAAATGAAATTAATTAACTGGCATAAATCTGTGATTTGGTTGTTAGGTAATTTGTTTTTGAGGAACTCATGGCATGCTGCTACTCCTTCAACGTGTGGAATGTTCGTGTACAGAGACGTAACATCCATCGTTACTATGATATTATCACCTGGGACTAAATTAATGCTTTGTAACTTGTTGAGAAAGTCAGTAGTGTCTCTAATATAACTGGGTATGTCAGGTAATAGAGGTTTTAGAATATTGTCTATGTATCCAGATATAATTTCTGTGAGGGTACCGATGCCTGATATTATGGGTCTGCCAGGTGGTGTGATATTAAGTTCTTTTGAAATTTTGTAGATTTCTTCATTGTTTGCTTGTTTAGTATGGTGTGGGTTGGACGAAGAGGTATTAGGGTGTTTGTCTGAAATGATTTTGGGGAGTTTGTGTAGTTTTGGGATAGTGTAGAATGTTGCTGTTTTGGGGTTCTCAGGAATGAAGGATTTTATTTTGTTTTTTATGTTATGATTCAGGTTTTGAATGAGAAGTGATAATTCTGTTTTGTAAGTACTAGTCGGATCTAGAGGTAAGGGTGCATAGAACTTGTTGTTTTGAAGTTGTGATTCTGCTTCTTTAATATAGTTGTTAGTGTCTAAGATGGTTATAGCTCCGCCCTTATCGGCTGGTACGATAATTATGTTTCGGTTTTTCTTGAGTGTATAGATGGCTTGGTGTTCTACTTTAGATAGGTTGTGTGTTTTTGTTTGGTGTCCTCTGTTTTTTAAGAAGTTGTCCAAGTGTTGTCTGGCTTTGTTGGCGTATTGATCCAAGTGTTGGTTGCGTCCGCTTGGTGGAGTCCATAGGGTGTTATTTTTCGTAAGAGGAAATTTGGAGTGTGGTTGTTTGTCGCTGTTGTCGTTAGAAGTGGATCTGTTGTTCGAGAAATATTCTTTTAGTCTCAGTCTACGAAGGTATTTTTCCATATCGTAGCAGAGGTTTAGAGGGTTTAGTGGCTGTGAGGGGCAGAATGTTAATCCTTTATTTAATAAAGAGGTTTCTTCTTGTGTGAGAGTATATTTAGATAGGTTTGCGATGTGATTATCAGCAGAGATGTTATGGGTGTGTTGTACATGGTGAGATCTTCGTGGAATCTGTTGTATTAGGTAGTTATTCAGGTGAGGTATGTGTTGTAGAATGGGGTCCTCAGCAATTAGTGTATTGAGTTTTTGGTTTTTCAAAAATATGTGCTGTGTCAGCTTTTTTTCGTACAGAAAATTGAGTGTTTTTTTTACTTGAGAGTATTGGAGAGGGGAAAGTGTTAGATAGAGAGAATAATGGATTTTTTTGGATAAGTTCATGTAGAAGGATTTTTTAATGTAGGCAGAGTTGTGTGCCAGGTTTCTTAATTGTGTGGAGGTCCTGTTGTATATTTGTTGAGCTTTTTGTTGATGCGATGTAATAAAACTGTGTTGGAAGTTGTATTTAAATCTGAATCCTTTTGGTATTAATTCCATTTTTTTGCAGAGTCCGAGAAATATAATGTCCGAGTGTATTTGTGCTAGTCTGTAGAGAGTTTTTTCCAGTTTTCTTCTGTCGTGGAGTTTTTTGCCGTTTAAGTAAGGTCCAAATAACATAGTGATGATCATCCACGTATACTGTCTTAATATGTATAGGAAAGAATATTAATAAAAAGTTTTGAATTTAAAAACGTACTTTTTTAAACAGTATTTGTTTATTTTTATAGTGTTTTATATTTCAGACCGCCCTCGGTCCTTCATCAGAAACAAGTGATTTTTAAATTAGAATTGGAAACGTATTTTTACGATGGCGTCCTAATACTTTTTTGTTTACATCACGTGGTGTCGATAAACCAATCAGCATGCGGCACGTCCGTTTGTTTATTTTCGGTAAACCAATCAACACGCGGCACGTCCGTGGAGAGAGTCTGTTTGTTTTAGACAAAAAATCTCTTGGAATATCTATTTTTTTTGTTTATATCGCGTGGTGTCGATAAACCAATCAGCATGCGGCACGTCCGTTTGTTTATTTTCGGTCAACCAATCAACACGCGACACCTCCGTGGAGAAAGTCTGTTTGTTTTAGATAAAAAATTCCTTGGAATATCTGAAAGAACATTCTTTTTACCTATTGAAATATTTGTAGAGATTCAACACACCTAAGTCCCTGTTTAACCCTAGCTTGTGTGTGTTTAATTTTAAAATCCAGTATTTTTCTTTCTTTCTGCGTGTGTATGTAGAACTAAAATTGGAGTCTATTAGTAAACATTTGCAATTTTCTAAAGTGTGATCGGGTTGATTAAAATGTGCTGCAATTGGGGAGTATACATTTTTTTGTCGTATATTTAGTTTGTGATTATTGAAGCGAAATCTAAAGCTATTACCGGATTCGCCGATATATCCACTGTTGGGGCAAATTGAGCAGAAGAGATAGTAGATGATGTCTTTGCTATCACAAGTAAGGTTTGGTGGGTGTAATTTTATTTTTTTGTTGGGTACAGAGAATGTTTTGTCTGTTATTAGATGTTTACAGATTAAACAACGGGGCTTTCCACATATTAAATTCCCTGATAGGTTTGTATTATTTAAATATTTGTTAGAAGTGAGGATAGTTGATAGGTTGGGTGTTTGTTTCTTTGCATTTATGGGTGGCCTATCGAAAATGTCTTTGATGTTTTTGTTTGATTGGAGGTTCCTGTAATCATTTTTTAAATTATATATATATATATATTCTAAACATATACTGTTAAATATAAGAGACAATGAAGGTCTGGGATATTTAATTATGAGCCGTTCTAAACATCGTATTTTGGCTTTAATTTCAGGCGAAAATAAAAACAAAAATTCTTCCACAATTGGATAAATTTTTATTAAGTTGGTTCTTTCAGCTCACATGAGCCATCTTCAGAGAGATTACGAAGACGTTAACATAAAAACATTCACCATCAGCGACGATTTTATCTTGTGTTGACATGAAACTCCGCTAAGCAACGGCAACAGTTACCAAAAATTGAACAGTTCGCAAATTTGTAATGCGGTTCTGTGACGTCACACCGCGTGAGAGCTCGAAATGATAATGATAACAGAACCATATATTCAAATGCAATGTAATGTGTTATGACCAGATTTAAACGTGATTTTATTAAGTGTTGTTTGCTTGGTTTTAATATAGATTTATATATATATATATATATATATATATATATATATATATATATATATATATATATATATACTTTTTTATATTATAAAACATTATTTCAATGGTTTCGTCCTTGAAGCTTATGTAATTGTATATATCTTATGTACCTATCTATAGAGAAAGATACAGACAGACAGAAGATAGATAGATAGATAGATAGATAGATAGATAGATAGATAGATAGATAGATAGATAGATAGAGTATATAAAATTACATGAGCTTCAGGGACGAAATCATTAAAATAATGTTTTATAATATAAAAATGTGTTAGATATATAAACATCTATCTATCTCATTGTTTATATATATATATATATATATATATATATATATATGTGTGTGTGTCTGTGTGTAGGATATAGTGTATGAATTAGTCTATCTATATGGAGAACAAATATAAGCAAACGTTTGTCAATTAGCAGATTGACGAGTTTTAATAGGCAGACCTGTCCGTCTATTCATGCGGGTGTGTCAGCAACATTATATATATATATATATATATATATATATATATATATATATATATATCTCTTGATAAGACATAAAGTAGTGTGGAAACAAAATAGCTACGTTTGTAATGATATTATAACATATTCATGTCATAATTTCTGAATATAATATATATATATATAAACCTGGTTTAGCAACCTCCACAATGAACGTAGATTTTACAGTTAGCTTCATGAATATTTATAATGATTTCGTAATAAAGAAAATGTAAAAGTAACTACATTTTTACTTTCATTTATAAGTATTTGATACAAAATAAAATTCTTACATTTGCTTCGATAAAGTCAATCACAAATCACACCGCAAAAATGTTTTCTTTCTATCTTTATTCATAGATCATTTTATATATATATATATATATATATATATATATATATATATATATATATGTGTGTGTGTGTGTGTGTGTGTGTCTGTGTGTGTGTGTGTGTGTGTGTGTGGCGTGCAATTCAGTTATATATTGCTGGACAATTGAAGACTTGTCGCAGGAGACTATTGACTTTCCTTTGATCCGTATTCTTTCATAGATATAGATGTATTTCAGTAATGTCAATTAATCATTCTATTTTATGTTTTATTCTGTAGCACATAATCTTAAAAAAACACATTTATTTATTTTATTTTGGTATCTCTGTCTACACACATATTATTTACATATTTATATCTCTAGTACACTATGTGATTAAATTAACTTTATACATAACATCATCGATATATTTACTGTTTTATCTATCTATCTATCTATCTATCTATCTATCTATCTATCTGTCTGTCTGTCTGTCTGTCTGTCTCTTTATATATATATATATATATATATATATATAGGACTTTACAATACAAAAGAAGTTATTTACAAGGCAAAAGTCAGTCAGTTAAGTGCCATACGTGATACACGCGATCAAGTCTCGAAAGAGACATGACTGACTGGGCAGAAGATTATCCCGCAGTAGGTTGCCATTACTTTCTGCGGTAGACTGGCTGCTGATCAAGGCTATAGAACCCAATCTGTCCTGTTATTTAACCCATAACTGGAAGGAAGAAACGGATTAATACCTTTCACAAGGGTATTTGCGCGTAAGTGAATGCAATGAATTCAACTTGAATTCGAACTCGGCTCCCCGATTTCTCGTTCCGAGCCGATATCCAATGCACCACAACGCACACGACTTAAATGGCCAAAATGAAATATATTTAGGTTCAACCAAAGATGCCTTTAAGACCAGGTGGTACAAGCACAAGTCTACATTCAAAGTAGAAAACTTAAGAAACTGTACAAAATTGACAAGTCACGTGTGGAAATTAAAATCAAAATATGGATAAGAACCAGACGTAACATGGAGTATAGTAAAAACAGCCAAGCCATACAACAACGATAGCAAAATATGTAGACTATGCCAGGAACAAAAGTTAGAGATTACGCTATTCCCAAAGAAAAATGAACTATTGAATGGAAGAACAGAAATTATGACTAAGTGTAACCATACTAAAAAATACCTATTAGGTTCGTACAGCCATGGATAAAAACGTTATGATTTCTTGTAATTTTAAAAATTGCGCGTTCAAAAATTCGCTGCCACATGAGCGTTAAAAAATACTACCGCCAAGTGAGCGTTCTTAAAAAAAAAGGTAAACACTAAAATCAATTATTGAAAATCACCTGAAGAGACCACTCATGGTAGAAAACTGGGTCGGGTAATAACGCTTTTACAAATAGAATACACACACACACACACACACATATATATATATATATATATATATATATATATATATATATATATATATATAATTTTCTTTATTAAAGTCGACAAACAAGGTACTGAGATTATCTTTATAATCGGTTTTACTTGTGATCGTATAAGTGATTTTTTTTTTCTGAAAATGATGTGCAGAAAAGCTTTCGGCTATTCTGTCCACCATTTTAAAAATGCTGAACGTGTTGAAAAATAAATATAAACATTCCCTTCACTATACCAATGTATATATATATATATATATATATATATATATATATATATATATATATATCCTCTCTTACACACTAATTTTAAAATAATTTACAAAATCCTTGATGATGACAAATAAATTTAGCCGAAATCTGAATATTAGATATTTATATATACATACTTTTGAAAATGTTATAAGCAGTTATTATATTTTATATGTAATTGCTTTTCAGTTATTTGGTTCGATTGTATTAACTACGAAAATTTGTTTTGATAATGTTAAAAATATAAATATAGAAGCAAATTATAAATATACTTTTGTTACTATTTTTTTCTGATAATATCGTGTACGGACATGTTTAAACGAACATAAAATAAATTAAAATTATTTTTCGCATACTGGGGTTTGTAAAAATGTAGCGAATTTTATTTCTTATGATATAAACAAAGTCTTAATTTAATAACATCATTTGTTCGCTACGAACTAACACAGAATTATGAAAAAAATTAAAAGTTTATAAATTATTATCAAATTTTGAAAAACGAAAACGATTCTTGTAAAATGTTATTATTCTTCGAAAATAATTTCTTGTTTCAATAATTTGTATAATACATGTTATTAAAAAAAAGCAAAAGGACTTTTATAAATAAATAATGTCGTAGGTTTATTGCATTTTTTAATTTTCCTATGTAGATGATTTTTTTCGTTAACTGGGGATGATATGAATCCCAAACTTTTTCTGCATATAACATATATATACAATAAGCAGTACAAAACTGAATTTCTCGAAGTTTTGTAAAATTACATAAATGGTACGTAACAGTGATATGAAACAATACTTTCTGAAAAATATTCTAAAAAGAAAGATTTAAAATAGAATATCATCCATTCTAAATAAGTCTTGAAAGTTTCATTAAAATCCGAAAATGATTAGAATATTTCAAAAATCTTCAAATAAATGTGATTGAAACTGCAAAATGTCAATTAAGTCGCAAGAAAAAAAGATTGTCAAAATTTCCAAGCTTTTAAAAATAATTTTATTATAATAAAATCTTTTGCTCGTTCATGTTAATAACACACATCTTTTTAAATATATATTTATATATATGTAACCATAAATATATATGTGTATATAAAAATATATATACACATATATATTTATGATTACATATAAACCGCTTATATATAAGACGCTAAATTTTTCCCTCCCTCGTTCTATGCGCGTATGGCTTAATGAGAAGAGAGTACGACTGAAACAAAATCTGTCGTGTTTCGATCCCGGCCAGACGCAAGTAGATGTCTAGTCACACTGATGAGCTGTGATATAGTGAAACAGGTTTTATGTAGATGAGTAATATATATATATATATATATATATATATATATATATATATATATATATACACACATAAAATCATTGAATTAAATTTGTTATACAATTAAAAATGCATTGCAACAAATTTTCTGTTTCGAGATTTCTATTTTGTCATTAGACAATGTTAGATGTTAGTTGTGAAAATTATATATATATATATATATATATATATGTATATATATATATATATATATATATATATATATATAATTATTGTGAATGAGTTTGTCGCTTAGCTGAGCAATGTTATTTCAGTTATGCCAACTTTGAAGTTTGATGAAGTCAATAGTGTAATGTCATCCCACTTCAGGGTTTCTTCAGGAGAAAAAAAAACCCTGAAGAGTGAAGACATCACAAAATACTTTCACGAACGAATCTTCGAAGTCAGCATGACTGAAACAACACTGCACAGGTAATTGAAAAACTCCACATAATATACATATATATTTCACTCCTGGGTAAAAAGCAATCGGACGTCAAACTGTACTGATGAGCTGTGATATAGCGAAACATATCTGTCTGCGGATGACTCTATATATATATATATATATATATATATATATATATATATATATATGATTAATGCGAATAATTTGTCATTTAGCTGAGCAGAGTTATTGCATTTAATTCACTCTTCATGGTCATTTGCTTTTTTTCGCTACCAACATTAATTTCATTAAGGCTCTATCCTTATTTTAATATCGACCACTTTATGACAAAATATCTGCTTGCCTATAATGCGTTTCCACTAGTAAACTACTGAAAACCTGAGCAATTTTTGTGCTAAACATCACTGTAATTTAAAAACATATATATATATACATATATATATATATATATATATATATATATATATATATATATATATATATATTAAACAAGGATTAATTCAAAGATGTTGAATGGCCATTTCGATATGAAGATCCCCACGGGGAACGACACATCACCTCAGCAACAGAATAAAACCTTTCAGAACCTTTTTTTTCTGTTGCTGAGGTGATGTGTCGTTCCCCGTGGGGATCTTCATATCGAAATGGCCATTCAACATCTTTGAATTAATCCTTGTTTAATATATATTTGCTCTGTAATATTTTATTACATGGATCTCTCTTCCTGTATCATTTTTTAATATTAAAATAAATTTTTAATATTAATTAGGATCGGGTTTTTTTTTAATTTACCTTCCTGCTTTTTTCCCTTGGATTGAAGTATCTGAATTAAAATATATATATATATATATATATAGATAGATAGATAGATAGATAATGGGTGGGTTTAAAAATATGTGTCATCTCACTAATATAAAACGGACAAGTACTGTCTGTTCCACTATCCGATGAATTTTTTTCTTGCGTCGAATAAGGCGGAAATTACCATTAGTTCCTTTACAAGTTTCCACCTGGCATCAAACGAAAGTCACCAACTATCTTAACTGAGATTCTTTGTTCTTTTTATTTAAGGATAAAATGTTTAAACGAGATATTTCTACTTAAATATGCTCTGTTTAAAATTTACAAATATATTGATGTGTATACGTATATACGCACATATACATCTCTTTCCTTTCTTATCAATCACACTCTCTTTGTGTATTCTACGCATATATATATATATATATATATATATATATATATATATATATATATATATCCGGAGATAACAGACGTTAACATGTATTTTTACAAATATTAATCACTTTATACTGAAATTTAGATTGAATCTGAAATTTATTAAAAATTTTGCTAGAATTTCCTAATTAATTTAATTTTCCAGGTAAAAAAAATGTGCTAAAATTTCTTGTACAAATTTATATTTTCCAGTGACGCATGAACAAAATAATTTTTCACGAAAATCTCTAATATTTTTAAAAGAATCAATAATATAATTTCATAACCAAAAATCCTTTCGTAAATCCTCTTAATGATTTTAAGGTTAAAACAATTTTTTAAAGTCTGGAGTATTTTTTGATCATGTATGCTAATGTTTTATTGACTATTTTGAAGTATCTAATGTAAAACTTATGTGTATGTGCGGACGTCACTTTGTCATCTATCTATCTATCTATCTATCTATCTATCTATCTATCTATCTATCTATCTATCTATCTATCTATCTATCTATCTATCTCACTTCACACACACAAATATCTCCTAAACCCACACACATATCAATGTATATATAAGCATTTACACATTCTGCTTATCATCTTTACCTATCCTTATTTAACATATATGATATTAGCATATATTTAAACGCGTACATGTTTCTCTCTTGTATTTATCTATCTCTCACTGACTGTCTATCTGTTTGTCTGTCTATCTCTCTTTATATATATATATATATATATATATATATATATATATATATAATTTGTTGTTTGAACATTATTTTTAATTAATACACATATTTAAATGGATGTTTCGTTTTTATTTAATAAATATTATATTTATTATACTTCACCATCAGGCTTGAATTTTCCAGATATCTTTTTTTTAAAAAACAGGCACTTTCCGGCATGATTCAAAACTTCGTTCCCATAGGAGAACCTCGCATTAGATCTGACGTGCTTTCATCTCTCAGATGTGAAGAACCTCCTGTCAAGCAAATCCAGAGATTTTTTTTCAAAAGCATTATATATATATATATATGAAAAAATGACAAACCCGTAAAAACGGAGAGAATAATTCAAAAAATTTATCCAATTAATATGAAATATGAAATTGTTAAAAATAGACAGCTCAAAAGACATCATCCAGTGAAATATGGAACGTAGAGTAGAAAACTCAACATAATAAAACAGTTTCTGTTGAGTTTTCTCTTTATTATCAAAATTATATATATATATATATATATATATATATATATATATCAATAAATATATATATAAATATAACAATAAATAAATAATTAAATAAATTTATATATATATATATATATATATATATATATATATATATATATATATACACACTACCTAATAATTAAGGCCGGTAGTGTACATGCAAGCACTCATGTTTTTTAGAAAAAAATTGTTATTTTATAATTAAATAACCCGAATTTACTTATCAAATTAAGTGAATTGATGGTTACATGCAAACATAGAAATAGATATCTGCTCAAATACGCTGCCCCCGTATTAAGGTAGATTATTCTTTGGAGATCTTTTTACATTATTATTATTATTATTATTATTATTATTATTATTATTATTATTATTATTATTGTTGTTGTTGTTTTTGTCATTATTGTTATTATTTGCTTTGATTTCTGTTGTATACACATTTCTTTCTGGGTCCATAGATCAGAGATGGCATCATTTCCTTCCTGGACCTAAATTCAGAGATGGCATCATGACATTTTCCACTGAGCATCTTTTGTGGAAACCTAAGATAATCATTATTATTAGTAGTAGTAGTAGTAGGTCTTACTATTATTTCATTTTATTCATAATTCGATTTATACTATGTTCACACTACCTACCTAGTTTAGAGAAAGACAGAAAGGCAGGTCGTAGTATGTTTTTATGACTACATTTCATTTGTTTTTCTATTTCCCATAACAAGACTAAGGTTACATGATCAACGTTTTAGTATGTAATCTGTATATATTAAGACAATGTAAGCTGTGATTTCCAGGGATTCTTTCAATATATTGTTCCGTTCATTTTTTTATCATTCCAAACGCACTTATTACCACTGCTCCTATTTTTCTTCTTCTTCTTCTTCATTATTATTATTAGTATTATTATTTGATTTTTCATTATAATTTGATTTCTGCTATGATCGCACTACCTACAAAGTCTGCAGGAAGACCTAAGGCAGGTCGTCGTGTGTTGTTATGGCTCCATTTTATTATTTTTTTTCATATCTCCCTAAGATCACTAGCGTCACATCGACAAATTTCTTTTTAGTGTGTGGGCTATAATCCCGCTTCACTCATAGGCAAAAATTTATAACTTCTTCCCTAGAAATATTAATTTAACTTTTCAGATTTTACTTTTAAATTACGTTTAAA
>JBBBDQ010000335.1:5115000-5227500 GCA_037127315.1 Ascarosepion bandense
CCCTGTCTCACAGGCTGATATAGGCACAAAATGTAATCAGACATATGTTTAAAAGCAGAATGACATAGATAGATAGATAGATAGATAGATAGATAGATAGATAGATAGATAGAAAGAATTTGAATTGAAGTGAGTTTGAAAAATTTAGAATTTAAAAGATGACCAAAATGAACAGAATTAAGTGTTCGTATATAAACTTTATGCCAGAGCATGGCAAATTATTTTCCGTTCAATATTAAAGGAATGTGAGGGAATCAACATTTTGAATGGCCAAAATACTTTAAAAACTTTTTGCATTATCAAAATTTAATTATTAAACCGACAAGACATCATTTAAACATGGCTACTTCTTTCTGACCAATAAAGTGGGCCGTAAGGGTCACGTGACAAGACGAAGGGTGTTGGATGTTGGAATATAGTTTTATTTATGAGATAAGGAGTTGGGAGTCGTCAAGGAGGACCCCGCGACGAACCTGAATGCAAATGTTGGGACATGGTTGGACTAACTTCTAAAACGGACCGCCTTGGTACAAAAAATGTATTTAAGAAGGCCACCATTTTTCCCACGAACAGTTTCCTCTTTCTTTTTTCCTCCAACCGATCTTGTTTTTCAATTAAGCAAAATGTTCCCTGCTGGGTGTTTCTGCTCCTACACTTCTAGTTTCACCATTTTCCGCTATTTGCTTTATTTTTGTTATTGCTTTTTTTTCTCGAATTATTTCTTCCTGTTTGCTTTTTATTTTTATTATTTAATTATTTTTCTTTTGCTCTATCAACTTTCTTACATTATTTCATTTTTTCTAATATTTACATTTTTGTCGATATTTATCAATATCATTGTATAAATCTGCATAATTTTTTAAACATTTACTCTTCAAACTTACATTCTATATATTCTTTCAGTTTCTTATCCGACCTTTTATCTTTCTTTATAAATGCTTATTATTGGCAAACGTTTCTAATAGAAGGTCAAACTCACTTTCATATTCTATTCATTCTTAACTTGGTCCCTTCTTTCTCTATTATAAAAAGCACTTTTCTCTTTCCCTTATTTTATCTTCCAATAACTTTCCGTTCACCTCACTTTTCCATATTTTCCTTCTATGAGAAACTCAAAATTAGAATGCATATACACATATATATAGTACTGTGCAAAGGTATTATGACAAGAACTATTTTATCATTTATGACAAGAACTATTTTATCATTTATGAGGCATATTGTCAGAAAATGAACAATTTAATTAAAGTAATTTTATTTGATTTACTTAACAAATGCTTTAACAAGAAAAATTCTTGTTACAAAATAAACTTAATATTTAGTATAATAGCCTTTTGCTTTGATCACAGCCTTCATTTTGTCGGGCATTGGCATCACAATGTATATAATAGTATCTCCTGCCAAGCAGCTTATATTTGTTCCCAAAGTGTGTCTTGCGATGTAACATTAGATTTATCAATTTTTTTATACTAAATATACCATAAATGATCAATAGAGTAGTTTCAAAATAACTTGTTTAATAGAAAATAGAAAACATTAAATATAACTTTTTTAATACATTTCTTTTACACCTAGTTTTAAATAATTAATATTTAATAGCAATTTACTTAGCTTTTCACCTTGTATTTGAATTTCGGTGTGTTTTTTAGGAACACCACCCTTGCCCTAATACGACTGGTTGTGTAAAAAAGTGTTAGGAGAGGGGTGATTTAAAAAAAATTTTTTGATGCCTCTTAAAAGATAACATAGTTCTTGTCCTAATATTTTTGCACAGTATATATATATATATATATATTTCAAAAACGAAAAAATTATGTTACAGTCAAAAATGAGGACAAAATAACATCAGATAAATGAAATGCTTCAAAATAGCCAGTGAACTAGCTAAAAGCGCCTAGATTGTCGAAAATAATTTAACATTTAACATTTTTACAATCTTTATCTCTACCAAAAAGAAAACATGAAAGAATACTAGAAAATTAAATAAAAAAAATTCTTCCTTGATTGTTGTTTTTAACGAAACATGATTAAATCAAAGATTTCTACCCAATATACATTATATATATATATATATATAGTTTCATCCACATCTACTGAAAGGAAATATGGATCACTGTGTCGTGTCAGAAATATTTTCTCGTTGTAATCTGTAATGTACATTTAAAAATCAATCATTCATCCGTAAATTGAATACTGCTACCATATCTGGGTTGGTGCTCCTGTTATTAATTTTGAGGTTCTTCACACAATCCAAGAAGCACCTGTAATGTAATAGAGTCTTATTTGGCATCTTAACTTCAATTACTTTCTCACCGGCATGACGTCTCTTTCTCAATTTTCACTAGAAATTTCTTCATTGTAGCTGCTCTGGCTAGATTTACTTCCTGCTTGGCCGAATACATGAATTTAAGCGTGTTAATAAATTGGCATTTAGATTAAAGACTTTATTACTATTGAAATAGGTAAATGAAGGATTACGAGAAAAAAGCTAATGTAGAAATCCGAAAATGTTACAAAATGACACCAGACATCTACATTGAAAATATAAATGACATGGTGGAAAACATCAAAGCCAAACTGGGTATAAGTGACAGAGTCCGAATATTAAGTGGTAAGCAAGCATTTCTAACTACCATAAAAATCATATGGATGATTTTCTCAATAACCTCTCTTATCGACCTAACAAAAACTGAATGAGGCAAAATAAGCAAGGATTTCCTAAAGAATATGTGAAATTTATTAAGGATTGCTACTCAAGTCAAATTGGGTGTGCGTTGTGGTGCAATGGATATCGACTCAAAAAGACAAATCAAATTGTGTATCTGCTACGAAAACCAGTTTAAGCAAGTTTATTTTGCATATTTAAGGAAATGTCGTTTTTCTCTTGGAAACTTTTAAGAATTTCTATCTGCTAGCTTCGATTTCATAAAAGCATAAACAATAGTAATATTTGAAAGGAGATTCTTTCTTATTTCTATAAATATTATTTTTATTCGATACACATATTTGAGTTGCTATCCCTGTTTCTATCATTCTATTAAACAGGGAATTAATAACAACAGACCTAGACTGAAAAGTTAAGAGATATGGTGCTTATAAAGAAATCGAACCCCAATTCTTTTTTGGAGTCTCCAGACACTTCGACCACGGAGACGACCCTGAGAAGAAAAGTTTCGAATCACCGATTTAAAGATATTTCAATTAAACTGACACAAACTTTATGTGTCTAGCGCACAAAACACTTTAATTTTTACAAACGTTCGAACCTGGATGCATTTATTAGTTAACAAGGCAAAAATGGACACTTCGATGTAATGTAATAGTTAAAAAGATTGTCTCGCTAGATCAATTACGTGTAAAACAGTGAGTTTGATTCTCATTAGTTGTTTAATATTTATCACCATCGTGTCACCTCAAAGCGATGCTTAGATAACCACCATGACAAGAAAGAAATACTGATTTTTACCAGTAATACCAATAAGAACAATTTTTAACGAAGGAAATTAATCAAATTGGAAAGGCGAACAATTAATTCAAAACAAATACAAACTATTACAAGATTAATAAAGTGGTGAAAACTCAAATGATTCCTGGTAACTTGATATCTGTTGTTGTTTGCGGCTGGGACTGGAATCATTTGAATAATCATTGGAAAGACGGAAAGTCGTTTTCTTAATTATTTGAGTTTTTATTTCCTCGTTGGGAATATTTGTATGTAAAGCAGTTGACGACAACTTTCGAAGCGAGCATAAATAAGTAAATAAGCACTTATTCTATAATGTTGCAGACTGCGCATCAACATATCTACCCTCGTGTTAATTTTATAAGCATACACTTTCATGTTGATTCAAGGCATTCTTTCTGCAGCAGACTCGTTACCAACCATAGCTATAGAATTATTCATCTCATAGCTGGTGGGAAAAGAGATAGATTTTTACCTTTCCCAATGATATTTGTACATAATTCAACTAGAATTCGAACTCGGCTCTCCGATTTCTCGAAACGATGTCCATTGCACAGCAATGCACATCCTTAGAATTAATAAGTATCAGTTTATTAATTTACGTATTTCAAATATATTCTGTATTTCTGTTGAAAATAAACAGTTTATCTGGGTATTTCTGGAGTAAACGCATTCTGTCTGTGTAATGGAAATAGTATGCGTAAGTTTCTGTAGAAAACTGAAATGCAAAATTATTGAGCATCTTTGTTGCCATTTGTACGACTTCTACGGCCGTTGTACGCTCCGGCCTTCATCAAGTGCTAGGAATTTCAAACCGAATCATTCATTATCCTTCATTCACTGTGCGAAGAGTTTCTTTCGGTAGTCATGAGTTATCTCTCTCTAATCCTCTAATTTACTTGTTCACTACAGCTGTAGCCTGATATTGAACTCACAACACTTTTGGGTCAAGTCACAGGAAATAATCAACGTCTACATCCTCTAGGCCATCTGGCCTTAAGAACAACTGCATTTATGAGACTTATAAACCTAATATTCAGTAATCATTTTTTATCAGATTTCACACTACAATTTTTGATGTTAATGGTTTCCTCTATTTTTTATGTTAATGGTTTTCTCTACTATTTTTCACCAGAGCTCATATTGCAATTTAACACTAATGATTTTCTCTGACACTCCGTATTGTTCGGCTTAGCAGATTTTGCAGCCTAGCATATGTGCTGAACCCTTAAGTTTACGGCGTTCTCTATCTATTATTTTTTCATTCCATGGGGATGGGACGGTGTTCTTTTTTCTCCCTATATATGTGGTCAGTTACGCCTGATTTTCTACCTTCCCTCGTGTTACGGCTTTGCATTGTTCTTCTAGCCTTACCTCAATGGGGCGGCCTGTTTCTCCTTTATATTTCTTTCGACAGCTCCATGGAATTGCTTACACAGTCCTTAGTCATGTTCCCCTCTTTTGGGGGCTTACTCGGGAGAGGTACCTGCTAAGTGTCGAACCACTTCTGAAGATCGTCCTAATGTTATATCGAACACAGATATCTTCACATAAGGTAGACAGACCGAAGCTGTTTTCTGAGAATTGTTATTCTCATGCACCATTGCATGGGTGGTGGGAGTTGAAGTTGAGGTTTGTCCGGTGAATGTTAGCTTGCGGTATACGGATGTCTTGAACCCCACCTCTGTTCGAGTTATTAGCACATCCAGGAATGCCAGTTTGTTGTCATTCTCTTTTTCTATAGTAAACTATATGGATGGCATTTTTGAGTTCACATGTTTCAGTAGCGTCTGGACCTCCCCCTGGTGTGGCCAGAGTATGATGTTGTCATCAACGTATCTCGGCCATAGAATTGGCTTTAGAGCTGTGGAGTCTAATGCCATCTCTTCCAATTATTCTATGTATATGTTAGACAGTGATGGTGATAAAGGCGAGCGCATTGCTAAGCCTTCATACTGCCGATATATGACTGACCCGATCCGAAATGTGTTTTTTGTGTGCAGAAAGTCAGCATCTCCATCAAATATTTCAGTGGAATACTGGTACGTTATCCTAGGCCGAAACACCGTACAAATAGCAACAAAGATGAGGACAATAGTCAGAAATATAGACAAATAGAATGATCTATTACTAAACGTCGTACAAATAGCAACAAAAATGAAAACAATAATCCGAATAATGTAAATACTACTTCATCTCAGAAATATAGACAAATAGAAGGATCTATTATGAAACGTCGTACAAATAGCAACAAAGATGAGAACAAGAGTCAGAATAATGCATATACTACGTCATCTAAAATATATAGACAAAAATAATGAGCTTTGAGATTTTGCGGAAAATTGCATTTCTTGTGCATGCGTCATTAACCCTCTCGGGCCATTCGTATCATATTTGATACAGTATGAAAACAAGCCTTGAAAGAAATATTTTCCTGAAAAATTTTTTAAGAGAAATATTTTATAAATTTCAAATGAAAGCAGTACTGACTGCTCAGTCAATGAATACCAAATGTTTCCTTATAGGGAAATACCAAATGTTTCCTTATAGGGAAATACTATATCAAATATGATACGAATGGCCCTAGAGGGTTAACAGATTTTTCTTTCTGTCTGTGTAGGCAAAGTAGAGTTCCTTCCTTTTAGTTGCCAATTCCCTCATCGACTAATAAGCAGCTGTTCTATTGTTCCTTCAACTAATAGGTACTTTTACTCTTCATCTTTCGAATAATAAGGCATTCTGTCCATTCCTTCATCGATCAATAAGGAATTTCTTCTGTTCGTTCATCAAATGATAGGTATTTTTCTAATCCACTTTCACCTAATAAAATTTTTATATCTTGCTTCTTTGACCGAATTTCCTTTACCTCATTTACAAAAACCTTTTCATTACCTGCCTCGACTAATAAACCATTTTTCTAAATGTGTCAATTAAATCTCCATAACATTGTTACTTAATCTCTTCTTTGTCAATTTACCCTCTAATGGATCTCATAACTTTCAGACCAGAGCTTATATAAGTTTGATCTTTTCTTACGGAGATGTAATTTTAATTCTCTTGAAATATATTTGTTTTATTAAAATACATATTTCATCATCTCTCGAGATTCTCTTAATTCTGTTGTTAATAATTACTATGTCAATTAAATTACATACAATAAATTTGATGCTGTTTCTGCGTTTAACCAATATTGAAGAACGTCTTATAGATAACATCCGTAGTATGAAACTACATGACTCAGAATCTATTAGACTTTCACAGTTATCAGTCTATAACTTTATGGTTAGTTAATTTGTTGCTGCAGATGTTATTGTCTTAATTTTTTCGAACTTTTTAGATAAAGTTTAACCAATGTTTACATAATTCTTCTTTTGTATTTTACTGTTTTCTAAAACTACGATCATGTCATGTTTATATTTTACAACCATTAAATTAAAAGCATGGATAAATTATCGAGTATTAGCTTATGAGATTCTAATGCACATTTGCTATCTTGAGTGGCTGCTGTCATTGACGGTCAATTAATGAAACGAACAGAGTTAAATTTTTTTTATATATTAATATTTTTCATTAGTTTTTCTTACTCGTTATTCATTCAAATTGATTGTAACTTTAATCATATATTGACTTGTTTTTGTAAGTAGACATAAACAGGTGTTGTAATTACGACTTGAAAAATGTCGAGAAATATTGCGAGAAGACAAAAAGAATGGGATTTAAGAAAGGAATTTCTCAAAACATGTCCTAGACTAGAACTAATATCCAATCCTATTTCGCTTTTGGTATTTCTCACGACTAAGCCAACGGTTGTCACTCTACACAAGGTTAAAAAATCATCATTTTAAATCCTGATTTTACTTTAACAGTCTTTCTATGCTCAGTTTTCCCTATATGCTGCACTAAATTAAATTTAGTAAATATGTTGTTTGAAGATATTGTAGACTAGATGAAATATTTTATTTTTGTAAAAGGAAATCCTTTAAATGTTGTATGTCCCAAAATGGTAATTTAATAAAAGAAAATATTACAAATAGGTGTAGATCAGTATGATATGATTTTCCGCCAAACGTTTGAGCATCTTCATCAAAGAATGAATGAAACATAAGGTAAAAGACTATTTTGAAGACCTAATGTATTCTTTGCTATTCTATTTCTATATTTCAATTGCTTTTTAATTTTTGCGACTAATCTAGCCCAAATAGAATGATTTGTAAATTAAAGGTAATTTCGAAAGAACAAAATAATGAACTTCTTTTTCAGTATCGTTTCAGAATGTGAGCAATCATGGCTCTTCACGACGTTCTGTAACTCTAAATAATGAGTATTTTTTTATTTTTTATTTTTTGGTTATCTATCCTAACAAGGTATGTCCACCATTCATACAAGATTCTTACGGAGGTATTCGCTGATATACTTTGTCCCTTTTCCGTTTAATGTCATGTGAGGGTCAAATATTCTAAGTTCTTTTACTGATTAAGTGCTTGTGAAATATCAGTTGTTTCTTTCTGATTTTAAGTAAAATTCTCATTTTTGTTTCCATTGTTCATAAAATATAATCACATGTTCAGCCAATGAGATTCTCAGCATCCATCTGTCAAACCACATTTCTCTTGCCTTAAGTCTCTTCTTCACCTGAGAAGAGATTGTCCAGCATTTACAGACGTAGAAAAGAAGTGATACTACATAACATTTCAGTAATCTTTGTTTAAGTAAAATGATGATGGCCACAAAATAAATCACTTATGTTAATAGAAAATCGACGAGTGAAATAAACGTAATGAGATTCGAAGAATTTCATTTTTTCTTTCGGGTCCCTGCACAGTTAGTTTCACGGAAAGAGCAGAGATCTTTTTTCGAAATTGTTTTTCGACGAAGTATTACCAAATGTAGCGCAGATAGAAAAATACCATGAAAATATATTACGGACTGAATTTTTGTGTAAAAAAAAATTATCAAAAATACTCAATTGTTTCCGTGTGACCTAATGTTGCATCAATAATTCTGTAGACAAATGAAAAATATTTATTCTACAAAAAACAATATTTTTAATATAGGTTTCTTACCTGTTATTGCATTTAATTCATTTTTGAATATTAATCACAGAGCATAGATCGAATATTATACAGTGAAACTTTCCAAATCAAATCTAGGAATAACTTTTATCATCAGTCAGTCAGTTAAGTGCCATACGTGAAACACGCTTGGGCGATCATGTCTCGAAAGAGACTGACTGGGCAGAAGATTATCCCGCAGTAGATTGCCATTGCTTTCTGCGGTAGACTGGTTGCTGGCCAAGGCTACAGAACCCAATCTGTCCTGTTATTTTACCCATAACTAGAAGGAATAAACGGATTAATACCTTTCACAAGGGTATTTGTGCGTAAGTGAATGCAATGAATTCAACTGGAATTTGAACTCGGCTCCCTGATTTCTCGTTCCTAGCCGATATCCACTGCACCACAACGCACATTCGCATATCATACTTTTATCATATTTTGCTTATATGTTTTGTAAAAGGGAAACACACACAAAAAAGCAAACTAACACACACCCACACACAAACTTGCGTGCTCCTTCACATGATACCAGTGAAGAATATATTATTAAATTTTTATGACAGAAGCCATTTGTTGATTCCAATGGTTTCCCATAACGTCATAAGCTGTGATGCGACATTCGCCTCCACCATCTTAAATGCACGGTTTTTTTTGCTTGAAAATCTTCCATGTAAACAAAAACAGTTTGTCAATATGGTTTTTCTGTGTTTATAATATATAATGTAATTTGACATCTTTGAAAATGGCTTATATAAGCCGAAAGTTTAGATTGGGTTATTAAAAAAAAATTGTATCAATACAGTAATCTTCTTTCTTCATTTAGTAGTGATGAGGCTATTAAGCTTATCAGAGAATATGAAAAAAAATTACATAAAATGAGCAGACAAAACCTTTCTATATTATTTAATGAAACATGCATCAATATATATGTATATATGGGGGTGCTTGTGTATGCGTGTGTGTGTGTGTTAGCTAGATTTATATATAAAACTAACGGCTTGTTTTTATAAAAAGAAAAGTCTTTATATACAGCGCATATATATTCGTGACGTCACAGTATCAAAAGTGTCACCAGAACCTGCAGGAAACAATACAGAAGCTTGGCATGAGAAGATGTTTCCTAGTACCAAAAGCAAAGATTAATTAAATGAGTATATTTTCCTCTGTTTGGAGAAAATGTAATGAGCAGAAGTTTGGTATCGATATGGTAGAGTGTGTCTAAAAAACCCTTCTGGATCGTATGGTGCATTGTCGCTTATAAAAAAAATAACAAAAGGAAATAGTGCTCCGATTGTTTGGATGAAACAAACATGAATGCATAAAATTTGTGATGAAATTTGTGGAAATTACTATTTTGAAAAACAACTTAGTCTATGGAATTGCCTGTGGGTAGTTGTGATATAGAAAATCGTTCAATCCAAATTCCACTGCAGGATATTTGCTGTTCTCTTTTGTATAGGGAAATATACGGGTACCTAATAACATCATATTACCCCGAAGAAAAATGGTAATTTCAGTATCTGAATGTGTCTATCGCCACTGACAAGCTTACTAAAAAAGATATTTAAACTTTAGGTTTGAATTTTGGATGCAAAAACCGTGCTTTTCGTAGACTTAATATCTTTTGATCAGGCAGTTAATGTTATCAGATATCACGAAACAGTGAACAGATAGAATGTATCTGTTTTCGAAAGAAAGTCAGTCAGTCAGCAAAGTGCCATACGTGATACACGCTTGGGCGATCATGTCTCGAAAGAGACATAACTGACTGGGCAGAAGATTATCCCGCAGTAGGTTGCCATTGCTTTCTGCGGTAGACTGGTTGCCGGCCAAGTCTATAGAACCCAATCTGTCCTGCTATTTAACCCATAACTGGAAGGAAGAGACAGATTAATACCTTTCCCAAGGGTATTTGTGCGTAAGTGAATAGGATGGATTCAACTGGAATTCGAACTCGGCTCCCTGGTTTCTCGTTCCGAGCCGATATCCACCGTACCACAACAATATACCTGAATACTTGTCGTTCTGCGGCAGGAGAACGCCACACTACACGCAATGATCCTGACAATAAAGTATGTACAGCTATATATTTGGAAGGTTTATCTGCATTCACTAACTTGACTCTTTCAGATTACCAACTGTTTGGCGTCCACAAGATATAACGCTATTTTTGCAAAGCTACACGTGTAGTGTCACTTGTATGGCGGCATTTTCTTCGTCCGAGTTTTTAAGGAAGTCGATTGTATGGAAACATCCCATAATATTTCTGGGAACCTATTTGCATTCATAGACTGATTGCGTTCACGGTTTTCCACAGTTTCGTGTTTTTCGTAGATTAACGCAATATATTTCATTATATCATACCCCCCAGTCTCTGCTTTACGTAAACTCGTTCGGCACGTCCTGCCCTGAATATGTTCAACTAATTAATCAATTAAGTGCCCTACGTCGTGATACACGCCTGGGCGATCATGTCTCGAAAGAGACATGACTGACTGGGTAGAAGATTGTTTTCCGCAGTAGGTTGTCATTATATTCTGTGGTAGACTGGTTGCCAACCAAAGCTATATAACCGAAATCTGTGATATTATTTAACCCATAGGAGGAGGGAAGAGATGGATTATTACCTTTCTCAATGGTATTTGCGAGTAACTGAATGCAACGAATTTAAATAGATTTCGAATTCGGCTCCTTGATATCTCATTTCGAGCCGATATCTACTGCTCCACAACGCACATCCTAATTTATTAATTCAGAGCGTTAAATGACGGTATAGCTCATCAACATCATCATCAGTCACAGAACCGGGTGTGGCCGTAGGGTCACTGTGTGGCAGAGTACCTGACCATATTCTTCCATATGTCTTAGTTGAACGCCAATGACTGAGACTCTGCGAATGATGTTTCGGTGCATTTTTCCTTTGTCCACTCTTTTGTTACAGATGATGGCAACTCGTTCGGCAGTTTAATCACTACTGTTCCTGCTCGTCCTGCCCTCAATATGTTCAACTAATTAATCAGTTAAGTGGCTGGGCGATCATGTCTCGAAAGAGATATGACTGACTGGGCAGAAGATTGTTTTCCGCAGTAGGCTGCCATTACTTTCTGCGGTAGACTGGTTGCAACCCAAAGAAATTGATTCAATGTAATATTTCTGCTTCATATCATTTGTAAACGTTAATCCAAGACAGCGCAATTAGCCCCTGACCCCTGGATGCTAGCAAAATAAAATGTTTAAATTAAGCAATTTCGTTTCGGAGACGTTGAATTTAATAAACCCTTTTACCCCGTGGATGTGCGTTGTGGTGCAGTGGATATCGAGTCGGAACGATAAATCGGGGAGCCGAGTTCAAATACCAGTTGTGTTCTTTGCATTCAGTTACGCACAAATCCATCTATGGGGTAATAAACAGCAGAGATTGGGTTCTATATCCTTGGCTGGTAGCCACACTACCGCAGAAAGCAATGGCAACCTACTGCGGCATAATCTTCTGCTAATGCAGTCATTTCTTTTTCGAGACATGATCGCCCAAAGCGTGTATCACGTATGGCACTTAATTGACTTCTTAACAACAGATTTCAGCTTATTTTTGTTTCGGATAAGCTGCCAATATGATTTGTCATTAAGACAGAAGTAATTTGTTCTGTCATCAACTTATATATCAAGTTTAGATATGATCACAAAAGGTTGTTAATGAAAATTAAGAACGATGTATGTTCTACGAAAGATCCTTGAAGTACACCCACTTTAATGCAAAAAAGTTCAGAAAAGTGGCCGTTCAAGACAACCGTCATTTCGCTATTTGATAATAAGTTCAAATCAGATAAAAAAACTCATTCAGAGATAGCATAGTCTTTAACCGAGTGAAGATGCACAGCATGAATAACCCTATAAATTACCTTCGTGATATTTATAGCAATAGCCAGAGAGTCATTATTGTTATCTAAAGCTTGACTGCAATAACATTTAACATATCAGCAATTAACGTAGAGAAGCAAAATCCATATTACTTGTCTTAAAGAAGACATTGAATGATAAGATGCTTAAGCAATTCAAAGTTGATTAGAGCCTTCAGCACTTTGGCAAAAATAGTAGCAATTTAATAGGCCAGCAGTTAGAAAGATCAGTTGGATATTCTGAGCTTTTAAAGACAGAAACTTCAAAAGAGCATTTTCATGAAGCTGTAAAGCAACATCAAATCTATATGCATTGTGAAAATAAAGTTCAAAGATTATAAATAATGGACAGAGTTTTATGCACTCACAGATTATGGACTCAGTTCTAAGTTGATAGTCAGGTAAATGTAGTCCATGTGTGCCAAGAGTAGAATCGGAAGAGAACATAAAAGCAAAAGACTCTTTTCTCAGTAGAAGAAGGTAACCCATCAAAGTGAGTTAAGAAAAACTCGATAGAAGACATACTCATATTTAACCCACTATTAACTATTAGCCAGTAGTCATATGGTAGAGGCTATACATGGCCTCATTCTATCAGCAAACACAAACATAGCAGAAACACACATATATATATATATATATATATATATATATATATATAATAAAATTGACTCTGTACGTATTCAAATCTTAAAATGTTACACAAGTAATTTTTAAGAACCACGAATAACCGGCAGAATCTAACTCCGTTATCGCCCTCGGCTATAAAGCTTTGGACAACGAGGGGAAAAAAAAAGAAAACTGCGGAGCACCGACAATACATACAGCACTTCACAGCAAAGAAAAAAACCCTCAAACGGAACAAACCACAAAGAAAGAAAAGTGCTCAATACTAAACTAACCAAAAGTATATATATATATATATATATATATATATATATATATATATATATATATATATATATATATATATATATATATATATATATATATATAACACGTTAAAATTTCCCTTCTCTGCTACTATGCGTCGATGGCTTAGGGAGTAGCGACTCCGTCTGACACCAACTCGCTTGAGTTTCGATCCTAGCCAGAGGCGAGTGGATGCGTCTAGCCACAATGATGAGCTGTGAAACAGGCTTGTATGTGGATGACTTATGTATGTATATATATATATATATATATAGTTAGTGAGCCAACAAACCTACCAAGGTTTCACCTTAGCCAACGTTCCCAGAAGATCTGCTGAGGTGAAACCTTGAGTAGGTTTGTTGGCTCACCAGGTATTCTTTACTTATTCTGCTCTGCTTAAGTATTGGGCGCTTTTTTGTTATTGATTACTCGTCTCGGGGTTTTTCTTTGGGCTACGTGCTGATTCAGTCTGAATTCCTTTGGCTGATGTTCATGAGCTTAGCTCTCTTTTTTACAATCATTTTTTCCTTCCACGTAGATACGTGGAGGGTTTTTTTTCGAAACGAGCATAGTTATAAGTTTGTGTGTTTATATATATATATATATATATATATATATATATATATATATATATATATTCCCGTTAGAATTCCAAACTGTTTCCTAACTATGTGGTAACATCTGATGAGAAGGAGAACTTGGGGAAACCTTCGGTAAAAGGAGTTACCCTTTAGCTGGGATTGTCACTGGGTATTATTCATGAAGACTTGGGGACTATAATCCAATGATGTGCAGATATCTCAGAATCTTATACCATTGTTTAGGGATATTCTGCCAAATTAACTTGGCTTTTCACCGATGATTTACTATATGCGTTCTACAGAATTAATTCTATTTATAAGTTCCATAGCGATGGCAATGTGTCTATGTGTGAAGACTTAATTGTTTGCAAGCATATTGTCATGTATCCGCATCTGGACAGTAGGAGATTTATCATAACGCTGTTATCATGTCTTCATGGACAGAGACTGAATTGGGTGGTATTTCCGGCGTTTGACCAACCGCTATGTAGAAAGCTTACTGTTTACCCAACTTCTTGGGACCGTGGATCAAATATTGCCTGTCCAAATCAAGTTGATTAGTCTACAGCGGCTTAACTCCGGTTCATTTAATCTAACCTTATTTATAAATGGAAATTTGTGTGTGTGTGTGTGTGTGTGTGTGTGTGTGTGTGTGTGTGTGTGTGTGTGTGCGCGTGTCCGTTACCTATAGATTCTGAAACGGCTGGACCGATTTTCTTGAATATTTACACAGTTGTACTATAAGCGTCTGCGAGTGTTCTTAGCTAGGTTTTGTGTCGAGGTACACCAGATAAATATCGAAAATCGATAATCGAAAAAATCGGGTTATACTAGGAGTGGTCCGATTTTAATCAAATTTGATACACTCATAGACAAAGACATAAGAAACGATATTCAGAAGTTTCAGGGTTGCAGTTCTTACAACAGAAAAGACGTTTGTGTGTGTGTTTCTGTTTATCTGTCTGTATGTCCTTTATGCACATCCATAATTTTTATCCGATTCTCACCAAACTTCACACACATATTTTTTAGACTGAGTCTGAGTTCCAGACCCATGGATTAATTTTAAAGCTTTCAACGCTGGGCTAGTGCAGGAATTTTTAAAGAATAACTTCGTTTCAACATTGGATTGTTAAAATAGAAACCGACAAGGACGTAATCCAGCCCTAATCATCAAAGTATTGTTGCTTCTGAATACATGCTTCTGATACATGCTTGTCTGATGAGGATCATTTTTCGAAAATGTCATAAGGATATACTGTATCTTCTCTAGCAAACCAATAGGGGAGAAACATGATGAGGATGTTTGTCATACAAAAATTTGTGGTAGACACGGTAGAACAGCCGTGTAGTATCAATAATCAAATAATGTAATTTCGCGTTCACTTAGCAGGTAACCGTTATCTCTCAGTCTAGGCTCCAACTCTCTTGACTAAGGAAGAAAAAATTACCCCCTTTTATGCCGCTCTAAAAGATGCTTTAAGATCAATCCCAAAAGAATTGAAAGATGTTCTTTGTCTATTTTAATCGAGAGTAGGAAATCAACGTAAGTCTTGGGAGAATCTCGGTCTCCATGGCATTAAAAATATGAAAAACAATGGATTATATCTACTTGAATTCTGTTCTTGGTTAAATTATGCAATCAGTAATAACATCATAATCTTATCTGGACTAATTTAATAAATTGTATCATAACTAAGAGGTAAGTTATTGGACATGTCTGCAATGTCCGTGTTCTACGTAGTGCTGAATATGACACCCAACTGGCTCAGAGGAAATTCAAGTGATGTATTCTTAAAAATAATATTCTAAAACGTCTAGATGTGTCCAAACTGACGGAATTAGACACTCGGAACGCATCTTGCTTTTGTTGGTACATTTTATTTCTATTTCAACATTTTACTTCTAATCGACTAAAACGTTGTGGCAAGTTTTTAAAACCCAAGTTTATCAAGATAAATTTGAACTGTTACTTTTTGTTAGGAAACATCATAAAGACTAGTTTGATGACAGCGATGATAATATTAGGGAATACTAAAAATCAAACACATTCTTCATCTTTCTCTGTTAAGCAGTTATCAGAAAACTATCTGGTTGTGGAAGAACATCTTAAAGCATGCAAAGCAATTCTTCAGCTAAACTCAAGATGATGAAAAATAAGTTTTAGTGTAACATCTCGAAAGAGGTTCAAACTTCTTCAGACAAAACATGAATCTGATTTGTATTGACTTTTATGTCAATCTTTTGTTATACAACTGATATTATTAGGCTGAAATCTATCGATGCTAATTATGATCACGAAGACATTCTGAAATAATGGACTGAACATTTTACCAAACTACTGTGTAATCAATCTACACAACCATAAAATATTTGCAACCGAATAATTTATTTTATCAAATGATGTGAGAAAGTGGCTGGAGTCGAGCTGCCAAGTCGGTACCTATCACATTACTGATTCTCCTCTAGAGTTTGTCGAGAATACTGAGATGAACAGCGGGTGCGACTGACCATATATGACAGCAGTATTACATGCACGGACGGATGGCTGATTTGAATATGTTCAAGATGGATTCAGGCAAAAAAAAAAAACAACAAAAAAAACATCCTGGCAAGACACAGTGATCCAACATTTCTAGCAGTGGATTTAGCTATTGACTCAATGTAATGGTTCCACTTGAGATCGGAAGATAGGCTAAGGCCGAGGAGGTGCAGTGTATTGCTCTCAGGGAGACTCGCTTGGTCTATGCTTATGGGAGGCCTGTGATGATTAACAGACAACAGCTTCGTCTTAGACGTATTGAAATTTACAAGCCACTTAAATTAGTTGAGTAGAAGTAACCGTAATTTCTATGCTAATAATTTCTTTTCACGCACTTTTCGCTTGTGTAGTGCCGTGCTTAGCAGTATCGCGGCCTCCACGCAGAATGCGCGTTGCGGCCCCTCTACCCGCAAAATGCAACTTGCGCACCCCACCCTGCGAATATACTGAACCGACAATAAATGGTCCTTTAAACAAAAGAACATACTCTCGAAACGCAGATATTCCGTGATCACGAAAAAACGGAAGCAATCGCGGAATTGGCATTTTGAAGCGCTATAGTATACATTACGAACATTTTCACAACTTTTAGCTACTTTTTGGTCATTTCCTAGGTATTTTTATAGCCATTTAGGTGCGTTTCGGCACTTAATCTTCTACAAGCTTTTTCAAGGAATTTTCATAAAAGGTTTGAATATACATGTTATGCTTTTGTATGTATGTTGAAACATATCTATAATCTATTTCTCTCTCAACTTCAGTTTTTTTTAAAATTACAAATGATTTGCAGCCTCTTCGGGGTCGGAAGTCTTTTATCAAAGATGATATATATAAAGAGAGAAAGAGGGAGACGGGTTGATAGCTGTCTATTTAAACATATATGTATATAATATAATTTTCCAATTAATCCTAATAATTATTTTGTTATATTTTTTTCATCACAATAGATGTGCAGAGCCAAAGTCTTGCGGAGCCTAGGGAACTTGCACCCCCCGCAATTGCGGGGTCTGCGGGGGCCCTAAGCACGGCATTGCGCTTGTGTATCTTTATTGCGGCTCTTTTCTTTCATTTTCAAAAATTTGAATGCTATGCCTACTGTCTTCCTGATTACTCCTTTGGTAATGCTTCTATTTCCTAATTGTTCTGCATCCAATAACACCTTAGTCATAGTAGATTTACGGCTTTGCTTGGACAGAACTCCATTAAAAAATAAATAAATATTTCAAGAAATATTTTTATTTCTAAAAATTCATTTTAACATTTGGCATTGTGTTACCTGTGTACCTAGTATAGACTTTTATTATGTCCTTAACGTTTCTCTGTTTATATTAACAGTCAGTCAGTTAAGTGAGACATGACTGACTGAGCAGAAGATTATCCGGCACTAAGTTGACATTGCTTTCTGCGGTAGACTGGTTGCCAGCCAAGGCTATAGAACTCAATCTGTCCTATTGTTTGACTCATAGCTAGAGGAGAAAGAGATGTATTATATTATCACGTAGTAATTAAAAAGGGATCAATTTATTACTTCATGACAATATAAAACCAATCCCCCACTTTATGGCCAATAGAAACCTTAATCATGATTCTATCTATTATATTCAGTCAGTCAGTTAAATGCCATACGTGATACTTGCTTTGGGCGATCATGTCTCGAAAGAGACATGACTGACTGGGCAGAAGATTATCCCGCAGTAGGTTGCCATTTCTTTCTGCGGTAGACTGTTTGCCAGCCAAGTCTATAGAATCCAATATGTCCTGTTATTTAACCCGTAACTGGAGGGAAGCGACGGATTAATGCCTTTTCCAAGGGTATTTGTGCGTAAGTGAATGCAAGGAATTCAACTGGATAATACTTAGAAATATAGTTTGCAAACAAATTTTTATTTTAATATTTTTAAGAGTTTACACATGGCTTTTTTGCTGATTGAAGATACCGTAAATAAGCGAAAGTACAGTTTTGTGATTAGCGGATGATGGGGTCTTCTTGATTGTGGTTCTACACTTTATATAATGTGTGGTGGGAAACTCTCTTAACATAGTCTATTTAATGTAATGTGCCGCGAAGATTTAAAACCAAAAGAAAAACAACATTGTAAACAAATTACGAAACAAAGAGTTCATAAAAAGCTGGTCAAGATCTAAAGAGTAAAGCATGTGGTTACACTTGTGTAAACGCTGCTCCGTAACAAGTTGGCTAAACGTTCTATAATACATATCAAATTATGTCGGTGTTTGCATATGAGTTCAAGACCACTCCACCATCACCTGCACATCATTCGCCGGAAGTATTTGTCTATAACAGTTGGGGTGTGCGAGCGCGTAAACTGTTTTCCCTGTGCGTGCTAGTGTCTATGTTAGGGATAGAAAGAGAAAAAGTGTGTGTCTTGGTGATTATAGCTTGATTTAGATGACGTGTGGGCTATAAAAGCCGGCAATTGTGACACTTTTACGACCAGCTGATCGTTTATATGCGTGATTTATTAATTTTACCAGTGTAGGTCGAGTAATTTTCAACTATGCGTTATTTACGAGCCGCTAAAGCCACTGTTGCCGCTACGCAGAACCACTGTTGTCGTCATTATCTTCAATGTCAGCGTCTTCATTGTTTGAAGCGATGGCTTTGCGCCGATTGACGACTTTTCATCACCGCCATCAAAAGTCGTTTTGTCACCTTCGTTAGTCTCCATAGATTTCATTGTTTCTTCTTATTCCTTTTCTTCTTGTTCAACTTTTTCTTGACACACATTGCTTTATTTTTCCTTCTTTGCAGTGTTTCTTTTCTTTTTCCTCATCATCATCTTTTTCTTCCTGACATTCATTGCCTTCTTTTTCTTCATTTTTCTTTTTTTTTTGTCATTGTTTTAATCGTCATCATCGTTTTCTTCTTTTTTCCTTTTTTTCGGTTCCATTATTCTTTTTCTTTGTCATCATTGCAGTCATCGTCATCATCATATTTTCTTGTCCTTCATTTCCTTTTTCCTTCTTCTTTTCTTTTTCTGTATCGTCATTCTTTTCTTCTTTGCCATTGTTGTAACTTGGTATCAGCATTTTCTTCTTCTAATCTTTTCATCATTTTAAATACTGTTTAATATCTTTTTTGTGTGTGTGTTCTTTTTCACGTCCTCCTTTTTAATTCTTCCTAAAGATATTCGTTCGAATTTTTGTTGTATTTTTCTTTTTTCTTTTTTCTCTTTTTCTTTCCTTTCATATTCTTTTTTCTCTTTCATTTGTACTTTGCTTCTTTTCTTTCAGTTGCTCTTTTCTTTTCCATACGTTTCACTTCCCCCCCTTTTTTATTTTTTTTGTAATTCCATCATACATTGTTTATTTCTTATATATATATATATATATTTGTTTTTATTTTACGGACTTTAAATTTTATATAAATTTTCATGTCTTTTTCTATTCCAATTTGTTTCTTTATTTTATCATTGGTTTATCAATTTTTCTTTTATTTTCTGCTTTTCCTTTTACCAGTTTTCTAGCAATAAATTTTTTTCTGTTTGATTAGACAATTATGCTGAAGATGGTCTTGGACAATTGATATGATTTGTTGAGATTAGTAGGGCGAGGGTGGGTAGACTTGGTATAAGATGAGCTATCGCGTGGGGGCAAGAAAAAGAAAAAGTGAAAAGATTGCAGAGAAAAACAAACAAGATACAATGAGAAAGAAAGATAAGAAGGCAGGGAGGAGGAAGGACGAAAGAATTGAAAATGAAAAGACCTAAAATGGGATAAAGGAAGGATAAGGGAAAATTAAAAGAACAGATTTAAAACGGCCTGAAATGCAAATCCATTATTAAAATCAGAAAATTAAAAAAGACCATGATATTCACAGCAACACCACAAATAATACCATCAAGTGTAACAAATTTAGCCCCTTCTGGATTAAAATAATTTGTAATTTTGAATATACAGTGGAACCTGTCCTATGCGAACACTCCTAATGTCACCAAAAACTGGTCGTATACGACAAGTGGTCGCTCACTAAAGGCTCATCACCATCATATAATACGTTACACCCAATGGTGTGTGGGGCAGCAACTTTTGTTTCTGTTTCCGTAACAAACTGTTTTTTTTATGGGGTAGGATTTTTAGCCTTGTGGCCAAACCACAAATTGGAGGACCGGTGGACCAATCTTGGTCGCTACGTTTACAGCACCTGGTATTCCCAAACGGTCTTCCATCTAAGTACTGACCAAACTCGATGTTGCTTAACTTCGGTGATCGGACAAGAATCGGTGTATTCAACACGATATAGCCGTAAGCTTAAAAGCTCATTAGTCATTACGCCAGGAACGTATATTCCACTCATCAGAATGTACATATTAGAACTTTTCCCATGTATGTGCGTTGTGGTACAGTGGATATCGGCTCGGAACGAGAAACCGGGGAGCCGAGTTTGAATTCCAGTTGAATCCATTGCATTCACTTGCGCACAAATACCCTTAGAAAAGGTATTAATCCGTCTCTTCCTTCCAGTTATGGGTTAAATAGCAGGACAGATTGGGTTCTATAGCCTTGGTCGGCAACCAGTCTACCGTAGAAAGCAATGGCAACCTACTGCGGGATAATCTTCTGCCCAGTCAGTCACGTCTCTTTCGAGACATGATCGCCCAAGCGTGTATCATGTATGGCACTTAACTGACTGAATCTGGTAATAAATAAATGAGAACATAAGAAAATGGCCTAAATTTAAAGAAATTTATTCAGCATAATTCATTTTAAAATTAAAAAAAATAACGTAGTTACAACAGTCAACAAGAGACCAAAATATTTATTCACAAAAAAAAAAAAAGTATTTTAAAAAGTATACGGTTTCTGTTTTTTTTTAGAAGCTAGTGATAGCAAAAGAGAATCTGCGATAATGAATGTGGAAAAAAAAAACATGCAAAAATCTGACAGCGATCGTGAGTAGGGGTAGAGAAATAGATAGATAGAGATAGATATACCCAGATAGAAATAGAGTAGATAGACACACAAAAAAATAAAGGAACGAAAGAGATAGACATTTGAGAAACGGAGATAATTGTGATTTTCCTAATCCATGAATCTATCCAATTCAGTACAGAGACTGCGATAAATCTCTTGAAAATTTCAAATGCAATAAATGTTGTACAAAACAGCCGATGTTTTATCGGGAGGTGAACTTAGGTAATGTACATTTCCACAAGAAATAACAGGTTGATACAACGCTACAATAATAAAACAATAAGGAAGTGTTCCTGTCTTAGATCAAATCAAATGAAATAGATTACTCATCTAGTTTCTCCTAATTTAGAAGTTCGCAGTGTACGACCCAAATGGATTTTCTTTTTAACGCGATCGCTTGATCAGTGATTTTCACTTGTTGATGTTAGTCGCTGGTCGCGTTCTGGAGGTAGTCGCTCACTAAGGGTCAATTAACATTAGCAAATCGTCCGTGCATATAAAAGCGGTCGTTAACAACAGGTGGTTGGTGACGAAGTGAGTCGCATACGGCAGGTTCCACTGTATTACAAAACCTTATCCAATAAATAACAATGATTAATCATAAAATAATTTAATTTTGACAATGAATCATTTTTGACAGTATAACTTTCTGATGAGTTTATTCTTCTCTATATTTTCACTACAATATTCACTTGTTCGTTCAGTCACTTAAGTATCATACGTGATACACGCTTGGGCGATCATGTCTCGAAAGAGACATGATTGACTGGGCAGAAGATTATCCCGCATTGCTATTTGCCATTTCTTTCTGCGGTAGACTGGTTGCCGACCAAGGCTATAGAACCCAGTCTGTCCTGCTATTTAACCCATAACTGGAAGGAAGAGACGGATTAATACCTTTCCCAAGGGTATTTGCGCGTAAGTGATTACAATGGATTCAACTGGAATTCGAACTCGGCTCCCCGGTTTCTCGTTCCGAGCCGATATCCACTGTACCACAACGCACATCCACTTGTTCGTTACCTTTCTCAAAATGAAGAAATTACAAACTTAATATATTTCTCCATTTAAAATATTACATTTATTACAAAATATTTTCTGTTTAAATACAGGTGACATTAAGAAATTCAAACGAAACCCTATTTCGGCTTATATTTTATTTTGTTATACACGGAAAAGAAAAAAGTATTCCACGCGAAACTTTTTTAAATTTGAGTTTCATTTAAATTGTGTCTCTGCAACTTTACGACATATGACAGAATCTAAAAATAATGTTTCTACAAGAATTTCGGTCCCTCCAAAACAAGGCAAGAAAGGCGCATATATGATTAGAAATGCCTCAAAATTAATAAAAACAACTTCTATCGTCAAAATTTTTATATTTTTAAGAGGAAAAACAAATGGTTTTCTATTATTAACATGCATTTTTAATTCAATTTTGAACCTTCGAACATTTGATTGAAAATCTTTTAGGACTGGTTTTGCGGTGGAAAACACATTGAGAAATTCATACAAAAATCGAATAATTGTCAAATTTTGTTTAAACTTTCAAGAATTATTTACAAGTGAAGGAAATTATTTAAGAAATGTTTTGTTTTTAGAAAGTTTTGTAATTTTATTTAATTTTATGAAATTTGATAAATGTATTGTGGCGTTTAATGTTTATATTAATATTAGGCAAACGTCGAAGAATTTAAATCATCAATATTATTTTGGTCCAAGAGTACTATCACTTCCAGAAAATCAAATCTGAATCGTAAAATTAAAATTTCTCAATCCCAGTTGCAGGTATAAACATTTAAATCTTTCTTTCCATAAACAAAACAAATATATTTATTGTTGCTTAGTAAAGAACCCATTCTAAAATATTATCGAAACCGATTTTAAAAGGTTAAAATCAATACATAATTATTCCAGTCTGATTGGAAATAATCAAAGATATAAAACACAAAGAAATTTGTTGCGAAGTAAATAATACACTTCAGATGACTATGTACCACCCCACTTGTCCGTCCTAACAATTTCTCCGGCGGCCGTTCTCCACGCTGTGATGTTGCCGGGAGTTTGTTGAAAATGTCGGCCGGACAGCTGGGGGTACAAGATTGAAATATAAGGAACGAACTTCCACAACTTGGATGAGTTGAAAAGGATGCTTTATTCATTTAGAGTTAGCCTTGTCGGTTGGGGCAAGCGAATGTGACACACAGCTCTAACTCTAATTAATGGAGATCAACAAATCCAAGCTGAACGAAACAAGACGAACGGAGATTCTTACTTCAAGCTCGCACCCGGCTGACTCCCTTCACTTTCTTGTCTTAACTCAACTCGGAAAAATTACCTGAATTTATCCAAAATTGACCGGAAATTCGGAAATCCGGAAATGCTTTAGACCACCGGTGACAAACACCGGCGACTGTAAGTCTGAAATTTCAGTTATCTTCTTTTTTTTTATCTTAATAAGGCTTCCGCCGGAAAAGGCTTAATGTGTGGTCAAGATACAGTAAAGGACAGCCTTTGACCGGGTCATCGAAAACCTACCTGCTGAACTTTATCACTGAGTCAAATATTTACCGGAGGACAATTTTCCTCATAAAAGAAAAAGCGTTTATTTATTTATTTTTTCCTCTTCTTTTTCACTTATGTTAAATATGTTTTTAAACTATTTTCTATTCTAATCTATTTTCTATTTTAATCTATTATAATAAAATACATATATGTCTAGTTATCGTGTCACAACTAAATAAACTAGAATAGACGTTTAAATAAAGACCGCCAAGTCAAAAAAAGAAAAAAAAATAGCGAACGCAGTCAAAGCGTATGCTGTTTGGCTCTCAACTGACAAGCAACGCTCTGTATTCGGGTAGAGTTTGACTAAGTCGGGGGTCCATCTATGGACACAGACTCGGCTGAGATATACAGAGAAAGATTTGTGAAAGATTTCGCGTATGACTGGGAAAGTTTTGGCCAGATTGTATGTTCTAAGATTTCCCCACATTAAACCTGACCTTGTGTCATACTTCTCATTGAGAGCATGGGTATATACGAAGCTATTTGCCGTTAAGCAATCTGGCTCGCAGTTGACAAAATCTTTTCTGGCAGATTAAAACTCAGATCTGGGTCTACGGCTAAAACATAGATAAACGGTCTGTCTTCGGGTACTGTTCAAATCATTCGAGGCTTCGTCTGTGAACAGACTCACGGTTGATAAAATAGACATCTTCTGTTTTCGGGTAGAGTTCGACTCAGTGGGTGCTCTTTTCTCCCGACCAAGAAGTATAGACCAGCTTTGTGCTCGAACACGCGTATGCATGGGCTGGGCATATTTTGCTCATTAGCTGCTGTGTATGCGCTTATATTACAGACGTTAAATTCGACCTTGTGTTGCATCTCTTCTCAGAAGGCGGGGACATGGTTAATAAGCTAATAGCTGTCACGTAGTATTCTCTTCGATTCGCATCTGACAAGCTATCTTCGACACCTCTTTAGCTGAATTTCCTCGCCTCACGACGACTGAAGCAGCTCGGTTCGAGAATTCGATCACAGAGCCAAAGATCTGGAATGCATTGAAGCTTATCACTAGAGACATGACATCGTGTATATTAGGTTTATATTGAGGTAGTCGCACGTGTTTGTCCCTCTGCTGGCAGTGGACTTTAATCAATAGCTGAAAAACAGGAATACTCCAGATAGTTTCATTGTGTGATCAAAGTGCTTCGCTAGAATATTCGAAGAGACGATTAGATGAATAATTTCCGGTCCTTAATTCTGTTGAATACAGAGTTAAAATTGAGGTTAAGGTTTTAGCTAACCGTTTACAGGCTGTCCTGCCTAGTCTGATTGACCTCAGCAGACTGGTGCTGCGAAAGATATGACTATTCAGGACAATCTTCATATCATACGCTTGCTCGTAGAACAAGTCGACAATGAAGTCGCTCTAATAATTTTACATTAGGTTAAAGCATTTGATACAGTCGGCCATCGATTTCTCGTGGCTGTCCTCGAGTCGGCTGATTCCTGGTCGTAATTTTGATCCTGGATGCGACTCTTGTATCGCTCCTCCGGTGCGAAGGTGGAAGTGAAACTTTTCATGTTATCCAGATCACTTCGTCATGATTGCCCAATTTCGCCGATGATGTACATACTTTTCGTTGAAGCCCTTCCTTCTCAATTTAATTGCGAATCGTACACAGAATAACCCTCTCTGGTGCAACCACTTCGACCAGGTGTTTCAGCTATGCCGACAATGTGAACGCTTTCGCGAAAAGCATGGCCGAGATTGACAAAAACGCCAACGAAATTGGCAGGTATGACACGGTAAGGGATACACTTCGACACATCTGTGGCATTGCGTTTGGGTATATAGAAGGTAGTCTTCCTTCAATATTTATTATTGTACATAATACAATAAATGTGGTACAAGGCCGTATAAAGTGGATGAGTTGAGATTGGTTGACACTATCCTCTACCTAGCTAATCACATTCGCGACCAAAGCACTCATATTCATAGTCTTTTTTCTTGGGCTCTTCACAGGGACAGACGGGCTTAAGATACTCGGCGTCTGGTTTGGATGAATTGGTTGGAAGTCTGAGAAAGGGCCGAGGTGACAATTCTTCTGTAGTTTTGAGGGAGTCCTTCCTTGAAGGAGGTGGATGTCTGTGCCTCGCACATCTTCTCTACACTATCCTTGTTTACCGGCTACTGGAGGTGTTTCAATAATGAAAAATACCTTGCTGTTATTGCAGAAACTCTCTCGGTAGCAAAGAAGTTCTGTACTGGGGGTTTGAACTTTACGCTAAAACGCGTGCCCTGCTGTGGTTCAGTGGAGTTCTTGTTGCTTCGTACGGCTGTTATGCGAACTGATTGAAGGCAACATGGTTTGCACACTGGGAGAAAAGTTTTTATCCTGGAGTTCATGTCTGTCTGTAGTAATGTTGTGTCACTGATGAACAGCAATGAACACAACGTATTCTTGAGTTTACGTGGCATAAAAGGTGTGAACTGGAAGACATGACAGAAATTTTATGAAGATTGGACGTTTTCCTCTTCTCAGCTAATTTTGTTTGGTAAGTATTAGTTTAATGACAACATTACATCGGACAGGAAGCGACACACTTCAGTAAAATTTGGTGACAGGTAGATGAAGGTTTCAGGTTTGGTTCGCTTGCGAGGGGCTAATTTTGAGTGGCATGTGGAGGTGACCCTAAGATAAAGGATATCAGTTGCCTGATTAAGCATTTTTCATCTCATTCTAATGTTATGTTAGTGTAGTATGTCTTCCGTTTCCTTTAATCTAGTGAATTCACGCTAATCAACAAAGAGACATTGTCAGACCGATTAGGGCTGTTGTACTGTCTTTAACCTAGCCGCGATGGCGACCTATCCCCTTGGGCCTAGACTTATTTAACTGTTTATGATGCCACTATGAGACAGAGCACCAATGCCCTAAGAAAAGGCAAATACAGTGTTTTATACAGAGAGGGGTGAAAAAATGCGGGAGTCTTTAAGAAACATCCTGTTGAAATAGGCCAGGAGAGAGTACGTTTATATGGCACTCATCTCCTCTTTTATCATACTGCATATCTTTTCTATTTTCAATCTTTATATATTGTAGGTATTATATTTGGGGGGAACTATTCAAAGTCTTTTCACCCTATTCCCCGGCTACGCAACAGACGTCTTCATCTAGATCAGGAGGTGGTTTGATTTTTCCTTTTATCTGCTTGCTAGAGTTTCTGGGCTCTTTTGCCTTTTGGGTGAAACTTGTTTTTGTGAAAGTGTAGGAGAAGGAGTGGAGACTATTGTGGCTGGAGTGGAATAGACGGGAGAAGATGGAGTTGCTTTCTTTTTTTTTTAATGCAGTAAACTTTATAGTGTGGGGGTGTCAATGACCGTGTCATTGGAGATGGGGATCTTTAATATTTTAAACGATGGGAAAGACTGTGCAGGGGACGAGAGGCCCGAAGCCAACACTGGCCTTCGGTGTCTTCTGTCGCTTTGCGTCGAAATCATTTTTAATTTCCGCAACTGATGAATCTTTCTTTTCCCAATTCGGCAGTGTTTCAGTCATTGTTGTTTTTGTTTAATACTACGCCGAAGCGTCTTCCTTAGAGCTGGTAGAGGGAGTGAAGCTATTGGTGACTATTGCCCTGTGCGTACAGGAGACTGAGCGAATTGCTCTTTGGTTCTTCCCTCTTCTTCTAACAACCACACGCCATTCCACATCTTCCTTTTCATTATTCAAGCTTTCGGAAGGCGTCAGATTTTTGGGAATGTGTGAACTGACACAACTGGTTGTTTGTCCGCACTGGTCCGTGTCGCTTGAAGGGCCATTACAGGCGTCGCGGAAATATCAGTATCGATCAGAAAGGTATTTGGGTCACCAGCGCCCGAAGTACCCGAGGCTTTCTTTTCTGGGCAGGAAGAGGAGAGATGACCTGTCTCTCTGCACTTTCAACAAGTTGATTTTCGGTCGGTCGCGATGACTGCCATTTTTCGGCCTCAAATGTCTAAACAGTTAGGGATAGAATTGAAAGACAAACGATCGACCATTATATCAAAGCTAGATTCCCCCGTTCAGTTTATTTGTTGGTCCCTAGTATTTGGTCAAAGTGACAGAAATTAGATAGCTTGGCGCTCACCTCGTATTCTATTCTTAATTTTTATTAGCTCGCGCCTAGTAATCACAAAACAATCTTTGGCTGTGGGAAGCTGTACCTCCTACATACAAATATCTGTACTTTAATTACTTTTTGGGTGTTTTTACCCTCCCCCAGGATATCAGTGATAGGATCCCTATGTCTTCCGTGGAGCGGCACATTGTTGCGTCCACTACGAAACTGACCATTTTCTTTGCGAACATCTGTAATTGTTTGGCATCTTCCAAAAGTACATCTTTTATGAGATGTTTAAACTTTCCAAATTTTCCACGTTGTTAAGTACACAGCTTTTAGTGGAGGAGATTCCAATATCAGATTTGACAAAGTTTTACGAGATTACTGCTTTTGTTAGAATTCCTTTGCTCGGTGGTCATCTTAGATAGTTCACAGCCTTAACTTTGTTGCCATCGTCTTTACACTGACCTTTGTTAATTTTGACATCTTTACTTCTGTCTTCTTGGGGTTTTGGGCTGACTTCACCCGCAAGCCCTATACTCCATTGTTTTTTATTGGTCTGTCTGCCTTAAATGCAGATCCATAATGCTATTTTCTTACCACTGATTTTGTCGGCCATATTGTTAAATTTTATCTCTAATTTAAGGCTAAGCGCGAAAAAATATCCTTAAGTTATATTTAAAGTGGATTAGGGTGGGTGTGGAAAAAGGAAACAAGAAAAATAAAACTTTAAATAATTCTTCTTTTACAAAAAAGCCAAAAGTTAAAAAATATTCAACAACAGAAAAATTAAGATGACAACATTTAAAACAGAGTAGATGCAAATGTTACAAAAAACTGTCTGACTTAAAAAAGAAAGAAGTATAAACTTTTTGATTTACTATAAAGTACACCAAATTAAAGAAAACGATGAAAAATAAAATTCACCCAACAACAAAACAGAAAATAAAGTTCACCGAAATAGAAAATATATTTGGTGAAAAATGAAAATAAAATTAAAGTCAGCTGAAAAATAAATTTCGGCGAAAAAAAAAACAAAAAATATATTCGCCCAAAAAGACGAGAAGAAAAAGTTTAAAGTAAAACAATTAATTTCAAGAAACAAGAAATAATCAACCAAAAAAGAGGTGGCCAGGAAAAATAAACGAAATGTCGGTCGAAACTGAAAAGGAAAACTAAAAAACAAGGGAATTTACAATTAAAACCGTCAAAACAATAAAAGATCGATGTTCAAAATGTATTACATTTTTTTTTTCAAAATCAAGGACGTAATAAAAAAAATCAACATAAAACTCTATGTAGCATACTTTTCTCGGCCATTTTGGCGGTAACTTTGACAGATTTTTTTTTTCTTTTGGGAGTCAGCCAAACTGGTCCTAACATTTAAAGATTATTTTCCAACCAGTATAGTTGCTAGTTAGACAACGAGGACAAAAATCTGTCCGTGAATTTTTTTATATATTTCTAATTCATTCATTCATTCACCTATTTCTTTGTTTGAATATATTTTTTATTTCTCGTATGAGTCATTGTTTTATTATGTTTTGGTCATCAGCTATATTTTCATCTGATTTGACAAAGTTTTACAAGATTACTACTTTTGTTTGAATTCCTTTGTACTTAAATTCTAGATTAACCTCCTCTCCTCTGTCTGCTCACAGAAGAAAGTTTCTGGAATTCTAGCTCCCGCCGATGCTAATTCTCTTTTGGTCGAATCTGTTATTCTCATCTAGCCTATAATGGGCATGCCAGCAACCAGGACCGGTTTACATCCATTTTGAGGCTCCAATCCCCGAAAATCATTTGCTAGCCGCAAAGGAAAAGTGGGAATGACAGGTCGTTGGTAAGACCAAAATGGAAATCTAGGCAGTGACGTTTGTACTCGGAAACTTCCACAGGGAAAGTCACAAATATTCTAACTGCCTTTACCGGTTCTATGAGTGATGCTCGGCCAGCTACGCGATGAAAAACATAGCGTAGATGTTAAAACAAGAGCCAAACCACGAAAAGATCGAACAAGTCCAAAAATCTTAGAGAAGCTCTGAATAGTAATAATAGAAACAAAAACTAGCAAACATATTCTACCTATACAGCTGGCTTTTCCTCCAGGGCACCATCTTCTCCATCAGCCAAAAACACCCCTGAACACCTCCACCAATGAAATCATTAAATCCCACTTCCTCTTAAATGACCACCTTCAAAATGACACCCATTCACAAATCACCAACGAAAAAATCTACACATGTCTTAATTCCCAATCCATCCCCATCAATTCACCAAAAAAAAAAGTCAGCCAATCAGTTAAGTGTCATACGTAATAAACGCTTGGGCGATCATGTCTCGAAAGAAACACGACTGACGAGGCAGAATATTATCCCTCAGTATGTTCAAATTCGTATAAATACGAATTTGAACGAGATACTAGATTAGCAACTAGATCCCACCCTTTTACAGTGAAACCGATAAGATGCAGCCGTAACTTCTACTCCAACAGTTTCTTTCCTCGCACTTCCCGACTGTGGAATTCTCTTCCAAACGATTGCTTCCCCGACGGCTACAATCTCCAGGAGTTTAAATGTAAGGTCAATAGACACCTCCTAACAAACTAACCTGCTCCCATTCTATCAAACACTCTTCCCATCTGCCCAACCCTCATCTTCGGTATCCTTACTCATCTGTCACTTTTCTCCTAACATTCCCTATGTCTAACCACTCCTTCTCTTTACTTTCCTCTATGTAGCTCCATGCGCAATAGTGGCAGTGGAATGCCTTGCTTGGGGTGAGATGATTAAAAAAAAAAAGTTCCCATTATTTTCTGCGGTAGACTGGTTGCCAGCCAAGGCTATAGAACCTAATCTGCCCTGTTATTTAACTCATAAGTGGAAGAACAAAACGGATTAATACCTTTCCCTTTTGCGCGTAAGTGAATACAAGGAACTCAACTGGAATTCTCACTCGACTTCCCGATTTCCCGTTCCTAGCTAATATCCACTGCACCACAACGCACATCAAAAAAGCCAAGAAATCCCAATGTAAGACTCAGCAAGACCTGTTTCATAAAATAAAATAAATACAAACCCATTCTTAACTCTCTGGAAAATGTAGGCCGAGTATCCAAAGAACAGGCTGATAAAGCTTTAATTCAATCTCGGAAATAAAAGAATTTAAATTTCTCCTAAACATCAAAAATTGAATAATAATGATGTTAAATAACTTCTCAAAGGTAAAAATAATTTTGACGGTTGTAAAATAAGACCGGGGTTCCCAACAAATATAGGCAATGCATCCTTTGATATTTATCCACCCCTGGCTTTCTTCGATAAAATAAATGTAAAACGTCAAAATTAATATTGTAATGGGAGTCTCCCACTTTTTCTTCTCTCTTCACTGTACAGAGATTTAAACTCACTTTCTCCCTGGGACATTGCTGAGATTAATGGGACAAGAATCAATGGCAAAGACCATTAATGTTCTCTCTCCGGCTATGTTCAACGTAGAAGAGCAAACACAATTCGTCTAATAATGTCTCTCTGGTTGGGTAATGTGAATGTCCGGGGTCTGAGGTCGGTGTTTCATAGTGCAAGTCTTTTTATCGATGGATGTTGCTATAAATGACCAGGCGTTTTGTCTCATTAGGGTTTATGCCAACAATGTGTATTCAGCCGCATGATTTTATTTCAGCGGATTTGACGATATCCCGCTGTCCTTGACCCTGACATGGATCGTACAAGGAGTCAATTTGTGTTCTAACAACTGTTAAGTGAAATATTTTCGTAACATTATTGATAAGCTTAGTCTTGTCGCTAATTATCTCAATGAATATTCGGAGAGGTAGTGTGGAATTGGACGAATGGGGTGGCCCGAGTATGACTGTGCGTTCTAGCCACCTCGACCGAGTCGATGGTTAAGAGATTCGATGTAGGGCTCTTAGTTTGTCAAAGTTTTCATTCGATAGTTTATTCAGATCATGATCTTCTCTGGGTTCAGATAAACTTAGATAAGCCTAAATTTAGGATGGCTGGCTACCGGAAAGTGAGCGCATCCTTTATTTGGCGGGCGAAATTTCTAGGACCAATTGCTACTAATGCTACAGGGAGAATTGACGTGAGGGCTGTTGTTGCAAATATGTGGTAAGATAAATTAAAATCCTAAACTATGTCGTTTGTTCCAGATTATACCCATTAACTCAAATATTAGCAGCCAAAAGCGCGTATGAGGAAAAATTGATCATACGATTAAATTCTTTGATAGTGGAACAGTAAACAAAGCTAGAGAAGAGTTGACCTCTTTATATATCAAGATGAATCAAGAACTGGTAGTTAGGGCTAGGTTACAAAGAATGTTTTCCGAGGCGACAGATATGGCCGTTGAAGTACATTCGGAGAAGTTAGGAAAGCGTCCCATCGACATATTGCGTTGGTCACATTTCTGGATAAACGGATCATGACTAAAACGTGAGGCTTTGTTACTACTTTCAGGGTCTTTTCAATAGGGAGCACTGTCTGAGCATTGCTCATTTCGACGCCAATTTGACTTAAATTCCACACCCCAATGTGTCTAAAAGGGCTGGGTGTATCGGTCACAATACAGAGTCCTTAATATGGGCAAGTAGCAAGTCAACACTGAAGCCACTTTCATCAACTTAATCAGTCCATGCATTTCATACGGTTGTCCATCGATTTCTGAAGGCTGTTCTTTCAGCCGCCAATTTTGGGCCGTACATTCGTGTCTGGATCCGACTTCTGTATGCGTCTACCGGTACGCTGGTGGAAGCGAGTGGAAATCCAAAGTGCGCTGTAATATACCGTAGTCTGACCATAATTGTGTCTTAGATTAATAGATGCCTTCTTCAATTTTTGACACAGCTATTGTTAGTTTACCATGATTTTCTACGAAAAATGAAAGCTCTCTTATTGTAAAATAGAAGAGGGCTCTAGAATTGATATTTCGAAACGCAATAATGCTAAATGCATAACAAAAGACTATGATAAAAAGTTTAAACAAAACTTGGATTTATGTTTAAATTTCTGGTATGATGGTTTATTAATATTTACCTCATCTTTGTTGTTTTTATTCCAATTAACATATCTTTCAATGAGTTAACCTTCAAGGAATCTCAAAGCAAAATCCCTCTTCAATTTAATTTTACAAGAAAAAATAACCCCGTAAATTAAGGTCTTGGTGATATAGTAATAGCCTGTTCAATCTCTGGAGTCAAAAGGGCATATTAGAATAAAGTGGGCGAGCAATAATTGACTTGCCCTAAATTCGAACTAGACGAGATATCCTTAGAGATGTTCACCCGGACAAAATCTCGTCCTGTAGATTAAATGATGTTTTCTGTCTGAAATTCTTTAAAAGTTAACCGGATTGACAATCTTGATAGTAATCGGATTATATAATGCGAATGATACACTGTGATTAGGGCACCAAAAATGTGGACAAAATTACTCTTATAGATAATATAAAGAACTTTGATAATAGTCTATCTCAGAAACATATAGTTCTCTGTTCAACTAAATATGAACGCTCTCTTAGCATTTTAAGAAGCTACAAACTTTAAACGCACGATAACTTTTCTCTACTGATGAAATCTAACAATATGTTGATCGACATGTTCAATAAAAGACTCAAACACTTTTTAAATTATTATAATATATGTATAAAGTATAATGGCACTGAAGGAGAGGGTGACTAATATAATGACCAATGCTTTTAAATGAAAGACTTGTTATGTAGGCCAGTGTTTACTCATATTGTTCATTCAAAACTGTCATTAGCATTGACTAATCAGTTAATACCCAAACTTAAATCGCTAGGATTTTGTTGCCTGATAAATTAATCAACAATTTGTAACTGGCTGGATGTCTCTCAAATCACTAGTCATACATCAAATAGCCCCAGACCGCAATATGTGACAAAGATTTTAAATGACTGGTTATTGTCCAATTAACCTTTTTGATTTGTTCTGTATACAATTGATGGTGTTGGATTACAAGATATTCTGTAAAACTCAAAGACTGCGGTTTAATGTTAAAGATAAAACTCTCACTAAATGATTGCTGTAAATGACTGACTTACTTGAACAATTAACAGATTGATGTGATGATTAACAGCTTGGCAAACTGCTCCTTTGTTGACATATTGCGACTTATAAACTGATCCGTATTAGATTCGTCGAGGCAATCGTTTCGTTGCTAACGAATACGAAAAAAATTGTCAAGGAGAGATAATTTAATCTATTCACTATCAGGTTATATTTTTGCTCATTATGTTTGAATCAACAAAACCATTCTAAATGATCAGTTAAATAACAGTCTATAAATACAAGTGATTTAATCTTTATAATATGTTCTCTTAAAGTACAAATGCAAATTATCGCCCCTGGAATAAAGACATTGTATTTGCTTAGAAACGGGATTTTATTTTATGGATTTCTTAATTAATACTTAAAAATGACAAGCATACAAATTTATAGGCAGAATTCTCAATTTAAGCAACCACTATTTAAGAATCATTGCGAGTTCTATGTAATTTGAAAAGAGCTTAGATCACACATATTTGTGTGTGTGTTCCTGCTATAATTAAACAGCAAGGAAAATAGGGCTATTTGTGTGAGATTAGCAACCATTCAAAGAAAGGAATGCCCGAATTAAAGACTGCGGATGATTTTTAAGGACATCTGAACACTGTAAATTATTTCTACGTTGTGACTCGTTCTGCAAAAAGCTTTACCAACATATTCAAATCATATGTGCGAATACGTTGAACTTTAATTAAAAAATAAATGGATTATTATACAGCCATTAGTTGAATCGAAAGGAGAGTTCACCACTAAATAGATGCATATCTATCAATCTGTATTCCCACACACACACACACACACACACACACACACACACACACACACACATATATATATATATATATATATATATATATATATAACAAAATGAAAGATTTTTATTTGTGACAAATTTCTTCGTCTCTCAGGACATTATCGCACTAAATTTGTTATGTTGGTATGGCTACACATGCGCATCAATGAGGAATGCTAGGGATTTTAGAATACATATATACATGCACATATATATATATATATATATATATTGTGTGTTGGGCTAACAAACCTGCCCCATAAAAAAACAGTTTGTTAAGAAAACAGTAACAAAAGAGTTGCTGCCCTATACATCATTGGGTGTAACGGATGAGATGATGATGAGGAACGCCCATAGCCCAGGGGTAGAGTCGCCGACTAACGCCATTTCGGTCGGGTTTCAATCCTGGATAAAAAAGCAATCGGAGTCTAACAGTACTGATGAGCTGTAATACGGCGAAACAGATCTGTCTGCGGATGACAATATATATATATATATATATATATATATATATATATCCAAATGAATAAGGAACGAAGAAAATAATTGCAACCTTCAAAACTTTAATTTAAAACAGTGCTCACTATCAAAATATAGTAGAGCAATGAATATTTATTATTAATTATACTTTAGAACATGTACAAACTACTACAAAATTGTACATTTTGTTTCGACATTGAAAGAACAATGACTCATCAGTTTTTTTAATAATGGTGGCTAACATCATTATAAACTAACTGATCAGACATTGTTCTTTCAATGAGAAACAAAATGTACAATTTTGTAGTAGTTTTTAGTTTGTACATGTTTTAATGTATAAATATCAATCAATCATTACAGGCAACCTCTCCTGCCTCCCATAAGCATGGACGAAGCGAGACTCGCTTAGAGCAATATACTGCGCCTCCTCGGCCTTACACTATCTTTGGATTTCAAGTGGAACACTAACATTGAGTCAATAGCTAATTCCACTGCTAGGAAGGTTGGGTCACTGTGTCGACCAGGATGCATTTCTGCCTGAATCTATCAACCATCCGCCGTGCTGTCATATATGGTCATTTACGTCGTAATTATTCACTTTTTCTTCTGATCGAAGTAGAATTTTTATGCTAAAATTCTGGCCAGTCTCGTTACATTGGATAAACAACGTATTTGTTGTATTGTCTATCCAGTGTTCATAAAATATTTAGATTTCTTGAGGTTTCTCTTAATTTTTTTATTTTTTCTGTGATCGATATTACAGGAAATCGAGTAAATTCCTCCTACATGTTTTAGCTTATTATTTTGTTTATCATTTACTAAGTCATTGTTTTGGATTTAATAGTAATAGTTTTTATGCTGAGATTTTTCAATAGTAGATGTGATAGAGTTAGTTGGCATTATAATATATTTTTTCATTCAATGGTATTTTTAAGGACAAGCCAACGTTTGTTTTGAAATATTTCATGGGCTTTTTGTCCTCTGTTGATTATAAAATAATGAGTTTGGAAGTGTTTTCAATGTATTTCTCCTCTTCGTGTAAATTAACCGGGCCACATATTCTCGGTGCTTTTCAGTAGAATCTGATGATTATAGTACGGTTAGAATTTATTTTAAAATAGTAAATAACACCTTACCTATTGAGATATTCGAATCAGTTTAAGTATTTCGGCATTTGTACACTGTGGCTGTTTTCAGATGTCTGTGGAATTGGTAATATTTTAGGAATGTTGAATTAAACTTTAGATTGAGCCTACAGATTTATTTTATTCTCATTATTGAATTTTATTTACAAAGGTTGTTTGTTCAATTTCTTGATTAAGTTTAAATTGCATGTTGCGTACAGAAGACTACAAAGACATGTCAGATATTAACTCTCCAGGTAGTAGAGTATCAGAAACTTTCCCCGATATTCGAAAGCTCATAGAATGAACGAAAGATAGCGACATAAAATATTACAAACAAGAAAATGTGCATCAAAATATAATATCTCATTTTTAATATGGCAATAAATGCGAAACAGTTTCCTCTTAGATAAAGAAACGTCAACGCTGGGGTCCATATGACAAAGTATAAGAATAGCAACTACAAAATAATTGCATCTGTAAAGAAAGCAGAATTTTATGGGAAAGATAGCGAGGAAACAAGGCTTGAATAATTTAGTAGTCTATACAGAAACAAGGAAAAAGAACGAGTAACCTAGTTGGCGAATTTGCACAAAGAGAGGATGGAACAAGTAATATATAAACGATCTGGAAAAATGCAAGAATTGCTTAAAACAATGATCTTCAATATCCTGAAAGAATGTGAGAGAGACAGGGAGATTCAAAGTGCAAGACAGGTAGTGAGACGGGTTAGAGAAGGGTGAGAGGACAACGCACGTCTCTTTGTTAATGTTAATAACTCTTCTCAAAACTATAGAAAATATAAAAATATTCGGTATTTCCGTTTTTTTTATCTTTATGTATTATCTAGGAATGTAGCTCAGTTGTTCCCATTCTACCTCCCCTTTTTCTGCTATTTTTTATAAAGTTTCTTTGCATATCACTTTTGAATATTTTTCGTTGGGTGGGAGTAGCATAGGTTGAAATGATATATTCAAAGTCCTATATCGGCCATCAGGGGTACCTCAACGTGGTGTAATGGTTAGCAAGCTTGTCTCACTAGAATCATTTGTAACTGAGTTGTGAGTTTGAACCTCACTGGGTACCACAAACCTTCGACATTGTGTCACTTCTAAGCAGCAGTTCTAATATCTCTTCTATCGACCATCAAAATTTCCGATCTCCCACAATTTTTGTTAATTTGCTTATCGCACACTCATCATTTGAAGTCGCCAACCGGTAGGCAATATAGCCCATGTGGAGAAAGAAGGTTTTTATCAATGGTATAATCTGATTTGGGTATTCTTTCAAAATTAAATGAAAACTAACTGTGTTTTGTTATTAATTTTACAACATATTATTTTTTTTTTTATTAAAAAACGATTGTTTTGTTGACGATTGTTATTATTGTTTTTATTTTTAAAACGTATTTTACCTCGGCACAGTTTCGATTTATACATTCTACAGAAATTATTGGGTTAGTCTCCCATCGCTATTATTATGTTATGAAATTCAGATTTTTCCTTCTCTCGTTCTCTTATAGAACCCAATATACCTTACTATGTAACCCATAGCTGGAGGATAACGATGTGAATGGAAACCTATCAGACAAGCCAGAAATGTGAACTGCGTTCGCAGATTTCATTTTCCATGCTCATGACATAAACACTGCTAGCACAATGTTAATTTGCAAATTATTCAAATAATGCTAATATTTGCCTTAAAGTGGTAACACGCATAGCATTTAAATTTTGGTTTGAGAGTAGAATGAGGAAATTTAGCTATATATAAATTCTAGTAATTAATATTAATGTTTTAAAAATACATTTTGTAACAGTAATTTTATATCGTGCAGTATATGAATGACTCTATAAAAAAATTTAAATCTATAAAGACATTGTACTTCACAACAATTTACCTTGCAAACTTTTGCAGTGCAAGCAAAACTTTCCAACAAAGAAATTTTTTATTTTTGTAATCATTTCACCCCAAGCAAGGCATTTCAATTTCACTGTTGCGCAGGGGGTTACATAGGGGAAAGTGATGTGAAAGAGTTGTTAAATATAGGAAATATCAGAAGGAGGGTGAAAGACGGGTAAGGATAACGAGGATGAGGGTTGGGTGGATGGGAAGAGTGTTTGAGAGAATGGATGCGAGTTAGTGTTTTAGGAGGTGTCTGCTGACCTTACATGTAAGCTCCTGGAGATTGTAGCTGTCGGGGAAGCAAGTATACGGAAGGGAATTTCACAGGTGGGAAGTGCGAGAAAAGAAGCTGTTGGAGTAGAAATTGCGGTTACATCTTATCTGTTTCACTGTGAAAGGGTGGGACCAAGTTGCTAATCTATTATCTCGTGAAAATTCATAACTAGGGGGCACCAGTAATCTAAGTTCATAGGAGCAGAGGCCGTGATAGTATTTATTGTAGAGGCAAAGGTAAGCTACGACACGCCGGTGAGAGAGTGACTGCAGCCGGTCTGCCAAGTCAGTATCGAACACATTACAGATTCTCCGTTTTATTTTGTCAAGAAGCCCGTGGAGAATAGCAGGGGCATGCGACCAGATGTAGCAGCAGTATTCAATACACGGGCGGATGGTAGATTTATAAATATGCAGGATAGATTCAGACGGGAAAATCTTCCGGGCCCTGCACAGAGAACCGACTTTCATAGCAGCGGATTTAGCAATGGATTCGATATAATCATTCCACTTGAGGTCCGCTGAGAATGTGAGACCAAGGAGGCGTAGTGTTTTACTCGCTGGAAGGCAAGCCTGTTCCATGCTAATGGTGTTAGGTGCGATTGTCTATGATGGTTAATTGATAGCAGCTTCGTCTTGGAAGCATTAAAATTTACGAGCCATTTCTTACCCCAGTCTACTACGGATTGGAGGTCCTTCTCAAGCACGACAGCGAGGTTCGCTTTGTCGACCCACACCAGATTTTTGATTGAAGCGAGTGAAACTGTGGTGGCATCGGCGTACATGCCTACTTGGGATCTTATGGCATCGGGGAGATCATTAATGTAAATCAGAAAGAGCGTAGGACCTAAGATAGAGCCTTGAGGGACATCTGCGTTTGTAGTGTAGTTTTGTGAGGCATGTCCGTTTAATATCACCTTCAACGTTCGGTTAGAGAGGAATGACTGGATTAAGTCAAACAAATATCAAGTTATACCATAGCACCGCACTTTGCGTAGGAGGCCAGCATACCAGACTCTGTCGAACGCTTTGGAGATATCCAAGGCAATGGTTCGAGCTTCGCCATTCTTGTCGAGAGCCTAGTTTATATACTCGGTGATGGTCGTTAGCATATCAGCAGTAGACCTGGTGAAGCGGAAACCATACTGTTTGTCCGAGAGGAGTCTGTGGGCTGTGAGATGCTGAACCACTTCGGCGTTGATAATGGTTCGAACACTTTACCAAAGATCAGAAGAAGGCTAATAGGGCGGTAATTTGCGGGGTCAGAGGGTTCTCCAATATTATTCAAAGTTTGGTTTATGGTGTCACATAAAGACTGTTACGTCACCATCCATGACCATAAACCAAACTTAGAAATCCTATCAGTAGATTCATAATTCATACTAGGCTTTAGATTGGAGAAAATAAGTAAAAATATAGACGAAAGGGTAAATAAACAAATTAAGGAATGCTTTGGATTAAGGCAATGGATAAATACCACCAATATAACAAATTGGTTCTGTAATATAAAGGAAAAAACAATTGTTCTCTAATCCAATTTAATACTGAAGAACATTGCCCAGTAATATCAAGGGTACTGTATATAACTACATTGGAATTTGCCACTATAGCTTCGGATCTGTCTTCGGAGGAATGAAGCATCATTGTAAATGTAAAAAATCAGTTCTTATTCATAAGAAGTACATTGGATAAAAAATAACTCAAGGGAAAACTTTGATATTACATTGGGATCGCTGAATTACGTAGGTGTCTTCCGATCTTGTTTGATTATATATTATATATAATCTTACGATAAGATATACATACCAAAAATTTTGGATCATCTACGGATAATGGTCTTATGGTTGTCAGGAATTCCACTAATTTTAAAATTAATAAGATTAGAAAGTTTTAATATAGAGAGGGTTTAAAAACCCAAACTTAAATAGTAACTTTACTATTAATACAAACCTAAAAAAAAAGAAAATTTTCCTAGATGTAACATTATACATATTAAAAAATATCCAACAACAATATAAAAAACAGATACAAATATTTTATATATCCACACAAAATCTAACCATGACCCATCAATTATAAGACACGTACCCTCACCCATAGAATATATAGTTAGTAGAAATTCCGCAAATGAAGATGAACTTAATAAACACAATAATCTCTATAATAATGCTTTAAAAATAGTGGATATATATGCCCTAATATTAAATATGTAAAAGAGAATATCTACACCCGACGGAAAAATAGAAATAAAAGATCATTTGCTGTACATCCCCTTTTAACCAAACGATTAACTGTAAATTACGTCAAAAGTTTCTCGCTTTGATTGAAGAAAGTTATTTGAACAATTATCTATTAAGCAAGATTTTCAATACAAATACACTCAAATTAACTTATAGTTTTAGAGATACTCTAGAAAAAAAATATAAAAATTAAGACATAATAATAAAATTTTAAATAAAAATTTAAACCTAAATAAAAAGGAAAATAATCCTAAAACTAAAATCGATGATTTATACAGTGAAATATTTAATTGTCGAAACCATATAAAGTGTTCATTGGAAATTAAATGTCTACTGTTTATCCATGTACTATTTTTTATACTTAAAACCCTGGTAGTAAGAACCTTTATATAAGTAGCACAAAAAGCTCTTTCAAGGTATGATTTTACCAGCATATTTCTTCCTTTAATATTTTAATTCATAATAATGGTTCGATTGAAAAACTTAGATATTATTATAATAACATATGTAATCTAATATCCCAATACAAATATTTTTGTTGTTCAAAGGAAACCAATAAAACCCCGACAATAAATGGAAAATTAAAGAAAAAACGAGAATATACAACTTTTTAAATGATCAATACCCCTTGTAACTAAATGAAAATGTATACTATATTAAGTTTCTTAAAATAAGGATTTATTTAGATCAACGAAATTAAAATATATAGACATTGTAAATGTTTCACCATAAAATAGAGTTAATGATTTTTTATATAAGTTTTTTTATTAATTACATATATCTTTTTTTTTCATTTTGTATTATGATACTAATAATATTAATTTAATTCAATGATTTTTTTTTATTTTGGGATTAATATGCGTTAAGAATGCATGATGAATTGAAAAAAAATGTATTTTGAACCAAAGAAAATATAAAAATATTAGAATCATACCAAATATCCCTATAAGACAGGTCGAAAATATTTTTTAAGAAATCAAAAATGAACACCTTATCAGAGTTACATATATTTCTGAGCGTATTTCTTTGCAACTAAAATGTATGCTTCTTGCCGGAAGTAGATAGCCCAGCCGTTACTATGACAATCCCCCTAGATATGTAGGAATAACACACATCACCTAACATCTAACATTAATTTTAAATTTTCAAAGTCAAACTTCAATCTGATTCGTTAAATTAAACACACCGATAAAATTTGCATTTTCTCTCTTTCCCTGTAAATAACTCATTAATAAGTAAACATATTGTTTTTTCTGTATTCAAATGTAAATCGTTTTTACCAAAGTTACTGAATATTGGCTAATGACGAGATATATATTTTAAATCTCAAAACACACGAAGTTACTTGTCGCAATGTAAATCTTTTTAATAAAAAGTAAATTTATATATATATATATATATAATAGGTATATACTACACAGGGAAGTTGTAGCAATAAATAACTGAATGTACACGAAAATAATAAAAAGTGCTCAATAAAATATATATATATATATATATATATATATATATATATATATATATATATATATATAAATGAAGAAGAACAAAGAATAAAATTGCAACATACAAAACATTAATGTAAAACAATGTTCAATATATAAATAGACTAATGAATATTTATTATTAATTATTTCGTTAGAACATGTTGGAAAACACAAACTACAAAATTGTACATTTTGTTTCGACATTAACAGAACAATGCCTCATCAGCTAGTTAGCAATGATGGCTACCACCATTTTTAATTGCCTGATGAGACTTTGTTTTTGCAATGTCAGAAATTTCATCTTTCAAAGAAGAAGAAGAAATTATAATTGATACTCTAGTTACTAAATTAATTCCAATTTTCTCAGTTAAAATTATTCTAATTAATCTAGTTACACTATATTTGTTTAAAAATATTAAATTCTAAAAGTATCATTATTTATTAATTATTTATAAAAATAAATGATAGTCACTAAGACAAAACATGAGATGCGTTAATAGATATATTGCTAATATATTCCAGATTGTTAGGCTCACAGTGAAGAGTGAATTTAGACATGACTATGACGATAAAACACATCCGTCAGTAAAGACTCCGATAGGAGTCTTGGACGTTTTGAGGTGCATAGAACCACCATTTTAGAGCCGTTCTTCTCCTGTTCGCACTATCCTGGGATGGTAGCATCCGTAAGGGTCCCAGCTATGAGCAAATAATGAACCCCAAAGCAAAATACCAAAATAACAGTCACTACAACTCTTTAAAAATAAAAGAAATACATTGTTTGTAGCTAAACTATCGACATACATTTTATGATCTACAAACTATGTATTTAAAAAGACATACCTTTACTCTGGAAGTATAAAATTGTGTGCAGAATATCTTTAGTTGAAAGCGTAAATTTACGTACAGAACATTTTGATTTCGGTATTACACAACCCATAGAGGTTGATCTTCTATGTCTTCTTCTTCTATGTGACCTGCCCTTTCATGACGTTGGTTATCATTGCTTTCCATGTCTCTCTATTCAAGGTGGCTCTCAGCACGTTTTCTTCTGTTACTCCCTTGTTCCGTCATCCACCAGATCTGGTCTTTCAAATATGTTATCCGCTGCTTTCCACTGTCTATTTTTCCTTCTATCTGGCCTGTTAGTATCAGGTTCTCCAAGCCCATCTTCCTCATTGCATGTCACAGGAACTTTAGCTGTGTCTTCCTGATACTCAGTATTAATTTTCTTTTCATTTCAGTCCTTTCCTAAACCTCATCATTGATCACATGCTCGTTCATCCATCTGATCAGGCCCTTCAAATATGTTATCCACTGCTTTCCCCTGTCTATATTTTCCTCTATCTGGCCTGTTAGTATCGGGTTCTCCAAGCCCTCCTTTCTCATTGCATGTCCCAGGAACTTTAGCTGTCTCTTTCTGATGCTCAGTATTAATTTTCTGTTCGTTTCCATCCTTTTCAAAACCTCATCATTGCGCACATGCTCGATCCATGATATTCACAGCATTCTCCTGTAGGATGCTGAACATTTTAGTTACTTCAAGTTTTTTCTTCATATTTGATGATATTGTCCAGCATTCACTAATATATTGAAGAACTGACATCACATAGCGATCCAGTGCTCTTTTCTTTGTTTCTAGTGAAATTATCTTGTTTCTTAAAACTTTACTCAATTTCTGGAATGCTTCCTTCGCCATGCCAATTCGCCTTCGGATCTCTGTGTCACACTTTCCGTCTTCTGTTAGAACATTTCCCATGTAAAATAAAAATCAACCGATCAAAAGTGAAATCTCTTTACTAGAAATGCTTTTTAAGGTTAAATCTTTAACCATTCCGAGACAAAGTAATCAATTCATCTACGGCGTAAATAATCATAAGTTCTAGTGTCAAGTAAGAAGTAGGGTTTTATGTTTGGTCATTTCATCAGATTTGGTGAAAGCTCCTTGCACACAAATAAACACACAAACACACATATGTATATATGTAGATGTAGATTTGATAGATAGGATTTTTAAAGAAAGAATGAAAGAAAATGGACGTATAAGAAATATAAAAATATGCCAAGAATTGATGAGTGGACTTCTGAGAATAAATAACTTCCTTTTTTTTATTTTGTTTTTATCTTTTTGGGGCTAAGTCTATTCATTCATTCTATTTTTTCCCCGATGAAAGAAATGGTCAGAGATTAGACTGGTCGAAAACGTGCGTTAAAAGCAGCAAAGGCGTTCTAATATTTAGCGCATTAATCACAATAAATGAAACAAAAAGAAACGCAACGAGTCGATATTCCATGTGGGAATTTTCAAATATTCACTCCTAAAAAATAACTTCTCGCAAATCCGACCTCATTGCACCACAAAACGCAGGACTTCAAAAAAGACACTCGTGCAGTTTTTACCAGCAAAAAGTCAGATCACTTAACACTTTCAATATAGGTTTCCTTTTCTAGCGTTGGTATTAAATTATATACGCGGATACTATGATCATTACTCTGTCAACGATTCTAAGTATAGAGTAACAATTATTTCAGTTACTAGAAGATTGCTAATCATTCATTTATTGAAGACCAGATTTTGCCTCTTGACATTGTCATTTGAATAAATGGTCAGTTGAGTGTGTTTATTCACTGATATTTCCTTCCTGATCCGGTCCGATCGGGTAAATGCCAGGAAACATATTTATCTCTGCCATGGGAGTCATTTTGTCAAACAAGATGGCTCATCTCGGCGCCTTCGAAAGTCAACGTGCCTCTCTTGTTATGTTTTCCCTAATTTGTAGATATGATTGATTAGCAACACATAGTTTACCTTGCCTCATATCTCAAATGTGTGATTTAAAAAAAAATGTTAAATAAATTCGGTGGCATTAACTAACGATAGAAAATAATGCTTTTGAATTGTCGACTTATAATTCAGCAGTCAAAGAAACAAGTCTGATACGAACTGTAATGAAATATCTGGCTAAGTTAGTCGTGTATTGACCACTGTTCGAACCTAGATAAAAAAAAAAAGCTGAGTTACAAAGGCTTCTTTTCAATGCAAGGAAATGGCACTTAAATGGCTGACTGGAACATCCCCGTCTTCTTAATATCTTCTCTAGTCATGCTTGCTCCTACAACGTGCAATATAAAACTGATTTACCTCAAACATCTAACCCAATGATCGAAACAAATGGTTCGCTTCAAAATTCTAGTCACCTGACGAAGATCGGAGCATACAACGGTCGGAATGTCGTGAATATATATATATTCCATTTAAACTTTATCAGATAATAAGTAAGGCCACTATATGTTTCATCATCATATAAGTTAGACTATAAAGCCAAAGTATTCAAATTCTAATAAACAGCTTACTTTTTAAGGTTACTGGATATTTAAATAATTATATAAAAAATACGTTAAATATGTATTCGCCAAGCTATTTTTACAATCGTGTAACATTTACTTAGATTTATCAAATATTAAGCAATCGATAAATCTTTCAAATACTGTAAAAACATCCACCTCAGTGTTAAAAAATGCTTTCCTACTATAAACTAAAAGATTCAAGAAAGTTTTTTCATTTTTTTAAATGCATTTTGAATTTTAAATATCACTTTAATTTTTTAGGTACCTATATATATATATATATATATATATATATATATATGTACCTAAAAATATATATATATATATATATATATATATAAATTAAAATAAATTTTCAAAATTCAACAATGTTGAATGAACATTTCAACATGAAATCCCTAAGAGAGATTTCACGCTTCCTAAGCAACAGTGAGTCTAAATCAAAATGAAAGTGAGAAAAAGATTAAAAAGAGAAATAAAAAAATAAAAGAATAAAAAAATATAAAGAAATTTTAATTTATATTGGCTCTGTAATTTTAATTACATTGAGCTCTCCTCCTGTATCATTTTTTTATGTTAAATTTTTAATATCAATTAGGATCAGGTTCTTGGAAATTACCTTCCTACTTTTCCGTTTCTGATTAAAGTAATGTAATCATATATATATATATATATATATATATATATATATATATAATATAAAATGTAAAACTGGAAAGCTTGTTTCTAATCATAATAACACCATCAAATATAGACTAGCGATGTCTAATATAGTGTATGAATTTCAATGCTCTGTACAAGACTGTGCTTCTTGTCATAAATCAGTTACCTATATAGACCATACCAACACTTATTTTTAGGAGATTTTAGGAGATACCTTACACGCCACCTATCTAATAATAATAATAGTGCAATAAAAATCATTTATTAACACATGGGAATCTTAAAGAAAGATTTTGGGTGAAAATGCACAAATACTCTTAAAATCGCAATTTCAAAAACACCTCGCGAAAAGAGAGGCACTGGATATCAAACAATTTTTTCTCTCATCAACCTTAAATAATCTAACAGTAGAAATGGAGTATTGACAATTAAAGATGAAAAAAAACTTACGCTCACACGGTTCTCAGGTACGCGCATCACGTGATAGCTTGAAAGAAGTCTCCTTTTCAAAACACTAAATAACAACATCGAAAAAATAACGTCCTTGAAAATGGTCAGTTCAGTGTCTGAAAACCCTTGGAAATTCGAAAATTATGGAGATTTTTTACACCCCTTACCTCCATCACAAAACAAAAGTGTAAAAATACTGGAAAATTAAATGAAAAATTAATAAAATCTTCCTTGTCGATCGTTTATATATATATATGTATATATATTTAATTATTTTACTGAAAATAGCCTGAAGACAACACTCATGGTAGAAGCCTAGTTTGCGTAATAACTCGTTTAAAAATGGAATATATGTAAGACAAAATTTAGGCGGACACGGTATTTCATCGTAAATGGGAAGTATAGGCCTATTTCAGGCGAAACAACATCAGCTTTTGTCTTTATTGTACAGAAGATTTTATACAAATCTTCTATATCTTTGGGTTCTTCTATCTTTGGATTCTTCTATATTTACACCGCATACTTATATATATATATATATATATATATATATATATATATATATATATATATATATATGTTCCATTTTAAACGAGTTATTTCGCTACCCAGGTTTCTACCATGAGTACCATAAATAGGTAATCAAGGTTGTTTTGATTACCTATTTATATGTCGTTTTTTCTTTTCCTCTTTAGCCAAACCTAGGTAGGTTCTTCTGGCTTATTAGGTGCTGTATATATATATATAATATTCAATTGTAGTATTAAATTGTAGTAATGTTTAGTGTTAAAATTACTGTATCGTTTTATTAGCTTACTCGAATAAATTCATTTTAGACAAGCAAATATTTTTGTTATAGTCTGTTCGATATCAAGATATGGCTAGAACGTTAATAGAATTACTGCGGAGAAGATTGTCTCTTAGCTGAGCAGAGTTATTGCAGTCATACCGACTTCAAAATTTTGTGACGGCATTATTGTCATGTCTTCATTCTTCAGCGACATTTGCTTTTTTATCTGTCTGTGAAAACAAATCATAAATTTTTCAATAGACTTTTCAAGTTTCATAACAGACATAAAATCAAATCTAAAAATACTAAATTTCATGGAAATAACATTCAATATAACCAACATTACATACAAAACATACAGAAAAGCAAACTATCATTCAAAAATTATCAAAACGAAACACAGTCAAAATCAGTTAAAACTGCATATAGAAAATGGAGAAAATAATAACAAAGCAGAATATGAAAATACTCGTCAATATCACTGGCAACAACACCAACCAGAAAAACAGCTCTTATAAATGCAATTGTAGAAACAATGACTACTGCTTATTTAATGAAAAATATCTAACCAAAAATAAAACTATCTTTACATAGGAACTACAGAAACAACCTTCAAAGAAAGGTTTAATAATCACAAATTATCCTTAAATCAAAAAGATACTAACACAACACTATATACGAAGCCAAAAAATTATTAAAATAATAAAATAAGCCATCACCTAAATTAAATGAGTAATTTTAAAAACTGCACTCCACACAATATATTTAGCAGAACCGACAAATTATATTAGGCAGAAAAAAATAGCATTAATTGCTTTTAAAACTCAAAGAAATCTATTAAACAATAAAAATGAAATAGTGGTAAAATGTAGACATTCAACTAAATACTTAGTTTGCTACTTAGATATAAATATAAACAAAAACATATAAAAACCGCACAGAACGCAACCAAAAAATTATCACATACAAATAAACATGTATAAACACTCAATTTCAACCATACAAAATATCAGATTACAAAAACAGTAAGAGGAAAAAATTAAACAATCAGCTAATACAAATATCGTAAAATAGAAAATGACACACCAAGCCCACAAAATTACACATACGATAAAACCAACTAATATCCATACGCGCACGAACACAAAAACTTTATCATGACTATTGACACCTTAAAAAGAGGTTCGATCAACATAGTAAACTCAGAATATTAAAATGATGTCATAGAAGTTAGCCCAAAATTATAAAATTATGTCAACTCAACATAAATAATTAAGCAAGCAGAAAAATAAGCTCGTCTTAAAAGAAAATACAATAAAAAGCAGTTAACCAGCAACAATTTTTGAACCATTTGAAAAACAGAAAATAGACTAGCAAAAGGATACAACATTCTCCAATCAAGAAATCACTCCCACACAGGGAAACAGCAGCAGAAAAAGCAAAGGGGTCTGAAGAGTAAAGATATTACAATTATGTTTTCATAAAACTTTGATAGCGACATGACTGAAATAACACTACTCGTCTAAGTGGCAAGCTTCTCAACACACACACGCACACACACACACACACACACACACACACACACATATATAAGCACCTCCAAACATTCGCTAAATATATGTAGATACATCATAAAAAAACTTATAAAAAGAAATTTTTATGATTTATGTTACTACTGAGAGGAAAACCGAATGATTTTTGAATTATTAAACTACATTTATGAACCTTTTTAGAACATTTGAAATTTTGGTTAAATATTGTGTTTTTCTTCTGTCAGCAAGTGACCCTTAATTAGAATTGGGTATTTTACCGTCTTTTTGGGTTGCCAAAGACACTCATTTGGAAATTATTTCAAACTTTAAATAAGTGTTGAAATTAATAAAACTTTCATGTCTTATTTACAAATAAATTAAATTATTTTTTAAATGTGTCTGTTTTAGACAATATTTCTAAAAAATTTTTACATCATTTAATTCTCCCTCCCCTCGACACCTATTTAATTTATGAAACTTTTAGAAATTCCTTATTCAAAGCTTATAGTTTTTATTATTTATAAGTACAAGTCCTCGGATAATCTAAATCGTGAGACAAAACCCCTGGTGGCAAAAATTTTGCTCAGAATCATAAAAATGCAACAAAATTTAGACTCTATTTTTTTTTTTTTTTTTTTTAATCATATCACCCCAAGCAAGGCGGTAACGCCACTGATGTGCAGGGGGCTACATAAGAATGAAAAGATTAGAAAAGAGAAAATCGTAAACCACATCCTAAACAGGAAACAAGGGATGAGCCTATTCACCTGTTCAATAGACGTGGGTGGAGTGTGAACCGGGCGATAGTTTAGTCTATCTACTCCAATTGAAAAAAAAAACAAAAAAACAGTGAGAAGATTTGAAAAGAGAAAAACCGGAAACCGCATCCTAAACAGGAAACAAGGGATAAGCCTCTTCACCTGTTCAATAGACGTGGGTGGAATGTGAACCGGGCGATAGTTTTAATTAGAAAATCTTTAAATTGCTTTTATGAATAAGATATATTATGGTTATTTTTCTCTGAAGAAAAAATTGATGAATAATGAACATTTTGCAAGAATTGTTTCATATTATTAAGTTTTAATTAAAATACTCGTGTTGAATTTTCTGACATATATTTACCTGAATTTCTGCTTACATTTTAGGCCTTATTGAGTGATATGCATAAGACGTTTTCCATGTCTTTGTTTGCTTTTGATAAATAAAAATATAATTACTTCTTTTTCTATATTATGGGTATTTGTTTATTGGAGTAATGGATAATAATGAAATTGTATTTTGGAGTAATCGCTGCAAAAAGGTTGGGAACCTATGAAATGATTTTCACTTCTCTTGATGAAGTGATGTTGTAATAACTGCTATTGCTGAAAGAGTCTATCTAGCTTTAGATAAGAATGTTGGAACTGTGAATGATTCTTTCTATATCTGGAAGGTATTTTAATGGGTTTGGCATACTGATATTCTTTGCACCTTAAAAAGTTATGGTATTGCTTCAGGAATGTTTGAGCTAATTCAGTGTTTCTTATGGAATCCTGAAATGAAGGTTGACTTCAACGTCTCCTCTTAGAGATCGTTTGCTCTTAAGTTCTTTCGAGTTTTCATCAACGACCTTCCTGTGGGTATCAATACTTAACTGTTGTAGGATAAAACAATCATTTATTTCAGTCTTAATAGCAACGCAGTGCAGTTCGATATAGTCAAATTGACTGTTCATCTGAATAATAACTTGCATTTTCTCGTTAACTGGGGCAAAGAATGACTTGTAATTCTAAAACCAAAAAAAATCTCTTTATTAATCATCTAAAAAGTTTTCTGCTTTTCATCAGTATACTTGGTGCTAGCTTCCTGAAGCATTCACTGTGCAAGACTTGAAAAAGTACAGGACTCCTTTGCCCATTTTAAAATTCGCAATGGCATAGAAAATACATTCCTTGACTTATTTTTATTGAGTTAGGTAGTTTTTGTGCAAATCTGTAACTTTTGAGAATTTTAGCAAAAAAAGATCAAAACTGAATTTTTCACATCATTACACTTACTTATTGGGCATATGTTATTGTGTGCTTATATTAAACCGTGTTTATCACTAAATAAATCATGGCTAATAAATCAAGATTTAATATTTCTTTATTCTTTTTTATAGGTTTTGACAATGACGTCAAGACAGTGTAAAAATGATCCAAATAGATTCTGCTATACATGTGGAGAATTAACATTTGCTAAGGAAAAGCAAGAAATTGTACAAAGCTTACTTTCATTGTGAAATAAGAGACCAAGACGAGCCATGGGCATCTCATGTCTGTTGCCTTACGTGTGTGAAGACATTGAGTACATGGTATGGAAGAAAAAATGTTCGCATGAAGTTTGGTGTGCCAATGATTTGGCGTGAGCAGAAAGACCATTCTAAGAATTGCTACTTCTGTCAGCAAGACTATACGGGCTGTACTACAGCAAAGAAAAAGAAACACATTGCTTACTGGAATTTAAAATCAGCAATGCACTCAGTTGAGCACTCAAAATATTTACCTGTATTAAAAACCCCAGATCAAGAAATGTATAGTTCCAATAGTGAAGATGAACATTCCAGTGATGAAACAACAGAACTTTTTGATTCAGAAAGCAATAGTAAACCAATACCATTTTCTCATGAGGTTTTAAATGACTTATGTAGAGATCTCTATTTAACGAAAGACAAAAGTGAGCTTCTGGCATCAAGGCTTAAAGAATATAATCTTCTTAAAGAAGGAGTGAAGATAACATTCTACAGAAAAAGTGCACAAAAACTGCATGTTTTGTTTACAATAAAAGATGACTTATGCGTCTGCAATGACATCTCTAATCTTTTTGAACAACTAGAAATACCATATGATATTAACAACTGGCGACTTTTCTTAGATGCATCCAAAGAAATCATCAAAGCTGCTTTGTTATACAACGGTAACACTCTGCAATCTATTTCCATGGTTTACAGCGCAACCATAAAAGAATTATATGAAAATTTTAAAACAATTTTAATGAGCATGCAATATAATAACCATAAATGACATGTTTGCGAAGATTCCAAGGCTATAGCCCTGCTTACTGGCTTGCAGCTTGGTTATACTAAATTTTGCTGCTTCCTTTGCTTATGGGACTCCAGAGCGAGAACTGAACATTAAGTACGCAAGGATTGGCCTGTTAAAGATTAAACTGAGCAAGGGAAGTATAATATCAAGCACAAACCACTTCTGCAATGTGATAGAATCCATTTGCCTTCTTTGCATATTAAACTTGGTTTGTTTAATCAATTTGTGAAGGCTCTAGATAAGGATTCCTTTGGATTTGTATATCGTGCAGAAAGGTTCCCTTCCCTAAGCCAAGCTAAAATAAAAGAAGGTATCTTCATAGGTCTCCAAATTCGAAAAATTGTACATGATGAAACTTTCAACAAACATCTCAAGAAAAAAGAAAAAATTGCTGTTCAATCATTCAAGAAAGTTTGTGATAATTTCTTGGGAAAACATCGTTCAGATGACTGTGCGAAAGTTGTGAATGATCTACTGCATCATTTTCAGGTTATGGGATGTAACATGTCTGTAACATGGGATGTAACATGTCTGTAACATGTCTGTAACATGGAATGTAACATGTCTCTAAAATTTCATGTTCTCCGCTCTCATTTGGATCTTTTTGCCGAGAATCTTGGTGATGTGAGTGATGAACATGGCGAGAGATTCCATCAGGATATTTCAGTGATGGAGTAACGTTTTAAAGGAAAATGGAAGCTCGGCATGTTGGCAGACTACTGCAGATAAAAAGGGAGGATGACACTCTACTCAAAAGGGTTAAGAGGACAAATGTTGTTTAAACTGACAATTCTCTGTTTTTCAACCATAACCAATAATAATAAATATGATTTATAGTCCATGAAAACACTGCCTAATCTAAAGCAAAAAAGGTCAGATTTGGTATCAGGATACTTTTTTTTAGACCGAAACAGGCCTTATGTAGCATGTACTTTTTTAAAAACTTTAATTTGATTAGACAGTGTAATTTGTTGTGCCTTCCAGGGTTAAACTTTTTTTAATCATTTCACCCCAAGCAAGGCGGTACCGCTACTGATGTGCAGCGGTCTACATAAGAGAGTTAAAAATTTAGGCAGGAGAAGAGTGAAGAGAAAGACTAATCAGCTACAGGAGGTGAAAGAAAAAGGGCAAGAGAATGATGTGAACACAGGAGTGAAGACAATTGCGAAGGTAGAGAGAAAGACAAAGAACAAGATGAACGGGTTGATGTAGAAAGGGCTGGAGTTAAGTAGATAAGATATGGGAATTGACTTTGCATTTAAATTTTAAACTTATAACCACCAGGAGAGCAAGTATATGGAAGGGAGTTCTATAGGCGAGAAACGAGAGAAAAAAAGCTGATTCAATAGAATTGTCGCCTCCATTTGGTCGATCTAACTGTAAATGGATGAGACGTAGTTGCTGGTCTTTTCACCGACATTTAGAGAAAATATGATATTGAAACAACTGCTAGATCTGCTGATAGGAAAGTAGGTTCATTGTGTCGTGCTACACAATCTTTCTTACATATGAACAAATGTTTCATTCGTCCATGCTGAGAATATTCCCTTCTATTTCTCTTATATTTAAAGATCCTTGATAAAGTTCAAAGATGAATCTGCAATATTATTATTACTGGCATTGCATCTCGACTTCACTCACTTTCCCACCGCCGAAGTAGAGCCTCCCTTTGCATTTTCTATAAATACTTTCGTGGTAATTGTTATGATGAACTATGTTAGCTTGACTCTATGAATTTTAGCGCATTTCTCGATTGGCGGCAAGATTTCTTCATTTTCCAATCGAAATGCTGAAATGTAACCGTAAATTTGATGATGACATTTTCGTATGTCTCTCTTTTAGTGGGTAGAACTCTTTTCCGACCTTTTGTTTTCGAGTCAAGTTTGATCTTCAAAAGTATAAATTAAATGTCAATTGTTATTCCTTGACTTCTGAATTCGGTCTTTTTTTTTTTCATTGTTCTCACTCGTTTCTTATATTCTCTCACTCTCAGTAATCTTGGTGGCACTTGAGAATTCAGTCAGTTAGTTAAGTGCATACGTAATACACGCTTGTGTGATCATGTCTCGAAAGAAATCTTCTATCCAGTTAGTCATATTATCTCGCAGTAGATTGCCATTGCTTTCTGCGGTAGACTGGTTGCCAGCCAAATCTATAGAACCCAATCTGTCCTGCTATTTAACTCATAGCTGGAGGGAGAAGAGATAGATTATATTACATTATTATATAAAGTGTAATTAGTGGGGGATCAGTTTATTACTTCAAAACAATAGAAAACCGAATCCCCACACTTTAAGCCCAGTAGAAGTTTTAATTATGTTTCCAACTATTATATTCAGTCAGTCAATTAAGTGCCATACGTGATACACGCTTTGGGCGAGCCTGTCTCGAAAGAGACATGACTGACTGATTATCCCGCAGCAGGTTGCCATTGCTTTCTGCGGTAGACTGATTGCCCGCCAAGGCTATAGAACCAAATCTATTCTATTATTTAACCCATAACTGGAGGGAAGAGACGGATTAATACCTTTCTTAAGGGTATTTGTGCGCAAGTAAATGCAATGAATTCAACTGGAATTCGAACTCGGCTCCCCGATTTCTCGTTCTGAGCCGATAACTTTAGAATTATTCTGTTGACTGAAATAAAACTTAAATCCTTTCAAAATCTGTATTAATGTTTAATTGTTACGTGATATTGTTTTTAAATTAAGATTATATTTACTAACCATATATAAAAAATAGTCACCACCATTAAAAACTAATTTGAATATATTATATGTGTGCATAAATTGAAATCATCCGTTTTCACGCAGAAAAATATTTTTCTTAAAACAATATTTGAAAAAATTAGTGAATAGTTTTGTTGTTTCTAGAATTGTTGGAAATTTCCGTGACAATCATTTAGTTAATTATGATTTCAAGGTTACCTTTACCATACAGTTGTTGGAAACTTTTCTAATAATCTTCCATGCGGGGTTAAGTGAAAACAATTTTTCCGCTTGTAAATGTTTCAGTTGATGTCAAAACTGCTGTAATCTGAAGGTAAACAGATTAGTATTGCAGTCAGTTAAGTGCCATACGTGATACCGCTTGAGCGATCATGTCTCGAAAGGGTCATGACTGACTGGGCAGAAGATTATCCCACAGTAGACTGGTTGTCAGCCAAGGCTAAAGAACCCAATCTGTCCTGTTATTTAACCCATAACTGGAAGGAAGAAACGGATTAATACCTTTCACAAGGGTTTTTGCGCGTAAGTGAATGCAATGAATTCAGCTTGAATTCGAACTCGGCTCCCCGATTTCTCGTTCCGAGCCGATATCCAATGCACCACAATGCACACGACTTAAATGGCCAAAATGAAATATATTTAGGTTCAACCAAAGATGCCTTTAAGACCAGGTGGTACAAGCACAAGTCTACATTCAAAGTAGAAAACTTAAGAAACTGTACAAAATTGACAAGTCACGTGTGGAAATTAAAATCAAAATATGAAAAAGAACCAGACGTAACATGGAGTATAGTAAAAAAAAACCAAGCCATACAACGATAGCAAAATATGTAGACTATGCCAGGAACAAAAGTTAGAGATTACGCTATTCCCAAAGAACTCGGCTCCCCGATTTCTCGTTCCGAGCCGATACCCAGTGCACCACAACGCACAGATTAGTATTTACATTTGCTAAAAGACTCGAGTTCCCCAGTAAATTTTTAAAAATCTTTTTTGCATCTGCTCTTGAATCTCATCCTCAAGCAAAATATCGCTTCTTCATTTACTAATTTTTACAAGACTCTATTGTGTTCTTGCTTCGTTTTGGTATAATTAGAAGATAACACAAACTTGAATTAATGATGTTTATTTTTGGTATAAAACTTTAGGTTTTTACATCAAGGTACAACCTTTAAATTTTGTGTGGATGCAGGAGCTGACTAGCTAAATTCTCTTCACTGTGGGATGCTAGTAGTAAACGAGCCTATCCCTTCTGGACTCTAGTGGTCAAGTGACTAGCCTCTTCACCTTTTCAAATCTCCTACACAAAACTACTGTCCTTAACTCCTACTTCTTACTCCTACTCTTACTCCTACTCCTACCAAAAGAAACGGTTCCTTATTTTGCCTTCCAATTTTGAATTCTTGGCGTCAGCGTGTCTACCTTTTTCTACTTTTAAAACACTCGCCATTTTGTAACATAACAACTCTTTCATTAACGAGCTTCATAATTTGTCACTTTAAATGCACTTATTTTCAGATGTATGTCTGCTGGAAGCGCTACACACGGGAATTAAGAATTTATTTTATCTTTCGACAATTATGTTTTGCTCACTGGTTTTGATTGAATAAGCACTTTAAGCAATTAATTTTCTCCAAGAATAGCTTTTCATTTATTATTGATAAACAGTAGTTGCCACATTAGTGGTTATCACTATCAAAGATTTTAAGGTTTTGTCGAAAAATACTAATTCAAAATTTAAAAATAAGTTCCTGTGATTTCACGACAAATATAATAGCAAAGCTTGTCGAGAGAAAAAGCAACATTTTAATTAATTAAGACTAAATTAAACGAATAAGAAGGACCATTTTCGGAGTGTGACACAAAATTCAATATTGTAAATAAAAGCAAAATATATTAAAAATAAAATAGAATCCTAACATCAAGATACTTGTATGTGATAAATTTATTTTCAACTATTTCATTAAAAATACATTTAAAAATTAACTACATTTTGTGTTTACACAAAGCCAGTTTATAGCGTATATATCTTCAATACTGTTTAAAATATAAAAATAATTGTATTTTTTCCATTGTGTCTTCTTTCAATTAACATTATAAAATGAACCATACCATTATATTTCATAAAAGTTACCTATCTTTATTTTTAAATATACACGACGAAAAGGGGAGAAGACTATGTCATGAACAACAATAAGCAGATTTCAATAAAATGACAGCAATTTGCTCAAGTTCTTTCCCTAAAGTTTTTGCAAGTTTGAATAATGCTGTCGTTCACATGATTTCAATTAGTCCTTGGATTTCTAAATATTTTAATGTTATTGCAAGAATTTTAGACACTATTCCAAGTAGGCTGATAATAATGGATGCTGACATCATGTTTATATTCGAAAATTTGGTTATATCGAGTGAAGCATCTACCTGAAAAATCCGAAAACATATAGACGTAAAAAAATGGTATTTATAACCCAATTTTATAAGTTTTCATTCAATTTCAGATTTACACTGTGAACTGCTGGATCCACTGAGGGATTACACTTTTAATCTTTTTTCTGAATAGACACTCTATTTATTTGTTAAACATTATTTTTATTTATTTTTGTCTGCCGGACTGAATATTAGTGAAATCTACTTAAACAAACTTATGCGCTGCATATAACCTGCGCTCTCCTTTTCAGGAGAAACCGTCTTTAGATCCGTAGTGCTGACTTAGGGTTTTAAAATCATTCTGTGTGCCAGGAGAATTTTTGTACAAATTAAGGTCAATATACCTGTTCTACAATATATGTTATGTCGTAATATATTTATTTAAATTTATTTGTTTAAACATTATTTTTTTAATGTAGATACTTTTGTTTATATATATATATATATATATATATGTGTGTGTGTGTGTGTGTGTGTGTGTGTGTGTGTGTGTGTGTGTGTGTGTGTGTGTGTTAATCATGTCTCCCCGAGCAAGGCGGTAACGCCACTGATGCGCAGAAAGCTACGTAAGAGTGAAAAAATTGGAAAAGAGAAAGCCGGAAACCACATCAGGGAACAAGGGATGAACATCTTCACCTGTTCAATAGACGTTGGTGGAGTGTGAACCGGGCGATATATATATATATTACCGGCCATAATTATTAGGCCACTCCAGTTTTTTAAAAGAAATTATGTATTTCATACTATTGCCAAGGGGATAATTCTAAATGAAAATAGAATGGTTCTTTTGTTATTATTATTTTCTTCATTTTTTTCATTGATGAAACTGCAATATAGATAATTAATAAATATTTATAAATTCATTCGATATACATGTTATTGTGCAGTATTAACAAAAGAACCATTCTATTTTCATTTACAATTATTCATTTGGAAATAAATACTAAAAATAGTATGAAATACATCAATCTTTTTTAAACACTTGTGTGGCCTTATAATTATGGCCGGTAGTATATATATATATATATATATATATATATATATATATATATATATATATATTCTTATTATTCTTATTATTATTAAACAGTGCATTTTAAATATGCACTAGTAGTTCAAGATAATGCACTAGTAGATCAAGAAATCTTGTTTTGGAAAATATACATTTTCTCAACAAGATTTCTCGAATATCTAGGCCGGTGGATATTTGAAATGTTCTGTTTAAATATATTTCAATTATAGAAAAACTAGACCATCCACTCAAATATGAGTACCCATTAAAAAGATAATGTTCAAAGAAATAAATTTAAATAAATATCTTGGTTAATACCAATTTCGTAAATTTCCGTATAATTTCGTAATAGAAATATATACAATAATAGTTAATCCTTATTAATAGAAATAAACTGTTTTTATTTTTTTTATTAATAATAAGACTCTCGAAACATTCATGTCTGTTAACTTTCGTATCGTAACGCACGCAAAACAATTTCTAGAGTAGTGTTGTATTTTTGTTCATTAATCCAACAGATTTCATCATTTAAACGTTATTTTTAGCGGATACTCATATTTGAGAATACGCTCTGTTTATTTATTTTACAGTGTATTTATTTATTTTCGTCTATCGGCCTGAGTATTCGAGAAATCTTATATGCATTTTCCGATTATTTTCTCTAATATGATTTCAGGCCGGTAAACGAAAATAAATAAACATACTGTTATATGAATACACGGAGCGTCTAGTCACATACGAATATCCATTTTAAACATTACCGGAAAATAAGATTTATTTAATCCACGTACTCTGTAGCCGAGAGATCTAAGCACGACATGATATAATGAAGGTTTCTCCTAAGGAAGATAGGTTCGAATTCTGGCGGAAAGCACACATTTTTCTCTAATAGGATTTCTTGAATATTTCGGCCAATAGATACAAATAAATAAATATACTGTTTAATAAGCAAACGTAGATACGATTATCAAAAACAAATAAAAATAAATTTAAGTAATATTAAAGAATTAAAAGATATTGTCATTATTTGAATTTGTGTTTTATCTTTCAAAATATAATTGATTTTGAAACCTATTTGAAAATGAATCCAAAAGTTGACGTTTTCTTTTCCTTTTTAAAATTTTAACAAGACAGCTATTATTTTGCTGCTTCAAATCAATCACTGCTTCTAATATATCTTAACAAATAATCAATTTAATTTATTAAATTAATTAAAATGAATAAAAAATAAATTACAGAATTCTTTTTGTTAGATATGATGAATATTATCTAAGATTTTATTTTTATAGTTTTCATCTTTTGCATAATATTCTGTTATTGGTATCGTTAAATTTAACATATTGTTTCGCTTTCAGTATGTGCAGAGAAAGAATAGAACGAGAGAATGAGAAGAAATGAGAAAAGAAGAAAAAGAGAAATGGAAATAGAAAGAAAGAAAAACAATGAGAGTAACAAAAAAATAAAGAGAGTGAGAAAAATGGTGAAAATCTCCCGTTCTTCATTGCTCTTCGACTTCGGAATAATCTCCAAAGTTCCGTGTCACTGGAGGCACAATCAGACGACAACCATTATAATTCATCCGTGGATTCATCGGGGGTCGGGCCAGTCTCCCTATTAGAGGCATATCAAAATAAATGGTTCTCCATCTCTTGACTCCACAGGAATCGGCCGGAGACTGTGCAAAGTAATCAAGGTGCGGCCTCCTCCTGCCTGATGGATGGTCGCCTCTAATAAATGGCGGCCATAACTTCATATTAAAAACGAAGTGCTTATAAAATTGAAGCCTCGCTGTTTCACCTGCCGACGACAAATTCTGGAGCGGCCGATGCATGAAGGTTGGGTTGTGGAGAAAGAAAGAAAGAAAGAAAGAAAGAAAGAAAGAAAGAAAACAGAGATGAGAAAAGAGGCGAAAAATGTGTGTTGAACAAAATGAAGGTGTAAAAGAGAAATTTTGAATAAAAGAAAGAATTAAACATTTTTTTAAGACAAAAATAGATTGACATCGAGGATTTAAAAAATTGATAAAAATTCATATGTGAAGTCGAGAAAATAAAAATGGGGGAAAACGGTAAGAAACAGAGAAAATAAAAGAGAAGAAAAATAAAATGAAGCAAAGAAAGAATGAAGGAAAAAATAAACACAAATAGGAAGTGGATACAGAAACGGCAAATGGAAACGGAGAGACTGAAAATGAAAAATTGAGAGGAAATAAAAAAGAAAAAAAAAGAATGGGTGGAAAAGAACAACAAAAATGAATAAAAAAATAAAAAATGAAAAAGATTAGAATAAAAATAGAAAAAAGTTTGAAATGAGAAAAAGAAAAACAGGGAGATATTTCTTTGAATGACAATTCATGCAAGCGTTTCTGTCTTTCGATATAATTTTGTGTATGTAGGCATGCATGCGTGTGTGTGTCAGTATGAGCGCAGGAGATCATTTGTGGGAACCCAGATCGGTACTGCTGGGAAAAAAGATGAATTGATCCGGGATGGTAAGTTTGGGTGTCCTGGCCAATATGTATATATTTATGGCCATGTACAATAAGGACCGGGAAATAATTACTTTTATATACATAGGTTTATATATCGATGGTTATATTAGGGAAAATATAGAGCAGCTCAAATGTAAGAACCCGAGCAGTAAACAATAATACTCATTACATACACGCACACATACACACACACACACACACAATATATATATATATCTCAAGCGAGCCAAAACCTACCTGACGATCCGTAGGGTGAAACCGCGGTAGGTTTTGGCTCGCTTGAGATTTTTTGTGTGTCTTGGCTCTACTTTTGTATATCGTTTGTACTTTGTATCGAGCACTTTTTCTTGTGGTTGGTTCCGTTTGGGTTTTTTTCTTTACTGCGGAGTATTGAATGTTTTGTTCTTATTCCGTGGATTTCTTTTTTTTCTCCCCATTCATCCGATCCGACGCCTCAGTGCACCGGATTGTAACGGAATTAGGTTCTGTTTGTTAAGGGTTTTTTTAAAGGTTTATCTTAGTATAAATTTACAACCTAAATACTTACAGAGTCTATTTAGTTATTATATATATATATATATATATATATATATATATATATATATATATATATATATATATATATATATATATAAGGAGGCTTAGTATAAGTAATCTTACCTATTATGCCACGGTGATATGAAGGCTAGGCATGACGTCCTGTAATATTATAGATTATGTGACATTTATTGTTAGATAGATAGATACAGAGAAAGAGAGAGAGAGAGAGAGAGAGAGAGAGAGAGAGAGATATCGTGTGTGTACCCGAGAAAAGTTAATTGATATATCCCTGTATTAATGTATAATGCAAGCGAAACAATGTTAGAAACACACGACTAACTCAAGGTCCTGAAATCATGAGAAATATTTAAATGAGAAATTAAAAAGGAAGAAAAAAAATAGCATATATCACGGAAATGAGAAACAAATAATTTTAACATCGAGAAAGAAAAATGAGAGTTAAAGGTTTAACATCCGATATTGTTACAATAAAAACTAAATTGGGTGAAATGGTTTCCGGTTTTCTCTTTTCCGATCTTTTCACTATTACGTAGCCCCCTGCACATCAGTGGCATTACCGCCTTGCTCGGGATGATACGATTAAAAAAAAAAAGAAATGGTAAAATTTATAGTAAAGATTGTCGAGTAAATGTAAAGGAATTTGAAAAAAATAAGACGCAAAATTTTTGGAAGACAATAGAAAATGTAAACAAACAACAAAAACAGAAATAAAAACACAAAAAAAAAACGGAAGAAGCATAAAACAAAAATGAATGAAGTGACATAAAAAAGATATAATATGAGGAAATCGAGAAAAATAAAAGAAAAACAGAAAAGATCAGAAAGAAAATAAATGCGTTGTGGCGCAGTGGATATCGACTCGGAACGACAAATCGGGGGTGCCGATTTCGAATTCCAGTTGAATTACTTGCGATCATTTACGCACAAATACTCTTGGGAAAGGTATTAATCCATCTATTTCCTCCAGTTATGAATTAAATAACAAAACAGATTGGGTTCTATAGCCTTGGTTGGCAACCACTCTACCGCAGAAAGTAAGGGCAACTTACTGTGGGATAATCTTCTGTCCAGTCAGTCATGTCTCTTTCAAGACATGATCGCCCAAAGCGGGTATCACGTATGAAACTTAACTAACTGAATTAACGAAAAACGAAAGAAAAAAAGGGAAGTTAAACTAAAGAAAATAAAGTGTGGAAGATTGAATAAAATTGATAGAGCTCGAAAATAATTGAATTGAATAGAAAAAGAAACATTAAAAACAAAGGATATATATATATATATATATATATATATATATATATATATATTAATCGTATCACCTCGAGCAATGCGGTATCGCCACTGATGTGCAGGGGCTATGTAATAGTGAAAAAATTGGAAAAGAGAAAGCCGGAAACCACATCTTAATCAGGGAACAAGGGATGAGCCTCTTAACCTGTTCAATAGACGTGGGTGGAGTGTGAATCGGGTGATATATATATATATATATATATATATATATATATATATTGATGCATTAAACAATATATTGTTTCATTAAACAATATAGACAAGCTTTGTCGATTTATATTATGTAAATTTTTTCATATCCTCTGATAAGCTTAATAGCATTATCGTTGAAAGAGGAAAGAAAATAACAATATTGATACATGTTTTTAGTTAATCCTTTCTGAGATTTCGGTTTACATCAACCATTATCAAAGATGAAAGGAGTTTTGGTTGTAACGAACAGTTCGCAGACGGACGATAGTAGTAGTCATCTATTTTGTTTGTGTGGAGGATTGGCGAACACTTGCGTTCATGCTGCAAGCGGAAATCGCACTACAGCTTGTGGCGTCTCACATGACGACACGAGAGCGGGGGCGAGAAGTATTAAGTATGGAAAGCCATTGGGATAACCAATCGCTTCTGTTATCTATTATAGGCATTTGAAAATGTGTGTGGAGGTTTCGTAGTTAATTTTGTTCAGCTTAGGTTTTAACTGTTTTATGTACATGGCTTAGAGTATTTTTAGTTTTTGTTTATTGTTTTCGAGTTTAAGTGTGCTTGTGTTTTCGACGAGCTTTTCACAGAATTGTGTTTGTGGCCTGGTATATTCTTTTATCTATCTCCTGCTAAACACGCGAGAAAATACACACACACACACACACACACACGTATATATATATATATATATATATATATATATGTATGTGTGTATATAGTCATCCGCAGACAGATCTGTTTCGCTGTGTCACAGCTCATCAGTACAGTTAGACTCCGATTGCTTTTAACCCAGGATTGAAACCCGACCGAATTGGCGTCAGACGGCGATTTTACCTCTGGGCACATATTACATTTCTCAGAAAAACATAAACATGTAGGTAATATCAGAGAGATTTTGGTCAACAATACGGTGATCCTTACTCATACACACAGTAAGAGGAACCTACAGATACTGGAAGCCATGTACATCAAATCTAAACAACCAACACTCAATAAAATCACATTTGAGTCCGGACATAACATATTACATTGCATTTGACTACATGGTTTTGTTGTCATTTCGCGCTATCCCGCGGTGTGACGTCATAAAACCGCATCGCAAATTTGAGAACTGCGTTTATTATTTTGGTAACAATTGTCGTTGCCAAGCGGACTTTTATGTCAACACAAAATAAAATCGTTGGTGATGGTGGATGTTATTGTATTTCAGTCTAAATAACCTCTCTGAAAATGGCTCATATGGGCCGAAATCTTAGAAGCAAATCAATAATTAATTATCCAACCGTTGGAAAATTTTTGTCTTTATTTTCAACTGAAATTAAAGCCAAAATACGACGTTTAGAACGGCTCATGATTAAACATAACATACATTCATTGTCTTTTATATTTAACAGCTTATGTTTAGAAAATTATTTGCTGCCTCGATATATATATATATATATATATATATATATATATATATGTAATCAAATTTAAAATCTTTTGCGAAAGAATAATCATGAGACGGAATATAGCACTGAGCCCTCAGTGTATCTTATATTTTCAACTTTAGTTCATGGATGTTTATTGAGTTGTCCGAAAAGTTCGGGCTGATTTTTAATCGTTCATGTTCTAACACATTAGAACAAGTCAAAATTATCGACAGATATAATACGCTCACATTTTCAATTCAAGCGCACTTCAAATTAGCTCTTGAGAAAGAAAGATAAAAATTACTTGATTGTGTCAATTTTGCAAGGTATTAATTCGTCTCTTCCCTCCAGTTATGGGTTAAATAACATAACAGATTGGATTCCATAGCCTTGGCTGGCAACGCGTCTACCGTAAAAAGTAATGGCAACCTAGTGCGGGATAATCTTCTGCCCAGTCAGTCATGTCTCTTTCGAGACATGATCGCCCAAAGAGTGTATCACCTATGGCACTTGACTGAATGCATTATTACCATAAAGACATAAATGCTCATCAATCAACAAAATAGATCAGTGCTGTGTACGGTGAAGATACTTTAGCTGGCAAAAATGTAGCCATATTGATAAAGAACGTTCCCCTGCCCCGGGGCAGACACCCAACCCATTACTGATGACGACCAGGTCAATATATTGATTGAGAATAATCCGCATTACACAATAGGGAATTTAGCAGAAATACTAAATTTATCAAAATCCACCATCCATGAGCAATTAGTGGAGCTTGAATACTCAAATCACAAGGATGTTTTGACATTACTTGATTTGAATGAATAGAATATTCTGGGTTGTATTTTTATCTGTTGTTTGTTGTATATCGGCAATGAAAATGTACCTTTTTTAATCAAATTGTGACGAAGTGATAAACAATTGATCTGTTATAACAATGCTTATCGAAAAAGATCCTGTGTTAAGCGACATGAAGCAATTTTAACCACCCCCAAAAGCATGTCTTCATCCGAAGAAAATCATGCTGTGTATCCCGGTAGGATTGGAATAGAATCCTGTACTATGAACTTCTGCCAAGTAAGCAATCAATTGTTCTGAAAATTTTGGTCTTCTTTACGATTGGTTGTTTCTGTTGCTTTTTTGCTTCCTCTATTTTTATTTTATTGTGCACGCGGTTGATTTCATTTTAATGCTTTTTATTTATTTATCCGTTTTTTAATCTATATGTTAGTGGATATCTGCTAAATTGTTTTATATTGAATGGGTATCCGCTGCATTTATTTCTTTAATTTATTTGTTCTCGTCATTTTTAGTTGAACTTTTTTTTTGTATTGACCTCTTTTATTGGGTTGAACTTTTTCTTCCCATTTTGGTGTGTTTAACCGTTAAAGGGTTTACTTTTTTAGGTCTTAGTCACGTTTTTGCGTTCTTGTGTGTATCTGTGTTTGTGGGTTTTATGTGTGAGTGTTTATTGTTGTCCTTTGGTGACTGTCATATTATTTTCTGTTTTTGTCGTGATTGAGTGTTTGTATATTTAAATGTAGATTTTACTTTAGTATTTAAAGCTGGTTATTGCTAGTTTCTGTTTTGGGCATAATTTACAATTTTTGCTAATACTGGTGCGATATTTGTTCGCATCTCTACATTTTCCAATTATCTCGTTTATTTTATTTTATATTTTACTTAGATTTTTAAAGCTTCTTTTATTCATTTAAGTAATGTTATTTTTATTGTGCAACTGTTTGGTTTCTTTTTAATGTTTAATATTTATTGCTTCTTTTATGTACGCGTGAATAGGTGTTCTCGTAATCGCTTTATTTTGAATGAGTGTCTGCTTAATTGCATTTTCAGGTGTTTTTCTTGTCATTTAGGTTGACACGTTTTGTTGTATTGAACTCTTGATTGGCTTGATCTTTTTTCTTGCCGTAGTGGTGTGTTTGATTGTATAAGGTTTTAGTTTTTCATTGTTAGCTCCTTGCCACAGACCTTACATTTGAGATGACACCAAAGGAAGAAATCTGAAGGCGTCAAGTCGCAAGATCGTGGTGGCCAATTGACATCACTGATGATCCGATCTGGGTACTTCGCATTCAATAAAGCCAAATGCATTTCTGTTTGAACGACCATTTTCCTAATAGGCTACCGTATTTTTAAGGCAGTTTTCCATTGCTAATCTTTCCATGGTTTAAATTGTTAAATATAGAAGTTGTTAAATCTTAAATAAATTGAAAAAAATCATTAAACACTTTAACTTATTTCATATTTAAATCGATCTCAAGTTATTGGAACACCCCCCTCTCTCTCTCTCTCTGTCTGTCTCTTGCGCTCTCTATCTAAAGTCTAAACAGAGGTCTTGATAGACTGACATTCTTTCTGTTAAGAATGAAAGAAGAAATCATGTATTCTCTCCCTCCCTCCCTCCCTCCCTGAAGAGAACCAACAGTTTTAAAAAGTCTAAGTTCTTCGGCATTTACATTTTAAAAAAAATAAAAGTGCTCAATACTACAGGTATTGTAAAGCATAATATATTTAAATTTGTGTTTTAATTTGAAATTAATTTAGTCTACATTGCAACACGGAAATGTTTTGAGATTTTACCTCGTTATCACGCAATGCTATTTTATTATTGTGAATATGATTTTCATTTGAATATAAGAAACAGTACGTTTGTTATTTGTGAATGTGAGAAAACAGAAAAAATTATGTGTGTGTTCAGTATAACTAATTGAAATAGAGATCCACTTTAAATTCGAAAATATCGGTTATATTTTGAGGAATACACGATTTCATCTTTTATTCTTAAGGGAAAAAGCTTCAGTCGATCAAAACCCCTGTTTAGACTTCATGTCCGTTCATATATTCATTATTGTTACAAGATTATTGTCTTAGTTTTCTCTGTATCCCAGTATTTTGCAAAACAAAAAAGAGAGAAAACATTTTATATTTTTGATCTGATTTGAACTGACATTTAAGTGCAATTATACTGTTTTTATTTCAATTCAGAATGCATTTTTTTTCAATTTTTTTATAAATTCTTAATTTGTAAAAATGTTAAATATCTATTTAATTATTAAAACATATTTAATATTTAATTTTATTATTTTAAAATCTATTATATTATTATTATATCACAAGACAATTTTTAATACCATAATACAACATTTTAATATCTATTTAATTATTTCAATACTTATTTTATTATTATTATATCATATTACAAAACAAATAATTAGATATATGTAAGTTAATGGATAATTTTTATTATGAAGAATCTTTTTAACCATATTCTAAGGTGAACATTTTGTAATCTTTACATATGACATTTATTATATATAACATAGTATACTTGGTATTCAGTCCAGGTAAATTCCGATAGAGACGAGCTCAAGAGAACTCTGTGTTAAATTTATTTATTTAATTTAACAGAGTAATATAATTTCTAAAAGATTTAGAATAATACAATATGTAATACATACTTCACCGCGTCCTGATGGTCATATCGCGGCTCGTCAGATCCAAATTGTACAACAGGTGGTACTCAAAATATCCCCCACCAAAAAAAATATTTTCTTTTATTCAATTTTACATAGACGCTTCTATATCTATATTAGAGTAGACATTTGTAACGGTTATTTAAGAAAATTTGTCCCTCATTCGAAAAAGAACCCCAAAGAAAAAGGAAAGCAAGCATAAAGAAAAGATAGACGATTGATTAATATAAAGAAGTGAAGAAAAAGGGGAAAAAACATAAAGAGAAAAAAAGAGAAAAGGGGAAACAGAAAAGACGAGCCGTGATAATAACATCAGGATGCGGTGAAATATGTATTACCCATTGTAATATTTTAAAATCTTTTGTAAAATATATATATATATATATATATGGATGCATATGCATAGCTATAGAGATAGATGGACAACACAAAATTAAAAAAGAACCAGTAAAAATGATAAATGAAATATACAATTATATAAATGAAAGAAAAAGATAAATAGTTTTAGACATAAAATGTGCAAAATGCTAGGAATCATCTTTCAAAGGAATAAAACTGCGAATAAAAGAAGAATGAGCGAAAATGGTTAGTGATAGAAGGATATAGAAGTAATAGTATATTAGTAAAAGAGAAAAAACAAAACAAAAAATGAATGTTTACTTTAATGAAAAAAAGCAAGGAACGAAAGAAAGAACGTGAGTAAGTGGGAAATTAGAAAAGAAAACAACGAGAAAAAAGAGACAGACGTTCATGTTCAAAATCACTGAAGATGAAGAATACAATATAACTACCGACTTTCCTATTGTAAAGTTAAAAACAATGTGAGAATTTGGCAAAAAAAAAAAGAAGAAATTAAGAAAAAGATAAATGAATAAGCTAAAATGTCCTTCGTATGAACGAACGAATGAAAGATGTGAGAGGAAAAGGAAAGTCGATATATATCAATGTATACGTCTATATAGTCAGCAATATCTCCGCTTCACTGCGGGGTTCGTCCTTGTAATTAACTTCTTTTCTTTTGATAAATCGATATTGGTGTTCGATGATCTATTACCATTTCAGAGAGCGGTCGCGAGGGAACTCTACTGAAATGTACAAGCACATAGTTGCGCATGCGCGCGCAAACATATTCACACACCAACGCACGCACGCACGCGAATAAGCGAAGTTTTCTTTGCATCTGTCACATACAAAGTTCTACATCTCTTTTGTGCACGTTTCTAACCATACGCATGCGTGCACACACGCGTGCCGGCGTGTAATATTTCGTCGCAGCTGCGATAGCCGCCATATGTCTTTCTTTAAAGGGGCGACCATGTGGCCTATTTCGGAAACATGTTGGTTGTTTAGCACATTTGACGAATATGGAATTAAGTTTTCGTAAGAAGGAATAAAATAAATATAGAAATGTATAAAAGGAAATATCAAACATATGCAAAGTGAAAAAAAACAAAACTAAATGAAAGATATATTCACTTATATCTACAGACTTTTAAGACAAAGCTTGAGTTCAGTCATAAATGTCTCTCACACTTTTAATTAAATAAGTTACTACCTCAGAAAGGTTTTTTCTATTATCAATGCGAGTAAACGTTAAATATATTCGCAGATAACTTTCATATTTAGAACATTACAAGGTGTTTTTTGTACAGATTTAAACTTATTTATAAATGGAACTTTGTTTGTGTGTGTGTGTGTCTGTGTGTGTCCGTGTGTGTGTGTGTCTGTGTGTGTTCGTTACCTATAGACTCCAAAACGGCTGAACCGATTTTCTTGAAAATTTACACAGTTGTACTATAAGCGTCTGCGAGTGTACATTGGTTTTGTGTTGAAGTACCTCCGATAAATATCGAAAATCGATAATCGAAAAAATCGGGTTATAGAAGGAGTGGTCCGATTTTAATCAAATTTGATACACTCATAGACAAAGACATAAACGATATTCAGAAGTTTCAAGTTTGCAGTTCTTACAATAGTGTAGAAAATCGATAATATATATATAAGGCAAGATTTTTGTGTGTGTGTCTGTTTATCTGTCTGTATGTCCTTTATACAAATCCACAATTTTTATCCGATTCTCACCAAACTTCACACAATTGTTCTTCAGACTGAGTCTGAGCTCCAGGAGCATGGATTAGTTTTAAAGCTTTCATTACACGCGAGCAACGTCGAGCTGTACTGCTTGTATCAAAATAGATTATACCTGTTATAGAAGACTATTATCATCAGTAAAATTAATTTTATTAACATGTTCACCGCTACCTTGATCATTCATGATCCTTAACATTATTGTTCTCATTAGATTTACGATTAGAATTAAGGAATTACACGACTTGAAACATGAAATCTGAGAGTCTAGTTCGAATACGTGTCTGGTTGCTTACTTTCACTTATAAGCAAATAACCTTACGAAAATATGGATCCATCTCCTCGTTCACTTCCATGTTAAACAGCAGAACAGGAAGAAATGACGACCTATTGCGGAAAAAATATTCTTTCTTGTCAGTCATGAATCCCGACACAAAAAAATCGCCTTACGAATAGCGCTTATCAGACTGAGTCTATTATAAAAGAGTTTATTATAAAAAAGGAAATTAATATTCACTGCTACTTAAGGTCGCTTAATTGTAGTAATATTTCTTATTTGTGATTCAGAAATAAAGATTTTACTTAATATCAATATCTACTAATCAGTAAGATTTACTACAGAATCTTAAATTATTTAAAATTTTATACATTATTATAATTTCTTTTTAAAATGGAAACAACTGTTGTAAAAATTATTCATCAGAAATAAATAATGTCCACATAATTTCTTATTCATGAAATCAATTAAAAGATTTTGTAATTAAATATTGACTTAGTGCATTTTTATATTCAAAGCATATTTTCCATAGGTCTTTTAAAAAATCATGTTATAAATTCTTCGAGGATTTCTACTTATAAAGAATATAATCATTGAGCCTTACAAAAATAATTTCTCAAACTTTCATAAAATAAAATATCTGAGGGAGAATAGATGTAAAAAAAAAAATATATATATATATATATTTTATAATCGTTTCACCCCCAGCAAGGCATTCCACTGCCACGATTGAGCAGGGGGTTACATAGGGAGGAAAGTGATGAGAAAGGATGGTTAGATATAGGAAATGTCAGAAGGAGGATGATAGATGGGTAAGGATACTGAGAAAGAGGGTTTGGTAGATGGTGAGAGTGTTGGGAGAATAGATGCAAGTTTGTGTGATAGGAGGTGTCTATTGACCTTACATTTAAACACTTGGAGATTGTAGCTGTCGGGAAAGCAGTCATGTGGAAGGGAATTCCACAGGCGTGATGCGCGAGAAAAGAAGCTGTTGGAGTAGAAATTACGGTTACAGCTTATCTGTTTCACTGTAAAAGGGTGGGACCTAGTTGCTTATCTAGTATCTAGTGTAAATTCGTACCTAGGCGGCACCAATGATCTAAGTTCATATATTTCAAGAAAGATAATTTCACAAAAATTTTCTAAAAAAGAAACATTTCAAAAATAATTTCATTTATTTGGAAATAAGTCTTCAAAGTCTAATTAAAATCTGAAGATTATTTGATTTTTGCAAGAATTTCAAATCCTACGTGTTTTTCACTGCAAAAAAAAAATTATATTCCGTACTGAGCCAAGAAAAATTTTAAGCAAAATTTTAAAGGATCTAGAAATGATAAATTATATAATTAAATAATAATAACAAATCCTTTAATCTTTCCTCTTAAAAATAAAATTAAGATTTTGACGCCCAATCTTTCTAAACATTCCATAATATTATTGCTTGTCAAGGCAAAATAAAATATTTCACTTTTCATTTCATTCACATACCAACATACACACACGCATACATATACACACACTACCGGCCATAATTATTAGGCAACCCTAATGTCTTAAATAAATGATGTATTTCATACTATTTTTTAGTATTTATTGCAAAGTTAATAGTTGAAAATGAAAATACAATGGTTCTTTTGTTAATACTGCACAGTAACATGTGCATGAATAAAAGCATTATAAATATTTAATTGATACCTATATTGTAGTTTCATCAATGAAAGAATGAAGAAAATTTAAGGCGATTCAGACGAGTTCATTTTTGCTTTCTCGCCTTGTAAAATTTTGCAAATTAATAATAACAAAAGAACCATTTTATTTTCATTTAGAATTATCCACTTAAAATTAGTATGAGATACAACATTTCTTTTAAAAAATCTGCTCTAATAATTATCGCCGTTAGTGTACATATATATATATATGATTCTTCATTTCAATTTCGAAATTGTACCAACATTAACAACAAGGTCTTCTTGTTCGCAAACGTTTGTTGATATATTCTATTTTGTTGATTTCATGTTGAATCCAATGCTCCGTTAATCCAAAACAGTCCTCATGAAGATTATCGGATTATCGGATGGTTAATTCCTTGTTTCAATAATCTTTTATTAAATCAGTCAAAACCAATTACACATTTTACTAATCAACAAATTCACTGGCATGAAACTTTCATTTGAATATCTCGTCTGGGTACAAATTTTAAAGGCTTCAAGTGATTATATTCTATTATCAAAAGAAATTTACAAAAAGAAAAGTAACTAAATTTAACTAAACACTGACTTAATGTGTTTATTGCTGAGGTTGAGCTGCAATGTAGTCAGTAGTAATTGCATTGGTAAGTCAATAGCAATTTCATTGGTAATGTACTCACTTAAAGTATAGAATCTGACGTGATGTTTACGTACGCACAACTACTCACACAATTATATGTCAGTTAAGTGTTATACGTGATACACGCTTTGGGCGATCATGTCTCTTTCGAGGCATGACTCACTGGGCAGAAGATTATTTCGCAGTAGGTTGCCATTTGTGCCATTTCTTTCTGCAATAGACTGGTTGCTGACCAAGGCAACAGAACCCAATCTGTCGTATTATTTAACCCATAACTGGAGGAAAGACACGGATTAATATCTTTTCCAAGGGTATTTTTGCGTAAGTGAATGCAAGGAACTTATATGTACGTGTGGTGTAATGGATATCAGTTTGATATGAGAACTCGAAGATCTGAGTTCGAATTCAAGTCGACACGCTTATATTTACTTAATTGTACTTAATATCATTGGAAAAGGTATGAATTCATCAATTTGACGCTCTTAGTTATAGGTTAAATAGTAGTTCAAGAGAGGAACAACTTTGAATTCAAAACCCGAGGAAGTCTCTTTGGGGAACTCAGTGTTCTTCCGAAAACTGTCGAAGTTTGGTAGAAATTAAATGGAAGTACTTTAAGCATTTATAGAATTCGGAACATTGTCCAGTTTTCGGTTTGAATTTGAACATACATAGTCCAATCTCTTGTGACCATTTTTTTATCCATTATTTAAATAATTTGTATCTGTTGATTGGGTTGTTTTTATAACCATTAACTGCGCTAGTTTGTTGATTTTTGAATGTGCGTTGTGGTGCAGTGGATATCGACTCGGAAGTACAAGTCGGGGAGCTGAGTTCGAATTCCAGTTAAATTCGTTGCATTGACTTACGCACAAATACCTTTGGGAAATGTATTAATCTGTCTCTTCCCTCCTGTTATGGGTTAAATTATAGAACAGATTGGGTTCTATAACCCTGATTAGCAACCAGTCTACCGCAGAAAGCAATGGCAACCTACTGCAGGATAATCTTCTGTCCAGTAGGTAATGTCTCTTTCGAGACATGATCGTCCAAAGCGTGTATCACGTATGGCAATTAACTGCCCGACTGAATATAATAGTTGAAATCATGATTAAGGCTTCTACTAGTCATAAAGTAGGGGATCAGTTTTCTATTGTTTTGAGGTAATAAACTGATCCCCAATTAATTACTACTTAATAATATAATACATCTCTTCACACTCTAGCTATGAGTCAACTAACAGGACGGACTGGATTCTATAGCCTTAGTCAGGACCAGTCTACCACAGAAAGCAATGGTAACCTACTGCGGGACAATATTCTTCCCAGTAATGCCTCTTTCGAGACATGATCGCCTAAAAGCTTGTAACACGTATGGCACTTAACTGACTGATTGAGCTAGTTTGGTGATTTTTGAATATCGTATCTTTACTAATTAACCCAAATCTGCGAGAAAAAAATATGAATACATAGCTTCCCCTAGGATATTTGAGCGTAAGGGAATGTACGGAATCCAACGGGAATTAGACCTCGACTCACAGGTTAACAATTCTGAGTTTTTATCCATTGCATCAAAGGAACATGCTAGCTTAGAAAACCTCGTATTCTTAAGCGGTCAATCATCTACGCATTGACAAGGTTCAATATTGTTTGATTTCGATGATCTTACGGAAACCGGGGTTTCAAAGCGATGACGTAATCCTCTAAAAATGTTAGAAAATAAAGAGATATTAAGAAAAATTAAGAATGGATGAAGGAAAATGTGCGCAAGTTTTATAAAAGGCGTTTAATAACACAATGGAGAGCTTGTCTATACTTGAAAAAGAAAACACTCGACCGGCATCGAGAGCGAGGGAAAATTTACTCGCTTCAAAAATCATTTTACTCGGCGAACTCCATTTTCTTAATAGTCGCCTTACGTAAACAGCGTGAAGCGTCGACGGAAAACAAAAACTGAAATTTTAATTAAAATTTCGAACGTGTTAGAAAGGATTTAAAAAATAATAATAACAAAATTTGATCTTTCCTCTTAATAATAGCATAAACATTTTGATGATAAAATTTTGTTTTTATTAAGTTTGAGATTTTTTAAGATCATGATATCATTTTTTTTTTTTACACTTAAGAGCAGTTACCTAAATTCGTAGTTGCTTTCTTCTGTTTGACTACAACCTCCATCTAATAGATGATAAGAAATAATAAATCTGATTTTGTCAACGTTTTACTATAAAAAATCAATGACTTGTATAATTTGTTTTTCGGTGCGTGGTTAAAAGAAAATGCGTTTTCTTTTCTTTCAAATGTTCGTTTTTACTTTCTCTAGGCGGGGAGAAAATATAGAATTATAATAATATTTTAACAATCTGTGTGCGTCTTTAATCTGGGCAACAGAGACATTTTGGCCCGACTCTCGAAGCGTTAATTAAACGAATGTTTACACTGACCCGGACGATAAAAGCCAAGAATACAATAATGTCTTTGTAGGTCATTCTAAGTAACGTGTGAATCTTCAATGGCATACATTTGGGTTGTCATATTTTCTTTTATTATATTTGAAGGGGCACGTTTCATTGCGAGATTTTTAATCGACCGCGGGCGAGTAAAGCAATAAACTTTAATCGTTCAATTCGGTTTTTTATCGACTGAGTCGATCGGGTGAGTGAAATCTCAAACGCTACTTCTGAGATGAGATAACATAGTTCGGATTGTTGTCTTCACATTTATTGCCATGTTTCCGACATTTCGGTCGTTACAATCTCCGGCCTTCTATAGGTGCTAAGAATGTCGAACCAAAAATTTTATTTCGTCACTGGGGTATATCGTTCTCATTCCATGTGCGATGCCACTTCCGGCTGCCATGTAGTTATCTCTCTTTTATTTAAATCTTTAATTTATTTGTTTAGTACCAGGCCACGGCTGTGACCTGGTATTGAACTCACAATATTTTAGATCAAGTAACTGGAACTAACTAACGCCTATATCCACTGAGGACAACTGTTCAAACACTGTAGATAATGTACTATAGTCAGTCAGTTAAGCGCCATACGCGATACAGGCTCTGGGTGATCATGTCTCAAAGGAGACATGATTGACTAGGCAAAAGATTATCCCGCAGAAGGTTGCCATTGCTTTCTGCGGTAGACTGGTTGCCAGCCAAGACTATAGAACCCAATCTGTCCTGTTATTTGACTCATAGCTAGAGGGAGAAGAGATGTATTATATTATTAAGTAGTAATTAGCGGGAAATCAATTTATTACTTCAAAACAATATAAATCCCCATTTTATGTCCAGTAGAAGCCTTAATCATGTTTTCAAATATTATATATATTCAGTCAGTTATGTGCTATACGTAATACACTATTTGGGCGATTATGTCTCGAAGGAGACATGACTGACTTGGCAGATGATTATCCCGAAATAGGTTGCCATTGATTTCTGCGGTAGACTGGTTGCCAGCCAAGGCTATAGAATCGATCTGTCCTATTATTTAGCCCATAATTGGAGGGAAGAGACAGATTAATACCTTTGGCAAGGGTATTTGTGCGTAATGTACTATAGTTATTATGTATATAAGTTATTACCAAACAAAATTTATATCTGAAAAAAAAAACGACAACAGCAAAAAAAGTTAAAAGTCAGTTGTTAAGAAAAAAGAAATAATGGCGTGAAATGAAATAAAAAACGAAATAATTAATTCAATAAATACAGAGGAAAAAACAAAACCCCTGAGAAGATTATGAACGACGTGAAAGGAAATGAATCAGGATTGAATCGATTAAATAGAATTCCAAAATCTTTTTAAAAAAGGTTTTATTTTAAATATAAAAAATAAATAATTATAAAATATTTAACAAAGAAATAACTTGGAAGATGTAAACTTATTTATAAATGGGACTTTGTCTGTGTGTGTCTGTGTGTCCGTTACCTGTGTGTGTGTCTGTGTGTCCGTTACGTATAGACTCCAAAACGGCTGAACCGATTTTCTTGTACTATAAGCGTCTGCGAGTGTTCTTAGCTAGGTTTTATGTCGAGGTACCCCCGATAAATATCGAAAATCGATAATCGAATAAATCGGGTTATAGAAGGAGTGGTCCGATTTTAATCAAATTTGATACACTCATAGACAAAGATATAAGAAACGATATTCAGAAGTTTCAAGGCTGCAGTTCTTACAATAGTGCAGAAAATCGATTATATATATATATATATATATATATATATATATATATATATATATATATATAAAGCAAGATGTTTGTGTGTGTGTCTGTTTATCTGTCTGTATGTCCTTTATACAAATCCACAATTTTATCCGATTCTCACCAACTTTCACACAAATATTCTTTAGGCTGAGTCTGAGCTCTAGGACCATGGATTTGCTTTAAAGCTTTCATTATACCCGAGCAACGCCGGGCTATACTGCTAGTAGAGTTATAAATACAAAAAAGAATTACCTGCAAAAGGAATGATAGAGAAGAAAGAACAAAATAAATTAAGAGTTTAAGAAAATTTAAAATATATAAATTTCAGAAAAATCATGGAAATTTAAAAGGGACAATAATGATGTGAAAAAATTACCCCCACCATAAAACAAAAACAAAAAAAAAAACGCACTCACAGATAAGGAATGAAAGATTAAAACGGAGATTGTAAATAAATGATACAATAAAAACTCCTATAGAATAGAAAACAATGAACATATAAGTTAATTCAAAGAACGAATTAAAATAATATTTAGATAAAAATTTAAAAAAAGATTTGAATGCACAGAGAATGCTCGAAAGAAAAACTGAAAAATAATTTAATGAATGTATAAGAAAAAAATCATTGAATAAAAATAAAGATGAAAAGTAAAAAGGCGGAAATTGTGCGAAAATGAACGAGACAAGAACATCGAAAAATGGAACGAAAGCAAAATGAAGAATGAACCTATCGATCAATCAAAGGAGAAATCAAGAAAAACACTCAACGAAGAGAAGAAAATGAAGCACTCAGTTTGAATTGAAAGTGACAGAAATGTAATCTTTTGACCGATTAAGTAGAATATGAATCACGATATCGACTTCTGACTAAAGATTACAAAACAACAAAATTATATTAAAAAACGTGATTCGTAAGTGAGAAAATGATTCTAAAGGGAAGCAACCAAGGTAGAACTCGTACAAGGTGACAGGCAGAACAGAACAAGGCGAGATGTAATTAGGTTTTCGTTGTTTCGGAAGTCCGTCTGTCTAAGGCATTTCCGCTAGAGATTATCGAGAGAAAGACACACTGACATGCGGCTCAAGCCGATGAATACAATACAACTGATGCCTGTTTCATAGACAGCCCAAGAGCTTACGCGAAACTCCTACCCAAAAGCGACAGGCTGTAACGATTTGGATTATGAAAAACACTAAAGAGAAAGGAATGTTTCTATTAATGCTCTCTGACCATAACTTCAAAACTGGTCAACAAGGGCATGGTCAATAGCAATTCGATAGCCACTTACCGCTGATCAGCAGACCGTTTCGTGTTCAGCTCTTTCGAGCAAGCGTCGAGCAGTGACTTGCGACCATATACCAAATTGTTCACATCCGCTTGACATTGATTTCGATTTAACGGAAAAAAAAATTAGCATTTATTAATTGACGTATTTTGATGTTGATATGTCACTGGGAGAGACACCTTAGGAGATTAATAAATTCAGAATCGTATAATTATAATCTTTATAAATGAAATCTTTAAAACTCGTAATTACTAGGTTAAATTAACCCATTCATGTAAGACGCTCAACTAGTTCTCGTCAGTCTATACTAAGTTCATCTGAATGGGTGAATGGGAAGAAATAAGGACCAGAAAGTTGTGTTGCGTCATGCCTTTTTAAAAGGAATATCTATCAGCTGTTAAAATTTGTTATCCTCCTTTGCTTCATCTGGAGCTGCTGGGAAATATGCAATAACCTCAGTTATGATCAAGCACAGTATGGAAGAGTAACAGCTTACAATTTCAGATGACAAATTGTTACATTCGGCATTAAAATTAATAATAATAATAAGAAGAAGAAGAAGAAGAAGAAGAAGAAGGAGGAGAAGAAGAAGAAGAAGAAGAAGAAGAAGAAGAAGAAGAAGATGATGATGATGATGATGAAGAAAGGCCGATGTAGAAAAGTTCCCCCAAATTATACTTGTCAAACAAGCCGGGAAAAGATAGTCATGGTTGTTATATAATTTTCTACGACAACATAAACATTGTTATCTGGCCACTTAACCACCGAAACTGCAACTATTTGATCTTGAGCACAGAGACCAGCAAAACTCTTTGTAACATCGACAATGAACTGAAGGTAAGGATAATGGCAGCATTCATCAACTTAAACGAGGAGACTGTCCAGAAGAGACTGTCCAGTAAATTTCGATATCATGTTAAAGCCGAGGTTAAAGCCAATGATAATTTTATGGAATAAAATTACTCTTTAGTATTTCAATAAAATGTCATGTAACTTTTGTAAATATATCTGTTAAAATGAGATATCGATACTATTTTCAGTTTCTGTGTAAATTAAATGACAATTTATACGTATATATATATATATATATATATATATATATATATATATCTGTGTGTGTGTGTGTGTGTGTGTGTGTGTGTGTGTGTGTGTCCATGTTTTATTAAAAATGACAGGCAAGTTGTCATGATTAGGTTTTTTATGTAATTTTTCCTGTGAACTTCTGTTTCTTTTTTTTTTTTTAGGGCTATAACTATATAAAAATTGTCCAAATGTTTTGTTTATCCGAGAGATTTCCGCTATATTTTTAGCCATTTTTGAAGATGAATCTTATTTTACGTTTAACAGAATGTATGTCGTATTATGTATGATGTAGAGTGGTGTGTATGTGTTATGTACCGAACACGGTAAATATGTTGTTAGCGTGTTCGTGGTTGATGTTACGGAGTGCTGTGTTTTTCTTTTTATCAATAAAGCCTCTATTATTTGTAGACTATTTTTTCATGTAGATGTTGTTATTTTTTCATGTAGATGTTGTCAACTACTATATTCCAGAAAGTGTTTGGTAGATGTCCGTGTGTGCTTAAATGAGATCGAATTGAGCTCCGTTCAGAGAGATGAAGCGTGAGTCTTCAAATCAGTTTCGTAGTTGTATGTCCAAAATAATTATTTACGAAATTAAGATAGTACAGCCAAAAATGCTTGGATAAACTGAACTTTTGGAAATTTTTTATATAATTTATGTCTTCAAAAGACAAAAGAAGTAAGATCACATGAAAATTGCATAAAAATATTAACCATCACGTCTTTGTCACTTAACTGAGCACTGTTATACCGACTTCAAAGTTTCTTGCTGCTATTATTGTGATGAATTGATTCCTCAGGGTTTTTGCTTCTTTCTGCTTCCCTGCCTTTTCTTATTTATATGAAACTTGGTGTAATTTAATATCTTTATATGTGAGTGGTGCTATCGATAGTTAATTGTTTTTATTGCTTTTTATTGATTTTTTTGCTGAGTTGACGTCTTTTTGTGGATTGTGTTTGCACGTGTTTAATTGATTTTGCTTTTGCTTTTTATTGCATTTTTGTGTTAACTTTTTTTATCGCGGACTAAATAGATGTCTACTAAATTGTTTATAACCAGCTGACCTTTTCTTGGCAGTTTCCGGGTGCACCGCTTTTTACTGTGTTAGGATAACCTTTTTTGCCATGTTAATATATGTGACCGCTTAAAAAGTCTTTAAGGTACAGTTGAGTGTTTGAGTTCTTGTGTGTATTTATAGTTGTGGGTTTTTTCCCTTTGGTAGTTACTATATTATCAATTATTTTTTCATTGTAATTGAATGTTTAAATATTTATATTCAGGTTTGCTTTTTTCTGTTGTGTTTATTGTTTTTTTTATAATATTTACTTAGCAAAGTAGGTATTTGTTCGAATGTCAACCTTTCCTCATTATTTCGTTTTTCTTGCTTAAAATTTTATTTTGTTTTTAAAGTTAATTATTGCTAATTTTTCCTCCAAAAAGACTTTGCATCTTCTACCACTCATGCTGTGTGGAAGTGCTATTTTTATGATTTCCCATTTAATATTTTGGGTATTTTTTTCTTTTATGTATTGTGATAGTGTTCTGTTGATTTTGTATCTTTCTGTTTTGACTGATGTCTTGTGATTGTCGACTCTTTCATTGACAATTGTTGCTGTGGCTCATATGTATTTTTTTCGTTTGTGTTAGTGCTATTTATTATTTTTATTGTTGAGGGGATAGGTGTTTTTGGGGTAGTTGTATACACACAAGGGTAAGTAAAAATTTCTCCTTATTTTCGTTAAAATTTATATTAAGGCACATATATATATATATATATATATATATATATATATATATATATATATATATCGTTAAAAACTATAATGGCCAATGCCCAGGAAGGTATAAAAGAGCAGTAACAACGAATTTTTTAAATAGAGCACATCAAAATTATAAACAAATACAATTATTCTTACAAAAAATAAATGACAGCAGTCTTAAAAATAACATTTTAGAATAACATCAACATATTTTATCGCAACCAAATGCACAATAATTATAAACAAGACGTATTTACAATGAGAAAAATTTTCAAAGACAATTTGCCGTAATACATAAAAACATATGAAATTTATAATATATTATAGAAAATGGAAAACTGCAAACCTAGTGATGACTAAAGTAGTGTACAAATTTCAATGCCCTGTACAAGATTGTGTTTCTTGTCATAAATGAATTGCCTATATTGGTCATTTTATCACTTCTCGGAGCAGACGCCTTACATGCAATCTATCTAATAATAATAGTGCAAAAAATCATTTAGTAACCCATAATTTAAAAGTTACATAAGAAAAATTTGGTTGAAGATAAAAAATATTTAAATCACAATATCAAAGGCACCACGCTATATGAGAGGCACTATATATCAAACAATTTTCTCCTAACAGAAAAATTACATTATTTAAAAAATGGAAGTGAGCGTGTCACGTGATATCTTTAAATGAAGCTCCTTTTCAAAGACAAAAAAAAACAATACGTTACAGTCAAACAGGAGGACAAAATAAAAACATCGGAAGGCCTAACATCCTGAAAAGTGGCCAGTGAAGTGGCTGAAAGCATTCAGAAAGAACATTTTTAGAATAGTATCTCCAGCAAAAGGAAAACTTGTAAGATTACAGGAAAACATAAAACAAAAAATAATAAAGTTTACCTTGTTGGTCGTTTGAAACGAAACATATTTAAATGAAAGTTTACAGTCCAAATATGCATTAATATACATATATATGCAAAAGTAAGTAAGTATCTATATATATATATATATATATATATATATATATATATATATATATATATATACTTATGTACAGACGCACACAAGCGCGCGCACACACGGATGGATAGATAGATAGATAGATAGATAGATAGATAGATAATGAAAAGAGATAGATAGATAGATAGATAGATAGATAGATAGATAGATAGATAGATAGATAGATAATGAAAAGAGATAGATAGATTTTGTATTTAGGCAGCAATCCCACTTTTACGTAAGTTTCGTTAAAAAATGCTAGGGAAATTGTAGTGGTTAATATTTTTTAGATAATTTTTCATGTGATCTTTTACATGAAAAAAATTATAAAAATCACTGAAAAATTACAGGAAAATCTTAAATCGCGCCTTGTTCATTTTCAAAGAAACTTACTTTCATTTATATATATATATATATATATATATATATATATATATATACGATACACACCTTTAACGATATACAGGGTGAGATACAAAAAGAGGGATAAAATAAAATATCTGACGAAACTAGTAGCCTTCGGTCTTGTTTATTTGAGTTTGCTTTTGCAGAATCTCCACTTTATAGGAAATAGTTTCAGATCACAATGGATAATTCGGCACACAGATCTCCTGGACATACACACTTGATGTAACAGCCGTCTGGTGGATTTGAGAGGTGAATATTTTAACTAGTCCTTGACTTCTTGAACATGAGCTAGCGTCCTCGCTTTAAATTTTGGTCCACAATGCATTTATTGTTATTAACCACACTTCAAGTGATTCTAAACTTTTCTACTAAATGTGTGATCGTATGATCATGGGAGATTTTTTACCATGGATATTCGCGTCGAATTTGCCTCTGAAAAAGTGTAAATGACTTTGTAAGAAAACAGAGTTCCGCAATATTTGTCCAATTTTCAAGCGAAAACTGCTTGTACTAATCCATCTTGGCATCAAATAAAACCTACAGATGCAACTCATCTAAAAAAGAAGGAAATAGTATTTGTCTACATTTCTGAGGTGTGGTAGTAGTTATATTATTCGGACTATTGTCCCCAACTTTGCTGTCATTTGTACGACGTTTCTGTTGTTGTACGCTCCGGCCTTCTTCAGGTGCTAGGAATTTCTAATCGAATCCCTTATTACAATCACTGGGGTATATCATTCTCATTCCTTGCGTATTAATGCCACGATTGGTAGTCATGAGTTATCTCCCTTTAATTTTGCATGTTACTCGTTCACCACTGCGATAGCCTGGTATTGAACTCGTAACTCTGTGGGTCAAGTCACAGGAACTAACCAACGTCTATATCTACTGGGCCATGTGTCCTTAAGGATATAGACGTTGCTTAATTCAATCATTCGCACCCTAGCCAAATTCTAGTTTCAATGGAGTCATTTGTTCAAACCGTACTATTCTATCGATAATACTAAGTAAGGTAAGGGTCAGTTTTGATCACTTGATAACGGTGGCTCAGCAAAAAGGAAGAGATATAGTGACTATGTACAGCTTCCCGCAGATGAAGTTGTACTGAGAGAAAAGTAAGTATAATCTTTTCCAGTCGTTGGATTACATTTTTCCTGTTCATTCATAGCCTGGAATCAATCATCGTCAATTCCATTTTAACCTTCTCATTAAGCTACACTTACCTTTTGCAAGTGCTGCGTCAGAGCGATTTCCTCAGATTTGTCTAGTGCCAAATATGGAATTAAATAGTAATTTATTATTTTTTCTCACTCGTGTAAAAATGAAACGCTCCATTACACCTTACAGTGTGCCATATTAGACCTAAAAGCAAAGCACACACACACACACACACACACACACACAAACACACACACACACACACATATATATATATATATATATAATGATAATATACACGCTAATAGGTCTGCATCCTTCTACCGAGCGCCCATAGCTCAGAGGTAGAATCGCTGATTGACGCAAAATCGGTCGGGTTTCAATCCTGGGTAAAAAGCAATCTGATGCCAAACCGTAGTGATGAGCTGTGATACAGCGAAACAGATCTGTCTGCAGATGACTATATTTATAAAGCAAATAGTTCTTTCAGCAGAATTCTACATAGCTAGAGGTTTTTAAAAAATAGCAAAAGTTGACTGGCATGAGTAGTATAGGTTTAATTTTCAGAAATAGGATTAGCTAATCAATGACGAATACAGCTAGTTTCCATAAATTTTCGGGAAAGGGATAGTTAATTATAGACCAGATGAATAGTAGAATTTCGTTTAAAATCTATATTAATAAACAGAGGTAAGAAAATATAATTAGTATTTGCAATTCAAAGTATAGGGGTAAATTTAGTGAAAAAAAAAAAATGGACGAACATACTAGAAAAAGTAGCCGTGATTAAAGATAAAAATAATAGGGGCAACTCGGATTTTTTTTATTAAATAGGGGAGGGTGGGAAAATGAACTCTTCCCATTGGTCAGAGTTAACTACAAAACGTATGAATTGTGTCGAAAAGAAAAAAAAATAATTAAATCCAGACGAGTAGCAAAAAAGGAAGGAGCCGGCTTGGTACTTCTGAACTGAAAGTCGGGGTTACTGCCGGAGTCAATATGATGTTTAAAAATCCGAAATCGGCAATGAAAGCAGGACATCACTGAAGATCTCCTTGAAGCACCAAAAATGTATTTAGGAATTATATATATATATAATTTTTGCAATTAAAAAAAATTTCAGTACATAGAGAAGAATGTAATGGTTTATATTATTTTGAAGAGACTGAGTAGAACAAACCTAATATGACTAATAATCGGGAAAAAAATGAGAACATGACAAAATCTAAATTTTTTATTCGCCCTCATTTAATTATCCTTAAATATATAACGACTTAGATTACACTCTGAAGGTATTTGTAATGAAGTTTTTATATTTTTGGATTGATTTGTAATTATTCATACTACGTTAAAACACCGTGTAAATAGAGAATGGATGTCTAAAATTAAAATGACAAGAAACAGAAAATTGGTATCCAAAAACTAAAATGTCATGTTTAATGTCTATATTAAAGTAATTCATTTGAAAGAACCATTTTTTAAAGTGTTGTATGAAGCTATATTGGATTAGTTATGAAATCATCAAATTGAATTGCTCCAGATGTAGTAAACACGGAGCTAAATAGGATGAAAACATTTATTCTAGATGAAAATACGTTACTGTTAGTTCTTAAATGATATACAAGCGGTGTTTGAAAATTATGTTTATTACTTAAGTAAAATAAAAGTAATTTATCATTTCTCTGACAGTCCTTCTGATATGCAAGTAAATAACTTTACTAAGATTGTTTGGTTTGGTTTGGTTTGGTTTTGTTTTATTTTACGGTATATCAACCTCAGTGGGTTATTAAATTCCGACAAGATGTTTGCAATAGATATACACAAAATATGTATTATTTGTGCGTAATCCGTTTGTAGATTAGGTTTCATTGAAGTATTTTTGTAAAATGTTTTTGTCGAGAATCGAGTGGGTTACGGGTATATACGAAAATATATTGCTGTTAATTTTTTCTTCAGAAATGTATTGTTGGTTATGTTTTCTTCTCCCAAAAAGTGATGCTACAGTTTTCACTATAAAAATCTATTTTTATACTTTCATAGTGTTTTGACCCCAGTGTAGGAGTTAAACATTTTTACGCAGTTAAAATTCTAATAGGTGTTACCCCGATGGTTAAGGTAGACCTGGGAACAACAGCAATTAATTGGTGTTTCCATAATCCTCAAAACTTCCCGATTAGTGTCCTTGCAGTCGGATGCAGTTTATCGTCAATCCCAAGACCCAGATGTAATGTACCATCATACAGACGATGCCACATTGGTGGTGGGTGTTACTCGTTTTAAGAGGTGCAGTTGGCTTATTCTGAAGCACCAGCCGACAGAGCTGTACTAAGCTTGTAAATGTGTATGTTTTTAAGACGTTTGAATAAAGTAATTCTTATTTTTTGAGAATTTGTTGTAAAAATCACTTTCATTTAGAGGTGCTTACATTTTTTTCTTTTATTGTAAGAAAGTATAGAATTTAAGATTGCTATGTTTTCATTAAAGGAATATTTGCCTAACACCGAGAAAGGATCGAACGTGCAATCAATGAAAGCTGAGAAGAACAAAGTCAAACGAATTTATCAAAGCGATCGATCAATAAACAAGCTCAAATCTTTGCGAACCGGTGCTTAATTTTATTTTAATCATGTTATTTTTTATTCTTATCAAGATTTGAATAAAACATTACCACCATTGATTTTTTTTATGTTTCTCCAAGAGAAAGATGGTGTCTGCCAACTCTGCATCTGATCGAATAAAAATTGAAGGTTGTGGGGGTGACGAAGTAAGTTCTTTTCGCTTTGTTGTTTTGTTTTCTTTCAAATTACTTTTCTTTGTTCTGGTAATTCATCAGGTAAGAATCGATATTTTTTCAAACTGTGTATATCTTTCAGTAGTTTTTATTATTAAATTAAAGAAAAATGCGTTCCAAATATCAGGGTCGTTACGATAAAACTGAACTTATATTCAGGTTGTATTATAATTTTTATGATTATTCAAATTGAAAAATACTTTTTTGTTGTTGTTTCCGGTTTTATAGAAGCGAAACTGAAACAAGGGTAGTGATTATTTTTTGCAATGATTTCGCATTTCTAATGTTTACATTAGATTTATTGTTATTCCCTTGCTTACATGCAAATGTTTATGTTTGACACGACCACGTAATCGGATTTTCTCGTTTGTTTGTGTGAGCGTGTGTGTGCTTATGTGTGTACTTGTATGTTCCTGCTTGCAGTCTGCAATGGTTAAGTATTTCCTACCAAATCCAAGGTTGGTGTTCAAACTCAACAAATAGCCAGTTATTTGAATGTTAATTTTAATGATAGTCAAATGATTCCAGCACGAAAGATGGATGAAGAAGAATTTCCGTTCAACACGTACGGTAAAATAAGCAGATCAGTTTGATTGATCGTTCATTTTGATCAAAATTGATGTGAATCATAGTGTATAGTCTCTAAATTTTGCTGTATTCATGAAGCTTCGGTATTCATCATCGGAGAGTGAGAGCTTCTGTTGATTTATATCACTACATTGAAGAAGAATGATAAAATATTTGATAAAGGTTAGTTTAGCGCCACACGTAACTATCTATCTATCTATCTATCTATCTATCTATCTATCTATCTATCTATCTATCTATCCTTCTAGCACAAATCTGAGTTTCATGCACAACTCAGTCGTCAAGTGTTCAATAATCACCTGATTTTAGGGTCATACATAAGTCCATTGTCTCGATAAAGACCTACTTGAATTGGATCGATAATTCTAAGAGTATATTTTATGTATATCCCTATCAGATCAGCGATTTGGGCTAAATCGTACGCTCTCATTGGGACATCAAAGCTATTTTTGAGATTTTGTGCCCGAAATGGAATCGTTATGTACTGATAAGGATTGTCTAGACGCCAAAATGATTTTAGTTTCATTATTTGAGATGTTTATGAAGTTTTTAGCACAATTTAAACTATTAATTAATAGGTCGTCAGAAATAGAGGGGTAAAAATCTATTATATCATATTCTATAAATGAAGCTTTATTTTTGTTTTTAATTTGTTGGAACCATGTAATGGTATCTGAGTAATCTTTTCATAGATTATTCTGGTGATTTTCCTGTACAGTTAGTATTATTTTCTTGATTATTTTTCTAGAAATTAACCATAGTTCTGTTTTAGAAGGTTTGATTAATCTAAATTGAAGGTTATGCTCAGATGTTTTTGCTCAAATGGAATTATATATATATATATATATATATATATATATATAAACGTTGTTCAAAATATTGGTTATCTAGTCTACAGTTTAATATTTACTTTTTATATAGTGTTCAGTATGCTACCTTTTTTCCATGACGATCAAAATTTAACTGCTTTTAATTTTAAATCCTGATAGACAAATAAAATATGATTTGCTTGAACTTTAAAAATATGTTCGCAACATTAACATTCAATTAAACAAATTTCAATCATTCATTCATCTGTGGATTTCATTGTCGTTACACGATCATTACTTGAATACTGGATTTGTAAAAGAAGTCAGTGAAAATAAAATTTCAAATGGGTAACTTTGATGTGATATAAAACATATATCCAATCTTAGCTGACTTGAAGTAAATTAAAAAAAACGTTTACGTTCCTCTATTGGACTATAAATATAAAAAATATCATTCATATATAATTCCTTAGAAATGTCAGCTTGTTTACACAACACCATTACATTTCTATCTCTATTGAGGCAAATCAGTTGCTACATATAAAATGGCTAAACAACGTTATCAAACTGACAAAGCATTCAACACTCTTAAAAAATAATTTTCACCTAAAACAAAAGTGATAAAGCCACTAAACAGCAAGTGAAATTATTATGGTGAAAAAAAAAAACAATAAAAATAAGAGTATTCAAAGAAATAAAGATGGGGATTGATGTCGCCTCAAAATCTTTTAATATTTTTGTTGTTCTTGAAAAAAAAAGCAAAAAACGAGAAGTATTCGTGATGAGACTATCAGAACAGAACTTAGGACTAGCTTTAGCAGTTTCAACATTAAAATAAAGAGAGGTAGCTGCTAATCTGCGACCACACTTACATTCACTTCACTCAAGAGACCAAAATCATGTCAGAACAATGGATATGGAAATATTTTGAGGAACGTCACAACGAAGCCATGTTGCGACGGCGGGAAAAGGTATTGAAATTAAAAAGCTAAATCAGATCCGGTAAGATTGCTGATCATTCCTTAATTTTTTCAAAAGTATCTTAGTTACTTAGCAGAAGAATTATACCCGTTGTGGCAATTTTATTCAATGATCAGAAGAATTATAGACTTATAAAGATCTAAGACAGATCCAATTAAGAAAAGTCTTCTTCTACGACAGAGCGTAGCAGCGTACCTGATAAACGTTAAACCGAATAGGGAAACTTATTTAGTCGCTTGGAAGTTGGCACCAGCCATGCTGACAGTAGACAACAAATTATCTAAAGCGATTAAAAGAGATTGGTTTAGTGTTGGGGACATTCATATTAACAATCTGTTTGTTCATTCAACGATATTGGCGGTCATTTATTGATTATTTGCGAATTTGTCTTTATTGAAAATCTGAGATTGAATACTAAAACAAGAGTTGTGTTATCAGCATAGATACCTATTTCAGAATTGATGATATCCGGAAGTTGATTGATGAAAATTAGGAACAATGGAGGCTCGAGAATAGAGCGCATTAAAATGGAAAGATCTAGATGAGTGGCCGTTCATGAAAAATTGTGTTCCTCGATTTGGTAATAAATACAGAATCAGATAACAAATTCAACCAGAAAATCCATAACACTTCAACTTGTAAAGATGAAACGCATGCCGGACACATTTGAACACATACGAGAATGTCTAAAGTAACGGCATTCTTATCCAAAGCTTGTTTAATTCTTTGGGCCATAACCTTCAAAACAACAAGATTTGAGCTTGAGAAGCGAAAATCATATTGCTTGTCCAGTAAAAGACACTGCAAAGTAAAATACTTAACGAATTCGAAATTGATTATAGCCTCTAGAAATATTGCCAAAAAGAAATGGAAAACTTATAGTTATATTTGCAATGTTCGGGCTTTTGTCTTAACCTTAGTTTCAATATTCACAACTTTTGTACGTATGTATGTATAATGTACGTATATATATATATATATATATATATATATATCAAATTTTTACTACGCTACTTAAAATTGAAAACAGAAAACAAAGAATAAATGAAAATAAAATAAATAAGCAAAAACAAATAAAATCAGTCCAAGCAAATAAATAAGTAATTAAATAAGTAAATATTAAATAAATTAACAATCTATGGCTACCTTACCGTAAGAATAATATAATATACTACCCACAATGCCTCACTGACATATACAAAAAAAGCGAGCAAAAGTTCAACGCACTTGGCCTGACGATGCGTTTAGCATGAAAGAAATTATCAACAGTAGCTGTTGACTTCAATGTCCACTTTTGTATTTATATATACGAGAGAAAGAGAGAGGGGGAGAGGGAGATAAGGGGAAAGAGAGAGAGAGAGAGATAAAGAGTGGCGAAGTGTATGCAAATGAAAGGAAGAAACATAGATGTACAGATAGAATTAGAATTAGATAAATATGAATAGACTCTAACACATAGGACACCCACATAGATAGATAGATGGACAGATAGAATTAGAATTAGATAAATATGAATAGACTCTAACACATAGGACACCCACATAGATAGATAGATAGATAGATAGATAGATAGATAGATAGATAGATAGATAAACTCTTTGTATTTATATCAGGCTGAATTTAAGTTGAATAACTCTCCTAGTTCAAACAAATGGAAAATGAAAAAATTTATTTGACTTGTAGATGATCAGACATATATATATATATATATATATATATATATATGTGTGTGTGTGTGTGTGTGTGATCTATGCGTGTGTTTGCACGCTAGCGTACACGGCACCTTGATAACCTATCTGCTGGATGATCTATGGTTTCTGTTATCATTGGTTTTCTACTTATGCGAAGAGGCCTGTCGCCATTTTTCATACAATTCGTGCCATGTGTCGTCAATTCATTTGTTCATGTGTCTCCATTACGTTCCCTCTCGTCTCTGTGTTAAAAAGACTTTTTCCCAATCCCCTGACTACCCGCAGCCACCGTTTGTCCTGCTTAACCAAAACAGAACAACAATAAACGTTAAACACCCGCTCACGTGCCCCCGACTGAAACACAAAGAAGGTCGTTTTGTGTCATGTATCACCCCAGCAACTCTGCATTATTCGATGCTTTCGATATTGTGTGGATTGACTTTGACTGGTTGCAAAAATCACAAGAAGCTCATGTTCTCTCTCTCTCTCCCCCTCTATCCCCCCTCTCTCTCTTTCTCTCTCTGTTTCTCTGTGTTTCTGGTAGTGAAAAAGTCAAGGCTAGGCACTTATAATTCGAATGAGCATTAGAATAATTTAGAAATCATAAATGCAGAAAAGGCATATACTGAAACCTCATATTTCCACAGATCAAGAGAATCTGTCAGTTAAGTGCCATACGTGATACACGCTTGGACGATCATGTCTCGAAAGGGACATGAATGAGTAGGCAGAAGATTTTCCAGCAGAAGGTTCCCATTACTAATTAGGCACGTCTACTAAATCGCTGAAAGATTCTACATAGTATGAAGAAAAATGACCTAAACTTAAAAAAAGAATAACCTTTTCCATCAAAATGTTTATGTTATTAATAAACAGAAAAGATCAAAATAATTTTTAATTATTTCTTAGAAGTTTTTAATCCCCTACAACATGTTCGAACTTTGGCAAATCGTAATATAACGTAACTCTTTTTTTTCGGTGAAAAACATATTAAATTTAAAATTCTTGCAAAAATCTAATAATTGTCGAATTTTAACCTTTCTGGACTTATTCACAAATGAATTAAATTAGTTTTGAAATCTTTATTTTTAATAAATCTTGGATTAGATATGTTTCTTACATCGGTTACCCACCACCTCCACGTAAATCCATGAAATTTTGAGAAATTAAATTTTGTTCCGAAAATTGGTTTTATTAGTTAAACATAGGACTCATTGGGGAATGCGAATCATCTACTAATTTTTTCAGAAATTTGGCCCTTTTTTTCAAAAATCTGCTTCCCATAGTAAAAAAAAATTCAATAAAAATATGGCATTATTTAATTAAATAAACTTTTAATTGCTTTAATAAATAATAGATATTATGAATATAATATACTGAAGAACATTTTTTTCAATTAATAATGATATTTTAAAAGGACTCTTTTCATTTTTTTAATTATAATAATTAAGAATATCTCAAAATATTTTGAAAATTCTTTAATAACATGTAGGCGTTAGGTTATTAAGTTATTTAGTTAAGACTATATGTACTATTCGAAAATTGTATTTTTAATCGTATTTTTAAAATAATTTTGATTTTTGGAGTATTTTGAGGGTTTTAAGTTAATTTTTATGCGTACATCAAAAAATCATATGTTTCATTGTTTCTTCCTATTAAAGAAAAAAAACTGGACAATTATGTCAATTCTGGTCGCCATACATTTAGCTTATCTCGAATCTGTTCGTCATCATTTTCGAGAAAGTTCAGAGATCAACGTTCTGTGATTAAGTAATAGTTTCATTCTAAACTTCATTCAATAAATAAGTGATACTTCTGAAAATCAGATTAATGTAACTTTTAATTTACTAATATTCTAAAAAATAACGTGACATAAATTTATGTTTTATTTTTTGAGATTTTTAAAACCCATAATTGTAAACATTTGTTTACAAATGTGTCAATCAAAAAATTGAAATTGAAAAGATATTTAAAAATTGAAAATTTTCAGATTCCAGTCAATATAACTTCTGTTTGAAATACACCAGCGTATTTTGCTCACAGGAAATAGTAAATATAATAATTTAGTTCTCAACTGAAATTAAAATAACATAGCCAAGAAAACATTTTTTTAAAATTCAGTTTAAACTGTTGGTATTGAAAATGAGTAAAGGTATCAACATTACTTTCTGCGGTATTTGTCAAACACGGCTATAGAACCCCATGTATTTTGTTATTTAACCAATAACTAGAAATATGAAACGGATTAATGCCTTCTCCAGTGGAATTTGTGTGTAAGTAAATGCAACGAATTAAGAGTAGTTCTTTCCGAACGGATATTTACTGCAATACAATGCACATACCCGATCAAGAGAATACATATCCGATGAATTACTCAAACATTCTATTCCTTTAACTTTAATGAAAATTGAATCATATATATATATAAATAAATAAATATATATATGTGTGTGTGTGTGTGTGTGCGTGTGTGTGCGTGTGTGTGTGTGTGCGTGTGTGTGCGTGTGTGTCTGTGTGTGTGTTAGATTAAATAATTTGCTAATTTTTAATACATTCTTTAATACTCAAAGATAATCTTTTGCGTATTACAATCAAAAGATATCAAAAAATGAGCTGTAACGTTGACAGGTGTTATATTCATTAATTTCTTAAGGTACCCAAGTAGTTTCAACCTCTTTGCGGGATCATCCTCAGGAGTGTGAGTTAGGGTAACAAATGTAACCGGAAAAATGTGTTGATGAAAATTATTGTACATTTGTTCCTGCTTCAAATATAACGGTTGACAAATTGCTAGCTTTCATTAGAACTTGAAAATTATCCAGAATGGATTTTTTTTATATGTCCATGACATTACAACATATAAAAAAATTCTATTTTGGATACAGCTCATTTCTGACATCTTTTGATTGTAATACGCGAAAGATTATCCGTGAGTATGAACGAATTTTATGAAAATAAGCAAACATTGTTTAGAATTTAATTTAATCTGACATGTTTAAAAGAACATTTGATGCCTAAATACACAGACAGATACCATCACACACACACACACACACACACGCACACACACACACACAAACATATATATATATATATATATATATATATACCTTAAAAGAAAGTGAAAGAAAGTCATACTTAATGTTCAAAATGAATTTTAAATTTGAAAAATCTTCCTTGAATCTTTTATTTTATAATAGAAAAGCATTTTGAACAGAGAGAGGAATGTTTTTGTAGGGTCCTAAAATATTTTTCTCTATTGCTTAGTTTTGGCAGCTTTAAGTGAAGAGTGCGCAACTGTAAAAATAACTTGAAAAATACGACGTGAACACCTTTTTATATGTAATTAGAAAAATATCCAGTTATCTTAAAATTAAGTTAATAGTTTACTGGATTTTATTGAGATTGGCTTTATAGTCTTACTTCCTTGTCAGAAAATTACCAATACATTTTACATTTTACTATTTTTTTTTTAATCATATCACCCCGGGCAAGGCGGTAAGGCCACTGGTGTGCAGGGGGCTACGTAAGATTGAAAAGATTGGAAAAGAGAAAGCGGAAAACCACATCCTAAACAGGGAACAAGGGATGAGCCTCTACACGTGTTCAATAGACGTGGCTGGAGTGTGAACCGGGCGATAGTTCAGTTTATCTACTCTAATTGCGACCTCAACTTATTTTTTGATAAAGTCTGCATGGACGTTCCGATATACAAAAATATCCACAAAAATCGGCACAGGAACAAAAAATTAAAATTCTATTTATAATATTGTAGGTATCATTGAACTTGAGTATGTTTTTACATTTATGATAAATAAATATATGTTTATTATTCGTCTATCTTTCTAAGATGAGGTATTGTAATTATTTGTATTATTTACATTGTTCGAACTGTTGTTCTCATCTGTGTTACCATATTCACGTCGATTCGGCTGTTTATACGATCTGGCCTTGACCGGGAATTTCGAACCGAACACCGGGTAGATTGTACAAGTAAATGTCTCAGTATCAGTTCTCTCGGAGTTTATGTTCACCACTGCTGTAGTCAGGTACTGAACTCACAACTTCTTGGATCAAGTCACTGGATTCAGCCAACGCATATGCACTGGATCATGTGTACTTGAGAAGTATAATAGTATAATATGAGTATAATAGTATGTACTTGAGGAGTATAATAGGACCTATAAACCACTGTGAAATGTCTATCGAAAAAATGCAAAATATTTGTGGTCCAGATAACATCAAGATGACTTTAAAAGTTGGTTCAACCCTTCGCAGGCACCACTTCCAAGTAAGGCCTTCCACAGGGGAGAATATATTGAAGGACTCCGTGTACGACATCTTATGCAGCTATGGTAAGAAATATCATGAGAAACAATCCAACTCCTAAGACAAAAATGCAAGAACACAGTAAATCTGTAACCCGAATGGAAATAGAAGCATCAGTTATATCTGACTACATATAGAGGGGAAAAGGAGATCATCGCTTCCTGTGGTATGAAGCTGAAATAATCGACTCAAAACATCACTGGAACATTTGAAAACTTAAGAAATCAGCGCATATCCAAAACAATCTCAAAAGTGAATAAAAGATGGGAACCAGTTATACGGAGTATTAAGAAAAACAATAACAACAACAAAATTGTAATATGATCTCCGCTAAAAATTGTTTGACACACTAGGTTTATAAGTTCCCAAAATTCATAGACTGATAAATTTATACTCAACGACACATGGCCCCATGGATAAAAGAGTTGGCTGAATGCGTGCAATACGTTATATTCCTCCTATCACGCTGATAGAGAGACAGACAGACAGATAGAATAGCGATACAGCATCGGCTCGGTTGATTAGTGAAACAATAGTGAGGCAGCGATGACTACCAATTATTAAACTCTGCTACCAGATATGGAAGCTCTTCCCGCATGTTTGCTCTTTAATAGTGCTTTATTATATTACTTTTTGACATAATTATGTCATTGAATAGTGAAGAATATATATATATATATATATATATATATATATATATATATATATATATATATATATATATCCCTCCTGTCCTTTGGATTTTTTCTTGTCTTAATTAAGATACTAATATTAGGTAAATCAATATATATGCTGTTGTTATTTTAGACGGCATGTGCACAGTCGTAATAGTAACAATAATGATAAAATACGTACATACGTACATATAGATGAAAAAAGTGTGACAAATCGTGAAAGTTTTGTTTGAAATTTAGATTTATTGTTATTGGTTTTATTAATATTATTTATTTTTTTATATCATACATTAAGTTTCCATAATTATATTTGTGTCGCTACACGGGTTTCGAGTCCAAAGTTGGCTCTCTTCAGGTGAATAAATTTCTTACCTTACATATCGAGGTGCGCTTGTTGTTCTGACGGCCGAAAACATGGTGTAGGTATAGATAAGTTGTCGCTGAAGAGGCCAGAAATTCAATATTTGCTTGTGTTCTTTTGTTGGGTATTTTCACATTGGCTTTTAAATTTTTCTCAGTTTTGATAATCGCTCACTTTTCATTGGCTAGAAATTTTTTTCACACTGACGTTCACAACTTCTCGCACTTTTTCCGCCTAACCGATTTCTCTTGTTGGAACAACGCCTATTTCTATCATTTATATATATATATATATATTCCCCATCGCTGTGATAAAAGAGCAAAATAACAGCTGAGTGGAACGTTGATGCTTGCTTTGAATAGTCCGTTGAAATTGTTGTTTTGTAACACCGGCTCCAGCTTCATTTACTCGCAGTGGACGAAAATCTAGAACAACCGTAACAAACAAAAAGGTGATGTTATAAATCAATCGCTACGACTATATGTGTATGGTGTTTTGATTGCGGTCAAAATTTTCCGTCATCTCGAATAACGCGTCAAAAAATAGACTGACCATCGTCAGCCAATCAAGTGCCGCCCCCAGATCTAGCAGCCTGCAATTGTCGCTCCAACACAGCCATCATATTAGAAATACAGAACTACAGCATCGAATATCACGAGACATCCTGCATATGAGTATTAACGGGCATGGTTCACAGACTTTTTGCGCTTAGCTGGCCAGAGACATGTTGGTCTGGCATCAAATAAATTCTGCTCGGTTACACCAATCATTTACACTTGACTGACCATGTGTCTCTGTTGGTCAGCTTGGAATGCAGAAGCGATAGAATTACTCGTGTAATTTTTAGACACACTTGATCACATCGCTTCCTTTTTTTTATTTTTAGAAAAGGAACTAAAAGAAAGAAGAATTTAGCGTCTGTAGCACTTTGATCGTCACCCCGCGGATTTCTTACGGGTCAAAGCTTGGGTGAAAGTGGGTGATCTGAGTGCTGCTGGTTCAGTCTGTCCAGCAAGTTTACGCATTTAATTTTGAGTAGACAAATTCATTTGGACATTTAATACAATCATCCCAACAAATTAAACCCGAAGAAGATTATACGATGTATTATTTTGATTTTGAAAACAGAAACAATGAAAGTAAACCAAAGGAAACAAAATAATTAATATATATAACACACAAAATCAAATATCATTATAAAATCAGATTTCCGTATTTGACTGTGTATAAGGCGCACTTATTTTTACTAAAATTATCTTATGAAAATCCCCTGCGTTTTATATGCCATATGTTAGTATAAAATTCACGATAGTCGACCGAAATTAGTTACATGGCAACTCTTATTAGCTTAGAATTTAGAGTAATTTTCATACACCTATTGTCATTGTTTTAAGCAATAATTAAAATGTTATCATTGATAATATTCATTACATTAATTTCATCACGTTTAATATTAATACTTTGCTTTACTAAAATTATACGCAATAAATTCTACACAGCTACACTGTTGCATACAAACTTCATGTAATAAACTGTGCCAAAGGGCATGGAAATGGAGCAGTTGCAATATACTTTATGGATCTTTTTTAATCGTATCATCACGAGCAAAGCGGTAACGCCACTGATGTGCATGGGGCTACATAAGAGTAAAAAAAAAGTGGGAGAGTAAAGAGAAAGACGAACCAGTTAAGGATGGGAATACAGGTGTGATGACAGTTGCAAAGGTGGAGAGAAAGGAAAAGATATACAGGGTGGTGTAGAAAGAACTAGAGTCAAGTGGTTAAGAGATTAGTATTGACATTGCATCTAAATTCCTGGAGGTTTTATCCGTCAGGAAAGTAAGAAAATGGAAGAGAGTCCCACAGACGGGAAGTGCGAGAAAAAAAAGCTGAAGGAGTAGAATTGTTGTCTGAATTTTGTTGATCTAACTGTGAATGGTGAGACCCAGTCTGGTTGCACTAGTAAACACCTGTTGCAGGGGCACCAGTGACTTAAGTTCGTTGGAGCAGAAGCCATGAAATTATTTATAGAACAGACAGAGGGAAGCCACATCTCGTCAGTGGGGAAGGGGCTGGAGTCGAGGCGACAAGTCGGTACCCACCACATTGCTGTTTCTCTTTTGGAATCTGGCAAGAACACTGAGATGAACAGAGGGTGCGCCTGACTATATATGACAGCATTACTCCATGCACGGACTGATGGTTGATTTGTATATAAGCAGGATGTATTCAGGCGGAAAAAACATCCTGACACAGTGACCCAAACTTCCTAGCAGTGGATTTAGCTACTGACTCGATGTAATGGTTCTACTTGTGATCAGAAAAGAGGGTAAGGCCGAGGAGGCAAAGTGTATTGCTTTCAGGGAGACTCGCTTGTTCCATGCTTATGGGAGGCAGGAAGGTGTTGCCTGTGATGATTGACAGAGAGCAGCTTTGTCTTAGACGCATTGAAAGTTACAAGCCACTTCTTTCCCCATTCCACCGAAGGAAGATAAATAAAATGTTAAAAGTAGTAGTACTGTTTTGCTCAATTGTAATAATTGATTTTTATTTTGTTTTCTTTCATTTTAACACAATAAACTTTTATAGGCTTTTTTTCTTATTAGTTTTTTTAAAAAATCATATCAACCCAAGCAAGGCGATAACGCCACTGATGCGCGGGGGGCCACTTAAGGTTAAAAAGAATGGAAAAGAGAAAGCCGGAAACCACATCCTAAACAGGGAACAAGGGATGAGCCTCTTCACCTGTTCAATAGACGTGGGTGGAGTGTGAACCGGGAGATAGTTTAGTCTATCTACTCCAATTAGTTTTCATTTAATTGTAATCATGATTTGTTTAACCAAAATCATACCTCATAAATATAGCCTAGGCTATAACATTTACTAATAATTTTACTAATTTTACAATTTTTTTATGATTTGCCCTGCTGAAATTGGGGTGCGTCTTATACACCCGTGTGACTTATATGCCGTCAGTAAATACATATATCCATTTGCAAATGTTATAAACTAGTAGAGCTGTTATCAAAGCGTTTACATTTCTGCAGAAGCTGATATAATTAGCAAAAGGCATTTAGCCAGATCCCCGCTCTTTATTACATTGTCATTTTCTTCGGGTAAATTTCTTGTCACTAACTTGCCACAGATTTTTGTATTAGAGAGACGCGAGTGAATGAGGAAATCGAAATAATTATACATAATGTATATTGAATATAAATCTAGAGAGAGAACAATGTCGAACTTCACAAAATATTGCAAAGCAGAGTATAAATAAAATGTTGAAAAATAATGTTTTCCTTCGGAATGAAAATTCATATAGATAGCGTGTATGGCCTCCTGTGATCTGCGCCATATTTGAAATCCCTGAAAATGTAACTGATCGGATGACGCCATATGTTGTTCATTCTCTAGAGAAAACAAGGTGAGCTACTCTTTCCGGCGTTGCGGTATTCACAGTGGCATGTTTGTGGATTTTCGAATTCCATATTTCCCATGGAAGCTGAAGAAAGCTGAACTGACCGGCTGAATATTCCTCTGATACCTTCTGCATTGAAGATGAATGTGATTTAATCCATTGTCACTTGTCTGGTACCGCACACAACTTTAACCAGACACTTTTGGAGAGGATCATTAAAGACATGTAGTTAGCTGTCGTGTTTTCCTCGTACACACGTGACACCATACATAGAGGGGTATCAAATCTCTCCACAATATGATCCGTCTGACACCCACTGTCATTCCCACTTTGAAGTCCGATACTTCACACCGCCCTATCATGTTCAACTGAGGCGCTGTTTACACTGACATGCCGGATGTCACAGCACAACGGATACAAGTCTGCGTATTTTCATAACTTCATATCTAGGTGGCGATGGCTATCGTTACCATTACATACACTTATTCTGTGACATTTGTCATGTCAGTATATAAAATATTCGAGTATACCAGATGCCTGCAATTTTTTTACATGCAAAATAGTCTTATTATAGCATTTCTGCATAGCCTCATATAGGTATTGTTCAAGTTGTCATCAACTGGAGTGTCCGGAAGGCTTTCTCTGAGAATGGCATGTTTCTAATTCGGCCAATATGCTTTTAAGATGTTTAGAAATAGTTTCACAGGGATCGAATGCTTAAAATTTCACTGGGGACGATGAGAAAAAACAAATGCAAAGAGAAATGGGTAGACCAAGAGAAAAAGTAGAAAATAAGTAAGATATTAAGATAAGCATAACATTCAGCGCCATTGACATTCCTTGAAATCAATCAAGAGAAATATTAAAATGAAAGGAAATGACGATAGCTTCTTCTTACTTTTCGTCGTTATTTTCTATTTCTTTTTTTGGTTTATGCATTTACTTCATTTCATTTTTGTTGCTGTCTTTCTATTTCTCATATTTCTTTTCTTCATTTCATTTTTTTTTTTTGCTCTTCCTTCTTGACTTTCTTGTTTTTGTTTTCTTAATGTTTCTTTATATTTTTTCGTTCTTTCTTTTATTTTTCTGATATGGTTTGTTCTTTTTTTTCTCCTTGTTATTTTCTTTTTTCTTTCTTTTTTCCTTTATTCTTTACATTCATTTATTCTTTATTCCATTTCTTTTTTGATTTTTCGTTCCGATTTTTCTCACAATTTGGTTTTTACAGTTCAAAAACTGACATAACTTGCCCTTTCATTTACAGTTTTTGTGCTTTTTCAGTTTTTCGCTTCATGAAACATTTACAAAAGTAAATAGATATTTATGCCAATTAGAATATATCTATTTTTAAATTAATAATTTTTTGCACGTATAAAAGCATATGTCAAACTACTGACTTAGGACGTTTAGTATTTCTGAATACCAAATTTTTTTCTCTACTAAGAAGAATTAACATCATTCTCTAAGCAAAGCAATTAAAAATAACAAAATTTTCATAACGCTATTGTTGATAATGTTCAAATTATCCTTCGTCATTTATAGGACATTTTTCTTTTGTTCAAAGAAAACATTTTACGAAAAGAAAATTCATGAAAACTCGAATCAGTAGTTGGAGTGAAAAGTTATTTTCTCTGTAGATTGCATTAAAAATTACTGTAATTCTTTCGTACTTCTTTTAATAAAAGTAGATGCTAAATCCTCCCATGCATTCATCAATCAATGAAAAAGCTCATTCGCACTCTTTGGGTATTTTATTCGAAATGTCTTATCCAATCAATACCATAATAATTCAATGTGGAAAAGGTTAGAGGACTGAGGAGATCAAGTCACAAATTCAATTTTTGCTTTTTTAACATAAATTAGAATAGTGTTTTATATCCTTGTCTTGTTAAAAGGTAATTCTTTCTAATTAAGTGTAAGCAAGATAGTATAATATATCGTTGCAAAATCAAATATTTTCCTTTTTCGTGATTCCCTTGACCTGTATTAAATATTAAGAATTCTCACAACCAAATTATCACAAATCAAAACAATCCAAAGCTATGCTTAATTCTTGGTACCACACATTCATGATTAAGTTTTTCTCATGACTTACATCTCACAAACACACTGGTACTACTACCAAAAAATAAAAATTTAAAGTCTTCTGCACACAATACATTTTGCTACTTTCAATGTCTAGATATTGTGCTTTTCCCCCCACAGTAATCTTATCTGCTTATTCACCTTCCTCAACATGGGTTTCTCGATGGCTATGCACCACTTGAAATCTGTTGATCTAAGTCGATCTTTCACAGCTGAGAACAACACTGGTTGCTGTCGAGAAAAATTAAGTTCAGCTTAAAACTCTGAAGCACCTTTCCTTATATTTCCTTTTGCTCTCAATGATCGACTGTTTATCTTCAACATTTTATGACTCGATGCTTCAGATTTTCTTCTCTGAATGTTGATTTAATTTTCAAAGTGCTTTTGTAACGAATATTGCATCCCATGTCTAGAAATATGAGAATTCATGTAACTTTCCCTTTCACATTATTCTTCTTTTAATAAAATTTCATTTTGTGCCCTCACCTCTATACTTAGCTGTTTTGATTGTCCCACTTTTTGTAAAAATGCGACTTCGAAATTTAAAAAAAAAAGAAAATACTACCAAGATACTGTAGTAATGGCATGATCTTTTTTCTTCAAACAGACAGCTACATATGTTTGTTTACAACATTAATCAGTACTGATTTATCATTTAGAACCTGTATGAACATCTACTGAGGAGTTAACGGAGAAAACAAACTACAATATACAAAATATTCATAATTTAGCAAAATTTATGGTAGACAGACAAATCCGAATTTGAAAATTTTGGTAGTAAGTGAAGCATGAAAAAGATACACAATAAAAATAAATTCACTGTAGTTAGAGGAATTTAACTTTTAACAGAAATAAAATTATAAAATTTAAGGTGTTTTTTTAAAGAAATGCAAAGGTTTCTGCCTGTAGTGCAGATATTTAAATGTCACCATAAAATGTGTTTTCAGATTTAGTGAACATTATAGTCAAGTGGTCTTTTCATTTTTTCTAAAATACTGTTAGAGAAATCTGTTTTTTTAAATTATCCATCTTTCGACCGGGGCAACGAGTGTTCAAATCAATGCTCTGCGTGATGGAGTTGTAGGCTCGCATTGGATGAATATTTTGCTTTAAAAATTCATGTTTTTTACATAGATAAGTTAAGAAACATGAAAAGATCTGATTGTTTCAGTTCTTTAGAATCAGCAACATCAGAATGAGTTCTGGATTAAGGCTATGAATTTATCTCAACTTATTTATAAATGGAACTTTGTCTCTGTGTGTGTGTGTGTGTGTGTCCGTTACATATAGACTCCGAAACGGCTGAACCTATTTTCTTGAAAATTTACACAGTTGTACTATAAGCGCGTGCAAGTGTTCGTAGTTAGGTTTTGTGTCGAGGTACACCCGATAAATATCGAAAATTGATAATCGAAAAAATTGGGTTATAGAAGGAGTGGTCCGATTTTAATCAAATTTGATACACTCATAAACAAAGAGATACGAAACGATATTCAGAAGTTTCAAGGTTGCAGTTCTTACAATAGTGCTGAAAATCGATAATATAGATATATATATAAAAGGCAAGATCTTTGTGTGTGTGTGTGTGTGTGTGTGTGTGTGTGTGTGTGTGTGTGTGTGTTTATCTGCCTGTATGTCTGTATTTTTCAGCCCTTTTATTTTAGTTTTTGCTTCGGGTTTGGCTCTAAATAGGTATAATTGTAGTTCTTATTTTCAGCCATGATACCATTTACTCATTTAGCCTTCAAAATTCAGTTTACGACGAAAAAAACTTATTTGATATCGAGACCAGAAAATCAAAATTTGACTTACATCCATTCATTTTTCTTTCAGGCTACGGTTTCACTTTAACTGGAAACAACTATTGATTTTTAGTCTTTTGTGCCAACGTCCAACGAGTCTAAGCTCCAGGACCATGGATTAGTTTTAAAGCTTTCATTACACCCGAGCAACGCCGGGCTAAATTGCTAGTGTGTTTATAAGTTAGATTAGTTTTAAATTTTTTCTTGTCGTTTTTCGTGTGATGAATACTACATTTGCACTGAAATTACACACATAGTAAAAACGCAAACGAAAAGCAACCAACAAACTACCCCCAAACACACGAAAAAAATCCTGTAACAGCTGAACAAAAAACGATTGCCTCGTAAGTGACAATTTCTTTCAAGAGAATATGATCTACGAAGCCGCTATAAAATCATCAGATAACGAAGAAAAATACACATACCTGTAACTACAGAATGCTCTAAACAGATTAATTATGCACATAAAGAATCATTTGCATAAAAGTACTATGCTTTCGAAACATCTATAGGAAACTATATCACACCAAAAATATGGAAAACAAAGAAATCAGCATTAATTTAGTTTGTAGAAAAAAAAAGTTATAATCACCATTCTAAACAACACAAATTATGAAATAATAGATTTAATCTCAAAATGGGAAGACGAAACGGATTTTTCCTACGTTGCTCAAAAATTGATAAACAAAATAAATCCTTTTTAAATTACCATCATGGAAAACGCAAATATATTCACGATATAAAACTCATATAGTATGACACACAAAGCCAAAACTTTGAAATAAACAAAAAATTAAAAAAAAAAAACCCGAAAAGATATTAAGAAAAACCTAAATAAATAAGCTAATTAACTAAAAGTAAACAAAGTACAAATTAATTCATAAACAGAAGTAAATAAAATAATAATTAAATTCAACAACAAATAATCAAGTAATATATAATAAATAATAAATTAAATGTTAACAAATAAACGGATTCATATCTACAATTATTTCTACTCAACAGCGTCTATAAAATAACTGTTACCGCCCATTCAATAACTGTCAGGGTAATGAAATAAACCTTGCTATTAATTAATACATCATTTACCATCATACATAAGTAATCGAGCTGAAACACAACACATATGGTCTGAAGATTGCATTGAATATATATATATATATATATATATATATATACTACCGGCTATAATTATTAGGTCACTCAAATGTTTTATGAAAATGATGTATTTCATACTATTTTCTAGTATTAATTGCCAAGTGAATAATTGTAAATGAAAACAGAATGGTTCTTTTGCTAATACTGCACAATAGCATGTGCATCAAAAGAATGTATAAATATTTAAAAAACACTTATATTGCAGTTTCATCAATGAAAACATGAAGAAAATTTTAGGTGATTCGGACAAGTTCATCTTTGCTTCCTTGCCTTGTAGAATTTTGCAAAGTAATAATAATAAAAGTACCATTCTATTTTTATTTGGTAATAAATGCTAAAATTAGTAAGAAATACATCATTTTTTTTAAAAAACTGGGGTAGCCTAATAACTATGGCCAGTAGTATGTATATATATATATATATATATATATATATATATATATATATATATATATGTATGTATTTATGTGTGTGCGTGCGTGCGCGCACGTACTAATATACATAGTCGGTTTTCCCGAGTTGACTAGTCTAAATTTTGACCTGTAAAAGATAAAGCCTAAAGAAAGATTCAAAATTAAGTTAGCTTATTATCGTACTTGATAATTTTTGCATCTCTGATTTCCAAGGTTGTACTAATTACAACAAGATGTTTAGTACTCAAATATGTGTTAAAATTCCGCTTTAGATTTTTTAAAGACTTAATTATAAAAATATTTCTATAATTTTCTATTTTACGCGTATAGCCAAAACAACAAGTCCAGTGGACAACCTAGGTGGAGGCTCTGCAGAAATCTGTTACTTGGAAGGACATTTGGCAGATGGCTCTACTCAGATTGAGTTTTTTAATACGTTCCTCATATGACCTGCTACCATCTAAGAGAGTGAAACTACTTGTCCCCTGTGTACGGATAATCCACAAACATTAAAACATGTTCTTAGTTCCTGTAAAACAACCCATGACAATGGAGGCACAATAGTGTTTTGGATGAGCTGGTCAAAATTATAAAGAAATATATGAAGTCTGAGTCATCTAATTCAACCCAAAAATTTGTTGCTGAGGGAAAAAGATATGTCGGTTCTAAGCAAACAAGCAAATGTCAACTGTACCCAGAAAAAAATCTCCTTAGTTCTGGTGGCATTTGGGAGGTATCTTCAGACCTTCCTGGTTGGCGTAATGATTATCCAAAAATAATATTAATTAAAGGTCTGCGACCAGATATATTTCTTCTGTCAAAATTATCCTGGTTCAATTAACAGTACCATATGAAAGCCGGATGGAACAAAGCCACGATTATAAAACTATTAGATATGAAGGAGGGGAGGGGTAAAATGTAATTGTTAGAGTAGTGAAAATTGGAGCAAGAGGTTTCGTTGCAGCACTCTGTACTAATTTCTGGGTCAAATTGGAATCAAAGAGCGTAACAGGACTAAAAGTATAAAACGCCTAATAGAAATAACTGAAAATTGTTCTGTGTGGATATGAAAAATAGAAATATTCCATTTCAGCAAACATGACATGACATGACTGATCGTGAATTCATAATGAGGTTCCCTTGCATTCTCAGAACGCAAGGTTTGCCGTTTTTCGAATTTTTTGTAAATTTAATTTCACTGTTCGACATTTGAACAAGTATAACTACAACACACTTGCATATCGTTATAGTGGAGCCTCACATTGTAGTCGATCATTAAAAGCCCTTCAATTTCTTTCGCCTATTTTCAAAGGCTAACATAACTGTTCCATTTTTATTTGAGAATCGTAACATTTAAGTACATCAAATCACATAGTGTTTGTAACAACGAAGTAGTCTATGCTGACTAATAAATAAACATGAACACCTCCTGAAGCATTCGATCCACTCTCAGTTTTTGTTCGCTGTTCATTTGATATAAAGGGGTTTTATTTTTGGACATACAATCAAATGCTAATTTTTAAAAAAAAACGGGCAAATTTCGATTTTGAAAGGTTAGTGAAATTAAACACAACATCTACTGAATCGTTACGTATCTTAAGGGAATGTTTATGCAATGTGAGAGTTTATATTTAAAAAGATATTATCCAAAGATAGAAAGGATGTCGAAAATGAGAAGAATTTCAGATGCACATAAACAATTAGGCAAAATGTTTAAATAGTAAAAGCTATCGTTCAAAATGACGATACATCATCAAAATGATTGCGAGAATTGTCCCAAACGATATAGAAACTGTTTTGTCCAAAGATATCGATAAGATCCAACTTCGAGGGGAACTCGTCAAAAGATATGTTAACTTTGCAAGGAACGAGATTCACTGTCTCATCGTGCAAATGACAAAATCAAACCGTCTGACAAGTATGGGGATCTTCACAATCATCTCTTAATAAAAACAAAAGTTACGAACCTACATAAACTAATCAGAACTAGAAAGAGAGGTTCAAAAATTAAATGCACATTTAAATAAAACAGGGAATTAATTCAGTATTTCAAGTGATATAAGAGTGATACTTCTGTATTTCACATTTGAAAAGCAAAAAATATAATTTTCGTATTAATAAAACCAGAAAAAAAGCCAAGAAACCTTATCCCTTCATGGATAGGACCAAAAAATCAAGTCAGTTCATGCCAGTTATGAGGCCAATCATCCTTGAAAGTTTAATCTAAATCCATATTGACGGTCTTCAGATATCTTGACTACAGACTAACAAACAAATAAACAGACAAAACTCGACCGAATGCAATACTCCCGCTTTGAGGCGAAGGTAATGCAAAACTAAATAATTTATACAAATATTTTTCTGCTTATAACTTAAGACAATTATGTTAAGCTCTCTGATTTTGATCTCTCAGATGTCTAAAAGTATTTTCACAAACTAAATGTAAATTGATTCTTACAACCAAAATTTAATGGTTTTAATGATATTTAAATCAACGGTGAAAAGGACGAACACATTATAAATTACCCCTTACAATGTGGTATTCTGGAAATTGAATCGATTATAATCAGAGACTAAATATGTATATTGCTATGACTATTATTAGAGCAGGTAGTAATGAAAAGAAAGAGATGAAAGAGCTAGATATTACATCTGAGAAAACGGAATATGTGATTTTCTAAAAAAAAGGCACTCAAAGAGAGCATTAGAATCAATCAAGTTCATTACTATGTGGACATTTTAGTAACAAAAAAAGTGTGACACAGAAATCTGAATTCACTTTAGATTAATATGTAAGTAACAGAAAACTCTACAGAGTTATGATTGCCCACGACTTAAAGGGACACGGCAGATAAAATCAAAGAACTTTCATGAAAATTCTAATTTAAGCCACAATAAAATGCTATGAACTTTTTTCTTGAAACCATCTGCGATTATATATAAATATTGAAAAATTAATGAAAACTCTATGCTATAGGTATATACAAATACATTCAGTAATAATCGCCATAAATTTTTTATATACAACAAAAATTTAACACTTTCATCCTATACGTTACCAATACCACTTTCCTACAAGATATCACTCTGCTAATAACTAATGTTGTATACCAGTTTTCTATTCATTTTGGAGATTGTTAAAAATGACTGAAATCAACATATATTAGTCATAGTAGAAAATTTATCCTGGGAAAATTGACTTGTCATCAGATAAAGCAAAATTATAATGTCAATTGATGAAGCAAAATTGTTTTGTCCTCTGATGAATCAAAATTGTCTTGTCATCTGAAGAAGCAAAATTGTCTTGTCATTTAATGAAGCAAAATTGTCTTGTCATCTTCTAAAGCAAAATTGTTTTATCATCTGAAGTAGCAAAATTGTCTTGTCATCTGAAGAAGCAAAATTGTTTTGCTATCTGGTAAAGCAAAATTGTTTCATCATCTGAAGAATCAAAACTGCTTGTCATCTGATGAAGCAAATTTGTTTTATTATCTGATGAAGCAAAATTTTCGTGTCATCTGATGAAGCAAAATTGTTTTATCATCTGAAGAAGCAAAATTGTCATGTCATCTGATGAAGCAAAATTGTCTTCTCATCTGATGAAGCAAAATTGTTTTGTCATCTGATGAATCAAAATTGTCATCTCATCTAATGAACAATATTGTCTTTTCATCTGATGAAGCAAAATTGTTTTGTCTTCTGATGAAGCAAAATTGTTTTGTAATCTGAAAAAGCTCAATAGTTTTGCCATCTGGTAAAGCAAAATTGTTTTATCATCTGAAGAATAAAAATTGTCTTGTCATCTGATGAAGCAAAATTGTCTTTTCATCTGATGAAGCAAAATTGTTTTGTCATCTGAACAAGCAAAGTACTCAATGATAAAAGGGAAAAGGGAGCACAAATCCATGTCTGTGCAAAGTTTCGTCATATTTTGGTAAAAATTTTAAAATAATTGGAGTCTTATTAAATATAACACGCCTTTATCAATAAAATTTTCTTCCGTCAAGATTCTCATGTTTTTATCATGTGATTCTAAATGTGGTCCATACTCATTACTCGTAAACACGCGTTCATTTTAAACTTTAACAATACAAACGATACAATGACGCTTCCTAAATATTCAATCAATTTTCTTTAAAATAGACAAACTATGGTCAAAACGATTCCACCGCTGTGTAACCCGAGCTTTCTCTGGTGAATGTCGATCCAGGTAACCTACAGATATTTTCGAATTTTATTTACTCTAAGGTGAGAAGTACATTTTTTCTCTTGTCACTGTCCATGTGAAGGGAAATCTTGTACAGTTCTTTCGTAAATGTTTAATAGTGCCAATATTTGTTAACAGACAGGCTAAACCTTTGTGCAGCACCAGGAAAACCAGTAACATTATGAGTTTATTAAAGCTTTTACTCGCGAATTTGATGACATAGCAATTGTGAGTTCAATCATACAGAAATATATATATGTGTGTGTGTGTATGTGTATGTATGGATGTGAAAAATACGATAAAAATAAACATTAGTAATCATTACTGTGAAGACATTAGTAAAAGAAATATGTGGGTGCATATATGTGTGTGAGTTTATGAGTGAATGTGTTTAAAAGAGAATGAAACTGTGTGTGTATGCGTGGTTGTGTTTGAGTGAATGAGTGAGTATGAGAAAGTGAGAGAATGTGTGCGTGTTTGAGTCAAAGAATGAGTTTGTGTACTAGAGAGAGTGTTTGTGTTTGACAGAGTGTGTCTTTCTGTGTGTGAGTGTATGTCAGTGACTGTGTATAAGTGAATGAAGGAGGTGTGTGTGTGTGTGTGTGTGTGTGTGTGTGTGTGTGTGTGTGTGTGTGTGTGTGTGTGTGTGTGTGTTAATGAAGGAAGCGTGTGTGGGGGGTATAAACTAAGCTTAGCTTTAGAATCCTTATAAATACGCTTTGCAGAAATAGTTTCCGAGTGATGTATACATTATTATCTGATTTTTACAGAGAACTGAAGATGAGTGCAGCTCGATGCTCCGATGATATGCCTAAAACCATTTACATAATACATGATAGACAAGCATTTTGTAAAGTTAGGTTCATATAGCATACTATGTCAGTAATATATCATTAGCGATCGCAGCACGAGAGAATGCCTGATCCACACATGTACACTAAAATAGCTATCAGCAGTTACCGTATTGCATCAAGTGATCCTCACCCGGTACTCGAGATAGTCATTGGGAAAAAAACAAACTCAACTTTTCTGGATAGTCTTTATTAATCAGAAAATGACAATGTAATTTGTAAGTAAGCTCATATAAATCAGGCACAAGTTCAAAAGAGGCATGTAAAAATGATAAGAAGATTGTCTTCCGCCAAATCAGGAGAAGGAGACATGCCTTCATGATTGGAAAAACGAGCAATTTATGAAATTGAATATCAACCTCTTGAATATCAAAACTCAGGTGTCTAAAGGTTGGATACTTCCTTTTTTAAAAGTTAGTGCGCAGATTTGTGTGAAATGATAAGCAGGAAGATTTTCTTCCGCCAAATCAGGAAAAAGCAGACATGCCTTCATGATTGAAGAAACGAGCAATTGATGAAACTGAACATCAACCTCTTTCCTATATAAAAAATACACCCAAACACTCAGGTGTTTAAAAGTGGAATAATTTCTTTTGTAAAAGTTAGTGTGCAGATTTGTGCGAATATATAGAAAGATACTCTTCTCCTTTACCTGGACAAAAAAGAACATTACCTGTGTTGCAATTGAAAATAGAGTGGATGCCAAATAATCCATTCAGTCTTATCAGCATTAACTTACTGCGCACACCTGGCACACACGAATAAATGTTTGCGATTTAGATGGGCTATCATTTCCCTTTATTTGCATGAGATTTCAATAGAGTCTCTGTCCTTGAACTCATAGAAGTCAGCTCTTATATAAATACTGGCGTATATAAAAAGGCAGGACGGTGAAAGCGCTCGGCTCAAACAAGAAAGGATTTAAACGAATTTTATATTTGTCCATTTGGTTTAGATTTTGTGAAGTGTAATCAAACCGACTGATTTCCAGCTTCTCTTGGTATGGATTTCTTAGCGTGTGTGGTATATATATATATATATATATATATATATATATAATGACCAGAAATTTTTCTTTTAAAAATATACGTCCAACAGCATATTACTAACAAGTTTTCTCGAATATATATATATATATAGTCGTGATGTACGTGGTACGATGGATGGATTGGAGTTTAGATTATGCAAAAATAAATTCACTTGATCTCATTTTAGCAGTTATATTTACCAAACTTACACAAGAATATATTGAAGTAGTAAAGTGAAAATCTATTCAATAAAATCAACATTAGCTTCAGACACTCAGTCAAAACAAATTCGGAATCATCTGCAACTCTTCTGGACGATTTCTTTGTTTAAGTTGATAGACTTTGCCTACATTTTAACTTCGTTGTTGCAAGCTTTGTTTGTCTCTCGATCAATTACACCCGGCACATAATAATCAACGGTGTTGTAATATGGGGAGTTAGTTGGCCTGATGCAAGGAGTGATGTGTCGCAGCGATGACTGAGTTATCCGACATAGTCCTGTTGCCACCTTCTTGATCCAGGACAAAACTAACTATTCAAAGCTTTGATGGAGGCCATCGTGTTGAGTCTGGGGTCATGCAGGAAGATGAATGGAGGAATAAGGTTGCCATCAGCAGTGATCCCTCCAATCACCATGATTTGGACAGGATATATCTTCCGAATCTTTTCGAAGCCTCTACACTATCCTCGGATGGACATTCTAAAACTCTGAAATGTTCGAATTGGAAATTTCGTCGCGAATGCCAAGAAGTAAAGTTTTCCTTTACCAAATTCCTGGCTGGCTGTATGAATTGAATCCTTGTGCTCTTTTTCTCACATATGGAGTTTAGCTGACATTATTATACTGTGTATATGAAAAAAATATTAATAAACGATGGGCATGCGCGAAATTAAAAATATAAGCTGGCTACAATTTACCCATCGCAAACTATATATATGATTATGTAGTAAGAAAAATTCTCATGATAGATATTTAAATATTCACAAAAATGACACAAAAGAAAAGGTGTGGAAAATAATTTTGAGGATATGTGTACTGCATCAATCTTCTCTAACGAGGAAGGTCTGCCTGTCCGCTTTGAATAATAAGACTTCTTCGGAATCCGAATTCCAACAAAATTCCACAAGAAAGTAGAAACGAGACAAATGTGCCTACTAATATATATATATATATATATATATATATATAAGCTAACTTGTTCACATGGTCGTATATAAGTATAGATATATGCACATGGGAACAAAATATGCAGCAAGACATGGTTATGTTCTGAAATTTGCTTTGAATTTTTCACACTGTACTCTCGATCGATGTAATTAATAATGACCGTGGAATAATAATGACCGTGGAATAACGTGGATTGACAAGGAAGCATATAATATAAAAAAATGTATGTTTTGTTAAATGAATGTTTATTACTTCCACATGCAAAAATTATACTCGTATTTGTGTTTATATATATATATATATATATATATCTGTATTTGTGTGCTTGAATATCTATATTCACAAAAACTGATAATGATATATATAAATATGTCCTCGCATATATATATATATGCATATACACACAAGTACACGCACATAAGTATTTCATTGGTGTTAATAAAATAGTGCTCGAAGTATTATAGTCAGTCAGATAAGTGCCATACTTGGGCGATCATGTCTCGAAAGAGACATGACTGATTGGGCAAAAGACTAACCGCAGTAGGTTGCCATTATTTTCTGTGGTAGACTGGTAGCCAATCAAGGCTATAGGATCCAATATGTCCTGCTGTTTAACCCATAACTGGAGAGAAGAGATAGATTAATACCTTTCCCAAGGACATTTGTGCGGGTGTGAATGCAACGAATTAAAATGAAATTCGAACACGGCTCCTCGATCTCTCGATTCGAGTCGAT